>JALGBA010000445.1:1015000-1355611 GCA_023970755.1 Azemiops feae | reverse complement strand
TTGCTGTGCTCCATAATGTTGAATTCCTAAATATAATGATCACTTCCTCCCAAGGTTCCGTGGCTTCAACACCTTATATCCATCATCTTGTTAGTGAAGATTAGATCCAAAAATGGCTAATCCCCTAGTCCCTTCTCTACTTTTTGGGAGACAAAGTTGTCTGCTAGGTTTGTCAGGAATCTGTTTGATCTTCCACTTGGTGCAGAGTTTGTCTCCCAGTTGATGTCAGGGTAGTTAAAGTCCCCCATTACTATTGTGATGTGCTTCCTACATACCTTAGTTAGCTGACTAGCAAAAAGTTTGTCTATTTCCTCTGTTTGGTTGGGTGGCCTATAGTATACACCTATGGCAATGTCATTTTTTCTCCCTTTTATATTGACCCAAATGCATTCAAGACAGTTTTCATTATTGTTGTGCTCTATTTCTGTAGAGATGTAGTTATTTCTTATATAGAGAGCAACTCCACCTCCTCTTTTATTTGGTCTGTTTCTTTTAAATAATTTAAATCCCTCTAGCTGTGTGTTCCATTTGCCCAGACCCAGAATGGACTTCCGATCAAACCGGTCAGTCCTAGAGGAGATCAACCCTGACTGCTCTTTAGAAGGCCAGATCCTGAAGTTGAAACTCAAATACTTTGGCCACCTAATGAGAAGGAAGGACTCACTGGAGAAGAGCCTAATGCTGGGAAAGATAGAGGGCAATAGAAGAAGGGGACAACAGAGAATGAGGTGGCTGGATGGAGTCACTGAAGCAGTAGGTGTGAACTTAAATGGACTCCAGAAGATGGTAGAGGACAGGAAGGCCTGGAGGAACATTGTCCATGGGGTCGCGATGGGTCGGACACGACTTCGCAACTAACAACAACAACAAAGCCACCCAGTGTTGCCCTGTCAGGGAAATGGGCCGCACAAAAATTAAACAAACAAACGAAAATAAGGGCAAGCATACAATTGAATGGAGGTGGGATCTTCTGTTTAATCTATTAATCACCTCCAATATGGCACATCCCCATTAGGGCCCCAAGCTATTTATATAACTCTCAGCACAGGAAATAGCAATAGCGCTTAGACTTATATATCGCTTCACAGTGCTTTACAGCCCTCTCTAAGCTGTTTACAGAGTCAGCACATTCCCCCCAACAATCTGGGTCCTCATTTTACTGACTTCGGAAGGATGGAAGGCTGAGTCAACCTTGAGCCGGTCAGAATTGAACTCCTGGTGGTGAGCAGAGTCAATCTGCAATTCTGCATTCTAACCACTGTGCCCCCATGGCTCATTAGCTGTTTAAGCAGTTAAATGAATATAGGTTTATTGTATGCTCATGTTCTCTACAAGAATCTGAACTACTAATGGTCAAAGTGAGTTGGCGGTAGATAAGAGTCAATGGGATTCAAGGTAATGACATGTTTAACCCCTCCCTTGGGCTCAGTCTGTTCATTTCCTACAATAACTATGCTTGAAGTTTAAGAATTAAAGACCTTGTTAATTTTTTTAAAAAAAATAGTTAATAAATACATACTATTGTTTTGAGAAATATCCTGAGGCAATTTTAGTATTGTTTTATACTAATACTTTAACTATTGACTTAAATATTTGAGCTAAATTTTATTTGCTTTTGAAGTTTTAACAATACCCATCATGTGCAAACATATGATTACATTCTTTACCTCTATTCTTTGTTATCATCTTCATTTTTTTAATCAGTGAACTTGCCATCTTTTCGTGACTACATAATAACTATTTTCTGAACATGTTACTTAGTTGAATTTCTTTTGTAGAAGCTGCTTTTGTACAGAAAATAAGGGATGATGAGTGTATGCATAGATGATATGATCAGGCCACATTGAAGTCCCATAGAAGGTATTTAGTCTTTTACTGGAGTCAGTTTAGTCATGTATCACAGTCTTGTGCTTAAGTTTTTGACCTAAGTTATATTTAGAAAACAATTCTAAATATACCTATTTGGAATTAAGTTCCACTCAGAATAATTGGATTTGTTTCCAAATAAACTTGGACAAACCCCAATAACTAAAATTTCATTTAAGATAGTGTCTATTGATTGGAATTTGTTTTTGGATACTGAAAGCCTGTGTTTTTGTTTTAGCTTTTGCTAGAGACATTATGACAGTATACGCAAGGAAGGCTGAAATATATGATGCCTCATATATATTGAAGATAAAACAGAGAAAAATGGCTATAAAAATCAAGGCCAAAGAGGAAAACATTTTTAGTGATTTTCTTGAAACCTAACCATGAGTCACCATATAGCAGTTCCTGAGAATTACTGGAATATGGACACCATGACATCAGGCTCAAAATTAACGTGTTAATTCTTTCAAAGTGAATTCTTTATTGTTTCATACCTATAGATCAGACATGTCAAACTCGCGATGTCACGTGATGTCGCACGACGTATCAGCACTGTTTTGCCTTTGCCAGCAATGGGGTGGGTGCGGCTTCCACATGACGTATCTGGCCCACAGGCCGGCAGTTTGACACCCCTGCTATAGATAAAATCTTGCCAGGCTTAAGACTCTATTATCTGTACCTACATTCATACTCTATGAACTTTACAGGAGGGGCTGTCTTCACCCTCTTTCTCTCACACATGATATCTGGGCTGAGTTGCCTCTTATTCCTCTGGAATGCACCTCTTCCCTCTTGGGAATCCATCTCTTCACTATATTCTATCACACTCACTTTGGCCAGAACTAGCAGGTGAAATCCCAATGAAATCTAGAGCAGCATGTACAGTATTCATCTCTGCCCTTTCAAGTATTAGCAATTCTATGGAAATTTTCAAACAGTTCACTATTGAGGTCACTATACAGTAGTCTTTGACTTACAACAGTTGATTTAGTGACTATTCAAAGTTACATTGTCACTGAAAAAAATGACTTATGACTGTTTTTCACACTTATGACCATTGCAGCATCCCCATGATCACATTATCAAAATTTGGATATTGGGCAACTGGTTCATATTTATGATGGTTGCAGTGTCCTGAGGTCATGTGATCATCTTTTGCAATATTTTGGCAAGCAAAGGCAATAGGGAAGTCAGATTCACTTAACAACCGTGTTACTGACATCACTTAACAACTGTGTCAAGAAAGATAATAAAACAGGGCAAAATTCACTTAACTGTCTCACTTAGCAACAGAAAATTTTGGGCTCAATTGTGGTCGTAAGTGAAGAATTACCTGTATTTTATTCTCAGTGTGCTTATCTAACTTAGGTCATAAGCCCCTCCTTCCTGCCTCTTCCCATTCAGTCTTTAATGTTTTCTGTGATCCGTATTCTATATCAGCGGCCTCCAACCTTTTGGGCACCAGGGACCAGTTCCATGGAGAAACATTTTTCCATGGACCGGAGGGGGCATGGTTTCATGTGCTGCTTGCATACCGCGGATGGGGCTTTGTTTGCGTGATCTGGTTTTTGGGGACTTTTGTTCTATATCAGGGGTAGGCAACCTTGGCTCTTTTATGACTCGTGAACTTCAACTCCCAAAATTCCTGAGCCAGATGCTGGCTCAGGAATTCTGGGAGTTGAAGTCCACAAGTCATAAAAGAGCCAAGGTTGCCTACCCCTGTTCTATATAGTAGACTTGGCGCCTTTCAAATGATCTCTCATGAGCAACAGACTCATATAATGTACATATTTTAGTTATTAACTCCATTTTCACAACATTGCAACATAGCTTCCTTCTCTATCTCCATAGCCTAACAAAACATATCCTGTAAACTTGCTGAGCAGCAAGGGTATCATATATACCCTGCATCCAAAATACATTTAAAATAATATTTAGAAATGTAAACATAGTACTGTTATTTTAAACCACTGAGTAAACTTGTAATAATTTTATTTAGCCCAACAGCCTGGTGTTAAACATACTTAGAAATGACACAGTGAATAAAAGACTGATTCTGTTCATTATGTTCCAAAATTCTAATTAAGGATAAAGTATCTTTTCCCTAAAAAGCATCACTTAAAAGGTGGCATTGGATGTTTCATTGTTGGATGTTTCATTCTTCAAGTTCATGCATTGTTAAGAATTTTGCCATTTTGTCTTGGATTCAGTTCTCTTTTCTTGTGGATTATTTTAGCATTTCTTGTCCTTTCATCAGTGAATAGAATAAAATAATTGCTCTTGATATTTTTCTTCCACTCTTCAATCATTTTAACACTAAAAATATTCCCTCAATACATTTCATTCTTTAAGTTAAACCATTCTTCAAAAAACATACCCCAATAAAAATGCTTGGGTTGGATAGGTCTAATATAGTCTATGCAGCTACTTACTTATTTTAGTCAGCAAATATGCAATAATTTATTAAAACATTGAAGATTACATTTGCTTGCCAGTAAGCATGGAGACCTTCAGCTCCTCATCAACAGATATCTGAAAAATACGGCTTGAAGCTTAATACCTCAAAAACCAAGATCATGGTCGTCAGCAAACAACCCGTTAATTTACCACCAATAAATTCGGAAGGAATACCATTAGAAAAAGCTGAAAGGATCACGCATCTCGGTTCTAATTTACATGAAAGCTGGGACATGACCACTGAAGTAAAGACAAGGATAGAGAAAGCTCGAACAGCATTCTTCAAAATGAAAAAGGTCTTCTGCAGTCACGACATAAGCCTAAGATTGAAAATCAGGCTTGTCAGATGTTATATTTTTTCTATCCTGCTCTATGGAGTACAGAGTTGGTTTCTGACAGAAGGCCACCTGAAGAGTCTAGAAGCATTTGAAATGTGGATTTACAGGTGGCTGTTACGTATAAGCTGGGTTGACAAGATCAGAAATGAGGGGCTGATAAGCTGCCTGGAAAAGCCAAGGGAAATCATCAAAACAATTAAAAAATGAAAGTTAGAATATTTTGGACATGTGATGCGACACCCAAAAAAATATGGCATACTCCATTTAATCCTCCAGGGAAAGATTGAAGGCAAACGAGGTCCAGGCAGAAGAAGAACATCATGGCTTCAAAATCTAAGGGACTGATTTGGACAAAACTCAGCAGCACTTTTTCGTGCGGCTACTGATAAAAACAGGATTGCCAACATGATCGCCAACGTCCGATAACGGATATGGCACAAGAAGAAGAAGAAGAAGAGAACACAAACAATGTAAAAATAATACAAGAGCATCTAGAGACAACAGGAACAGTGTATTGTATTAACGACTCAAAGGAGATTTGGAAGATGAATACTGTTTCATATGAAATAATGCTTCAGTAATATGAAACAGAGAGTGGACTCAGATTCTTGGTGTGCTGTATTGGTATGTGGGAATGACCTCAGGAGACAGGAACTGCAGACTGGGCAACTGGCATGCAAAAGATGTCTCAGCCCACAGAAAGGAGGATGGGAAATGTTTCAGAAGGGACCTTCCTTAATTTTCCGAAGAGTGAAAGGAAAGGAGGGGATAAATACGTTTTGGCTTGCAAGATTCAATTAATGTAACCTTATAAAGATTGAGCTAGTTCTCCTTGTTGTGCTTCTTGTCTGAACTACATTGCAGGGTTAATGTGCACTTACTTACATACAGCCTGCATTGGAAAAGAAATGTCTCAAAATTTTTAGGCACCCTGGGCTATATAGTTCCCAAACTGTACATCACAGCTCTATGGGGCACTGCAACAACGTTACATTTTTGAGGCAGCACAAAAATGCTTGACATTTGTGGGCCATTGTGAAAACTACTAGTTGGAGGTAATTCACAGTTTTGGTCTAGGAGCATTGTGAAAACATTACTGAAAAACTAAGGATGTCATGAACTAATCAAGTTAAGGAACTTCTGAACTAGGGACAGTTTATAGACATGTAAGTCATAGATGATAGATTATAATGGGAATTTGACAAAATACAGTCTGGATTGTGGTAGTGTTAGATTGAGATTGTGTAGATTGAGATTTGTACCCAAGGACTATGTGTTAAAATGGCTATATATTCACTCGGAGGGAATGTTCAAATGCTATATTGTTGGGCTCCATTCTAAGCTTGTGCTGTTCAACATATTTGTATGAGGAGCTAGAATATAACCTTACCAAATTTGTAGAGAGTAAGGAAGATGACCTTGAACCAAGATATGCAAGTGCTGCTGTCCTGGCAAAAAGGGCTGAAATATTATTTAAATCTGCAACAGCCAAATGGCATTCAGGAGCAGTTCAAACAAAGCTCCCTAATTTACCTAATTATAATATGAGGAGGAATAGTAGAATCAGAAGATTCTGTTATTATAGCCAATCTCAATAAAAGAAGTTTTAGCCTTCTTGTGGAGTTGACCACTGGTCTGATCTGCCTAATGGGGTCTGACAATAGCTGCCACAAAAATAGGGGAGATGGTTAGGAGACTCTTGACCCAATATTGTGTTTCAACAGGGACTAATGCAAAAATTTAAATATGGATAAAAATATTAAATATTTAAGTATAGAATGATGCAGCTATACTGTATATACAAATATGATTTGGGTATCTTGGTGGATCACAAACTGAATATGAGCCAATAAGGTAACATAACTTACAAAAAAGCAATTGCAGTCCTAGGTGGCATCAAAGGTAAAATGTCAGAATCAACAGAATCATTGTTTCTGTCTAGTTTGTGTTGGTCAAACTGTATCTACAAAATTGTGTTTGGTTCTGTATTTAAAATGGACATTGATAAACTGAATCATGTCCAGAAAAGACCAACCAAGATGATAAGCAGCTTGGAAAGAAAAACGTATGAAGAACAGTTGGAATCATTACATATATTTTCATCACTAGCATTGGTGTATCAGTCCTAATAGCATTACTTCATCATTCATAATGTTTGTTATTACCACAGCATTGTGATCTGAAACTTTTGTGGACAGAAGGGAGGCTGAAATTTGCTATCCAAACACTCTTTATGTATTAATTAAATTTGTACCTAGTGGGTGACTCTTGACAGCTTATGGTATGTACAATTAAAACATCCACAGTACAATCCAAAATCAATACATCTTAAAACCTCAAGAGAATGGAGGACAACAGGCCAAGGGAAGAATAAAGATCAGATAACACAGTGCATTAAATCAAGAAAATGCCCTTCAAAATAATTTAGTTTACAAATGTTAGTCTGATCTCCATAAGGGAAGCCATTTCAGAGTGCTGGGATCATTATGGAAAAGCAGCACCTTCTGGCTTTCTTTTATTTCATTTCCTAGAAATGTGGGGTTACAGTTCCTTACAAGATCTAGTGGATCAAGCTAATTCTGGTTGGAGCAGATGATTCTGCAGGTGCCCAAGTACCAAAGCATGAAGGGCTTTTTAGGTGAGCACCATTGCTTTAAAATACATCCAGAAAACAAACAACAATCTCTATAGGGCCCACAAAAATTGTTATATACGCCTAACACCAGGAGCTGATAATATTTTGAACCATAAGTCTTTTGGACCGGTTCAGTTTCTGAAGAGTCTTTAAGGATAGCTCCATGTAGAAAGCATTTCAGTAGTCCAGATGGTGGTAATAAGAGTATGAATTATTATATCTAGGTCATTCTGTACCAGGTAAGGTTGCAATTAGTACACTAGACAGAACTGACTAAAGGTCCCTAGCCATGGCCTCCATATGCACTGTTGCTGCAGGTTTCTAATTCACATTCAAATTGTATTAAAATGAGATAGTTTTAAATGCTTCTTTAAGAGTAGATTATATAAACTGTTATGCTAAAAAAGAATGAATCTCTGTACTGCTCCAAGAGTTGCAAGTTAAGTGAACTGTACTACAGAAAATGCCATTTTACATTAGTGCTAATAATCTGTGAACATCCTCTGTTGTGGTATTTACTGAGTACAGCAATGAACATAGTTAGAACATCTGTTCTTTTTTCAAACTGATTTGCTTTGTTTTCAGCTCATTTGATTTATTAAAATATGTTCATTTATATTTGATTGCTTTATGCTCTGATTATTCAGTTCATGAAAAATCCAGCATGTTTGCTGTTTTTAGTAGAAATCCTTCTTTGACAGGTATGGATTTAATAAACAAAACGATTTTTGCATTCTGTACTTCACCACAAAAAATCAGTTTGTGCTACAGTTATCCAGACATGTTATGGGCTCTTTCCCTGTTGTCCCCATTGGAATCTTTTCCCCTACACCAGACAACACTACAATGTGTTAGAAGATAGATATCATAAAAAAAATATTTCCTAGTGTAAGTAGATTTGGATTTTCCCAAATCATTTTTCAGATAGATCCTGATAGGAAAAAAGCATGCTTTAGCCTGAAAAAAGTTTTATATCTACAATCATTTTGTGTTTTCCTTATTTTATTATGATTAATTTTAATTATTATTAATATTTTCAGCTAAAATCTGTATTAAAATATACTATATGCTAATCTTTCCTACAGGTCTGTGGTATATTCTTGCCTTAGTTGTCCAAAATCAGATAAGGCTTGTGTTTGGTGATTAATGGTGGGAGAGCCAGTGTGGTCTAGTGGTTAAGGCGCCATTTTAGAAAGCCAGATGCTGTAGTTCTAGTCCTGTCTTAGCCATGAAAGCCAGCTGGGTGACCTAGGGCCAGTCCTTCTCCTTCAGCCTAACTCAACTTCTTGTTGTGGGAAAAATAGGAGGAGGAAGGAGTATTAAGTATTAAGTATGTTCGCCCCCTTGAGTTATTTATAAAAATAATAAAGGCGAGATACAAATAAATAATAGCATTCTACTACACCATTGGTGGGAAAATACTAGCTGCCAGTGGGAAGAAAATTTTCTACAATATTTGGGGATTTTAAAGAGGCAGTTCCATTCCACTTTCCTCCAGAAATTAGTGATTTTTCAAAATAATATTTTTATTATTTTTTTATAGAATGTGCAAATAAAAACTAACATGAACTAGCAGTCAGAAAGAAAGATAAAGAGGAGAGATACAGAAAAGTATATTAAGTACAGAGTACAGAAAAATATATTAAAAAAAGAAAATAAAAACATACACAAAGAATGACTTCTGACTTCTTCCAAGGATATAAGAAGCACTTAAATTGAACGCTTAGTTTAACGCTATAATGTTGAAACTAGTGTTATTGACCAGTGCATTCATCTGCCTTTCATTTCCCAAGGCATATCTAATCTAGTATCTGCTATCCTCCCTCCCCCCTTAAAAAAAATCCCAGGAATCACTTTGCATTTGGGCACGCTAGAAGAAGATGCCAGTCTTCATGGTCCAGTCTGAAAAAAGGCTATTGCACCATTTTGACCTCTGCTCTTTGCCAAATAGTTCTCTGCAATCTGGACTCACTACATCAACATACTTTATTTCATTTTATGACATGGGTCACTAAATTATTTATGCAAGATCACAAAAATTATTGAAAATGTTTAGGGATCTTTCACAGGGATTTGTTTGTTCAATATAAATGTTTATATCATTATATGTGTTCAGGAGTAGGTCTTGCTATTCTAGTGGGTGCATGGCTATCTTTGGGCAGTATGTTGTGAACCCTTATTTTTAGGAATATAAAAGATTTCTGGAGAGATTTGATGTTACGGAAGTCTTTTTGTGGAATTTAAACATGAAAAGGTTTTGTTATCGTGCTGGATAGGGATCTTTTCAATTTGTTTATGAAAGTTAGTGACTGAAATAAATGCAATACAAAAGAAAAGAGATGAGAAAAATTGGATAGTTTCATTATCCCTGTAGAGATAAATATTCTAGCAGCCTTATTTTTTCTACCTTCTCCTAAGTATGATTTGATGATTGGAAAGCTGATCCATTGTCTGAGCTTTTGGTTTTGGCATGAGAAGTCAGGATGAAGCATCTAGGGATCTTATTACCATCAAGAGGCACTTGGGGAGCCCAGCTGATAGTACACAGGCTTTATCTGTGTTTGTTTATTTAATCATTTACACATTTTATAAACTACCTTGAATCCACGAGGAAGAGAGTAATGGCTAAATAAAAAGTTGTATGGAGCAGTTTTTCGTTAATTTAGGAAGTGGTTTTTCTTAACTTGGTATCCACCTAGCATTAAAGAATGGCTAGAGTTTCTATAAAGTGTACTAGTGCATTTCTTGATAGATAAAGTTTTCCACCATCATCAGTTTTTTTGGGTGGGGGAAGGGTCACTATGCCATAAGTAGAGGGAGAAGCTACGGCATCATTTGTTTTAAAATCTTACAGCCCTACAGCTTTTCTGTGCACAACCTTCCATTGTGTTTCCCTCTTGAAGGGCTATAAATAGTTTTTCCTTAGTTCTGCCAATTGAAGATATGGGAGCGTTTCTACACTGCAGTCTAATGCAAATTCCATTAAATGCTGGCATAGGTTGGTCTGAATCCTGGCTGAGATTTTCTGAAGAGTGATTGTTCATTTTTTCTTAATTTTTGGATCTCTAGTTTTTGGATGCCTGTATAAACATTTCACCTCCTCATACCCTTATTCAATGAGGAATAGCATATTTTATCACTGCATCCATGTCCTGCGAGAAGTGACGCAGAACTCATGCATACATGCACCTACAAAGGATAATATAATGAAGCTAGGCTAATTTTGGAATTCATGTCAGGGTAACTGCTATTCTCCCCACCCCCTTTTGCTGATCATAATACAATGACTATAATATTCTGAATAATTAGTTACATTGTATTTATTTTAAGCAATTATTTACTTATTCATTGTTATGCTATTGAATTTTGTGACTTGCAGTGGCTTACAGCAATACAAAAACCATAATAAAAGCTATTAAAATGTCCATGGTACAATATATACCGGGAACAATCAGACTATAACAGCAGTACAAAAAGGGAAATTAATGTCATATGGGAAATCCAGTCAAATCTCAATGCCTCCCCCTGCCTGAAAACTCCATCCTAACCATTTTCTGGCTGAGAGGCCCAGTCTTACCTCTATGGGGAGATAGTCTTGGTATTATTCCCGAGAAGCAGTGCTTTCTGGTCTTATTCCTTCTTATACTATGGAAGTGTTGTACCACCAACTATTTCTTCGATGTGGGTTTCCTTAGGTGGGTTAATTCTGATTGAAGTAGATGTTCTATAGGAATCTCAGTGCTAAACCACAATGTGCTTTATAGGTAAAAAACAGGACTTTGAGTTTCCCTTGGAAAATTATTGGTAGGCAATATGAGATTTGTGATATGGATATAATATGTTCATGGAAAAACACCCCAACCAATGAGTGACCTGCTACATTTTCTGGATGAATTTCAAACCCTGTATAGAGCATATTGTTAAAATCCATCCATTGGTGATAAGGATCTGAATGATAATAGCCAAACTCCTGCTCCAAGTAGGGCCACAACTGGGGTGCCTGCTGAAGCTGGGCAAAGCTGTCCTGGCTACAACCTTAAGAGAGTTGGAAGAACATTGCAAATAACAACTTTGTGTTCCCTGATATTCATTTTTATCTGGTTTTGTCCCATCCAATAGCCTCCACCCCAATAGTATCCAAGCATCAGGACAAGACAAGACTTCAGTAGCATTTCTAGTCAGGCCCTGGATGTCAATATAAGGATGCATATTGGTGGTATCTCACCTCATCTAATGAATGACTTCTTCCAGTGGCTTCATGTAGACGTTGAAAAGCAGGGGGAATGGACTACAGCACCCAACAACAGAACTGCCTCTCCTTCCCCATTGACTGAAATTACCTACTGAGGAAGAGCAGGATCATTGCAACACAGTGCCTACAGTTCCCACAATAGCATACTGTGTGGAATGTAATGCTTGATGGTATTGAAGACTATAAAGAGGTCTTATAGAACCCAAAGTGGCACATTCCTCTCAACTTGCTTCTGATAAAGGCCATCCACCTGAGGTGATCAGTGTGGTCTCTGCCCTATGCCCAGATCTGACTCTTGGCCATAAGGAATCTAAATAACCATGCTATATGTTTATTCTAGGCTAGCTCATACAAAAGATTTGATTTCTGTTCATTAATAATGTAAAAATAAAAGATTTTTTCATCTTGAATTTTATCTTCTAGGAGCAGTCAAATAAGTACTATATATTCAGCTATAGTCTCAGCTCAGGTGCTTACAGCTATCGTAAGCTGAGTAATATGTTTTTGTGTAATTTGACCAAATTCTTATGCACATTTGAAATGGTGGTCCTTTGAAAAATGTTTCTGCAAATGAAAAACACTTGATCAATCGATTTTTCCATTTGTTTCTCCATGTGTACATCTGGCTGGCTCCTTTTAGCTTTCATTTCTTTCATGGGCAAATCTGTTTGCATCGATAAGATTTTTATCCCATCCAGTTTGACAGATTATTGGAAGGAATATTCTTTGCTTTGCCATGTTCTGCAGTCAGGGAATGGAAAACATTCACTCTGGAACTATATGGTTAACAGGTCATTGGACTACAGGAATCAGGACTGGATCCTCCTTATATATTACATAAGGATGGAAATGTATATCGTTATACATTTTTTGAAAAGTGCAATCAGATATTATACCATTAGGGTTAATGTTGATTTGGTTTTCTTAGTCAAGATGGGCTCAGTGAGGCCAGCTTGTCCAGTCCTCACTGAGCCCATCCTGATCATTCAATAAATGGAAGATTGATTAAAATGTCATCAAGGGCAATCACGCCTGTATCCTTTGGAGTTCAAAGGGAGAACTTGTCCCTGGATAAGTCCCCTGGGTACTGAGGAAGAAGTACTGATTTATTATTTGTTCCAATTGTTAAGAAGCTGAAAGGCAGAGACAGAAAATTCTATTGAGATAACAAATTTCCTGGATTCATTTGCATCACTACCAGGGCATCATATCTGAAACAAACAAGTGTTTCCTTTCAATCCTACCTCTTACATTTTAAAACCTATGTAAAAGTAGCTTGGCCTAGTGCATGGGTCGGCCAGCCGAAACATCCAACGAGCCGCACGGACCCGTTTCCCTAAAAAAAAAAACCCCTGGGAGCCGCACCCGCCCGCGCATGCGCGCACGCCCGCGCGCCCGCGCACCCGTTCACGCATGCGCACGCGCACCCGTTCGCGCATGCGCACCCGCCCGCGCATGCGCGCGCCCCCGCGGCGGAGGCTCCGGAGCCGCAGGTGATCCCTCAAAGAGCCGCATGCGGCTCCGGAGCCGCGGGTTGCCGACCCGTGGCCTAGTGCAAACTGTACCACAAACTCATAGCAATTTGTCTAATGTTATTTTTATAAATATTTTTGCCTGTTTTTATTTGTAAGCTATCCAAAGTTATTAAGTGGGGTGGCCTCAGATTTTAATTACATACACAAGTACATACTTTTCTTCTAGAGATATAGTTAGATTGAGATTCAGTGTATTTCTACATGGAGAATAAATTAGAGTTTCCTCTTTGCATGGTATATAAATTGTACTTGGCTGCTGCTTCTTTGTAAGCTATTCTCTCAGTTTGGACATGTTTTCTTATCAGATGGCTAGCTTGATTTTATTTCTGGTATCATATTGACTTGCTTTGGTAGTGCTTGATTGGGGATGAGGAATGGAATGGCAAAAAGTGTGAGCATCAACCCCATTTACAGGATGCAGGCAGTACATGAAACTGTGCACCCTCCGGTCCACGGATAAAACTCTTTCCATAGAACCGGTCCCTGGTGCCCAAAAGGTTGGGGGCCATTGTTCTATGGCACTGTTATGAGGGTTGGTTTTCATTGAGAAAGGAGCTCTTAAATGCTTTATTAGCATTTAATTATAATTATAAAATTATGACTATATTTTATCTATAATTTTTATAATAATTATAACAGCTGAGCAGAGCTGCTCTTGAACATAATTATACTGACACTCTTCTGGAGATAGACTCTCCAGAAAAACTGTTGAAAATTCTACATTTGGGATATGTTTCTTGT
This sequence comes from Azemiops feae, assembly GCA_023970755.1. Lineage (NCBI taxonomy): Eukaryota > Metazoa > Chordata > Lepidosauria > Squamata > Viperidae > Azemiops > Azemiops feae. The sequence continues at coordinate 1,341,784 of JALGBA010000445.1, read as the reverse complement.
TTTTTTCTCCTGATACTGGATCAAAAATATAGGCCATTCTGGCTTCAGAATTATTTGAGTGTCTCTGTGTTTGTATATTTCCCATGTAATTCCCTGAATAGTTCAATTGCAAGGGAAGAAATAGAAGAAATAGACACCAATAATGCAGTTGCCAGGGCTTATAGAGCTAGCCTAAGCCATTCACGTGTCTAATTTAGATGGAAATGGGGTGAAGTTGAGATGCCTCCCCACTTAGATAGGAACCAAAAGCCTCCACTAAATTTGCAACTACTTGTTAAGCCCCAGTTGTTAAGCTAGTAGAAAGTTCAAAAGATTTGTAACTACTGCCATCTACATGTCTGTCATTGGTAGCTTGTGATGGTCCTGAAAATAACATTTTCTGTGACAGAATTGAGATGAAAAAGGAATTTATTGAATCCTGAGATCCCCCTTTCTTGCGAAGCTTCAGGATCCTTTATTATAAAAAGTCAAACAAGGGTTAAAAAAGATTTAAAAATAGGTTAAAAATGGGTTAAAAGTAGGTTAAAAGGCAGTGTTAAAAGGGTTAAAAAGTTAAAATAAAAATAGAATAAAATAAAAGAAAGCTTTTACTTTTGGAGGAGCTTTTTACAGCCTTTGCTGTCCACCATCTTGGCTCCTCCCCCTCCTATTCGAGCTTCAGGATCAGATCTATGCTTAGAATAACTTAAGCTTGTGGGAAGTGTTTTCCCTTCTTTTGGTTCCTTGGGGGATGGAGTGGTGGTGGGCAATCACCCAGATGGCTGGGCTTAAAGCCAGTCTATGCCAAGCCACTCCTCTTTCAGCTCGGAAGTCAGCTTTTCTTAAGGCCGCTTTGCTGGCAGTGTTTCAGTTCAGTTCAACATAGGAAGTGAAGAATTAGACCTAAAGGTATGATGCATAATTTAGTAAACAAGCAGGAATTTTATTACTGCAGTGCAGTAGCCTCCACAGGAGTTAAGGAGGAGGCTGGATGTTTTCAGCGTTGGAACTCTCCTTCAGGCCATATATCTTTGCAAATATTTGGGAGGTAGAACAGCTCCCCCGCCCCCCCACTGGATATGTTAAACTTGCACATCTACTATACAGGACTGTTTTGTAGTCAGTATTGCAAGCCATACTCCATCAATAATAAGACCCTAGGATAGTAATGAGTTCAGAAGCAAGATTATAGTAATAATTATTGAGGCTTGGGGTATGTCAACTAGGCTATTAGCAGTGCATTTTCTAATTCTGGTCACAGGATGGCAGCATAAGTAAAACACTCAAAGACAGCAAACTTGCATCTTTGTTGACCTGTGTGAAGATTTTGGAATAATGTTTCATGTTAGAGCTGCAATTTCATGAGAGAGCTGCAGTTGTTAGAAACATCAGAGCATTATAAATGCTGCTTCATTACTAAATTCTCAAAAATTTGCTTAGGAATTTAATTAGGCATGTAGGTTAAATAGGAAAATGAAAATAGGATTGGTGGCATATTCAGGTAAAAATGTTTTTTGCTGAGGTCTGGTTCTACTGGCTCTTCAGTCAAATATTTGTTGTTAACTGGGTGTCTCTTATCTTTGATTTAGTAGCCTGTTGGAAACTTCTGGATAGTGGTGTTTCATTTGTTTCATTAATGCTTGCTGAGGAGAAGTTCTTAACAGAATATTCTCTAAAATTCAGAGATATCCATTTTGATTACACAGCAGATGAATCCAACACATGTAAGCATAGATCCAGTGTTCTAGAGAAGTAATGTATGAAATAAATAAAATATTGTATAGACTTTGTTCCATAAAGGGGGAAAGGAGGGAGAAGAACAAGAAGGGAAAACACAAAGACAGTATTTATAAAGTGATAAGATTATAAAAGGTGCTATGAATCTGTCTATCTATCCTATCCTAAATTAAAATGTAATTTGTTTATAGACTTACCCACTCCATATTTTCATAGCTTATAGATGCAGTCAGAAAAACATCACCAGTAAAAATTAATATAAGCTCAATTAAAAGAAAAGAAACAGATCAGCATTTTTTTTTAAAAAAGCTGTAAGAAACCATCTAAAATAAAAGTGTTTTCAAAGTACAGTTTAAAATACATATAGAAGGGCTAGATGGATTTCCCAGAGATTAAGTCAATGACAAACCAAGCTTTGACATTGTTGGAACTTTAACTAAGATGATATCTGATAACATGATCAGGTCTAAGCCCAAAGAAGACATAGTAGATCAAATTGAGTCCAGTTCTTTATTTGCTTGTGCCTAATAGACTCTTGCCACACTAAAGCTATAACCTTTTAACCTAATAGATATACCCTGGGAGATTCGAGTGTGTGGCTTGAACCTTTTCCTCCCCACCCATCTAGTTCAGGACTGCACAGTTCTTTGTCTTGGGCCCCTGTCTGGAATGTATTGCCTCCTCCCTGATGTTACTGCTGACACACACCCTCCCCCCCCATCCAGCTGACATTCCATCACAAACACTCATTTCTCTACCAATGAGATGAACTCTTGGTGATATCTTGAAGATCAGTTCTTGATGATCCAAGTGGGGTTAACTCCTTATCCCCCAATTATACTTAGGTGCCATTGAAAGTAAATTACAGTACCTGATCCGCTTGCATAGGATCAGGAAAGGCTAAAAGGGATTTTTGAAATTATTTAATCCAGTGATGGTGAACCTTTTAGAGACCGAGTGCCCAAACTTCAACCCAAAACCCACTTATGTATCATCGGGTGCCGGGTGGGCGTGGCCCATTGGGTGGGTGTGGCCAATTGGCTGGGTGTGGCCCATTGGGTGGGCGTGGCTGCGGTGGTAACGGCAGACTGGATGGGACTAAAAAGTTCAATCAATCAATTCCAACTTTGCGAGATCTTTTTTTTTCCGTTTGAAGTTGAAATTGATTGATTGATTGAATCTTTTTTTTTCACACGGCGGCGGAGGCCTAAAGCGAAAAGGTTTTATAAAACCCAGCTGAAGGCCTAGGACTGGGGCGATGGTGCGCGTGCCCACAGAGAGGACTCTGCGTGCCACCTGTGGCACACGTGCCATAGATTCGCCACCACGGATCTAATCCAATTTCTACTCATTTCTGGTAATTACCGCAAGATCCCCGAAAGCTTGCTATATAGTTTCTATTTAGAGAAGGAGAATCCACCACCATTCAAGGAATAGTCTGTCTTATTATTAATGTTGTTATTGATGTCTAATTGAAATCTGCTTCCTTGTAATTCAAACCCATTGCGTCTCGTGCAGTCTTCTGAAACCACACTAAAATATTTTGTGCAATCTTCTATTTGACAATCCTTCAGATTCTGAAAGACTGAGAATACATCTTGTCATGGACTTCTCTCTTTCATGTTAAATATACCCAATGATTCCAATCATTCCTCCTGTCCAGGCCTCTCATGACTTTGATTGTTTTCCTTTGGACATACTCCAGTTTGTCAATGTCTTTCCTGAAATGTGATGCTTAGAACACAAACACAGAATAGGCCAGTCCTAGATGGAGTTCCACATTTTAAGTGCCACCTTGGTAAAAATCCTGTCCTTCTGTAATGGATGAATCACCTTAAATTCCTCTGTCTCTGTATTATTGCTGAAAGACAACCACGATATTGATTTACTACTTCAAAAAATATTACGGGCACATGGATAATAAATATGGTACATGGCCACAGTTGTTTGAATCCTTTCTATCCTCGTGCAGTCTTCCTCACAGATGCTTTTGTGTCTGTCTGCTCTGCCTCATGCAATCTGCCTGCTTTGGGACATATGATTTAAAATGTTATAGCTAATATAATAAAAAACTAACTTTATGAACCCACAATATTAAAGCTTTATCAGATTTGAAATCTCTCATGTGAGATTTGTGAGAAAGGAACAGTGAAAGGTAAGAAGAAAGTAACTGGTACGGTTTTGGTAAGGATGTTGACCAAGAATAAAAAGTAATCCTGTCCAAAAAAAATAATACATTTTTTTTTCTTTGTACTTATTGGGGTGGTCAGTCATGAAATGAATCATAGAAAAACCTCACTGACTAAATACACTGGAAGATGGGAAGTAGCTACTTTTAACAATGTTACTGGGCAAAATACAACTAAGCTCTTACAGCACATGTTGGTTTCTGTGTGGACTAGATTTGAACTGAAAGACGAGAACAGGGCTATTTGGAAGGCAGAAGGCTTTAAGTCATTTAGTGTTGCATTTAACCTGAATGAGAATGTTAGCAAGTGAAGTTTTTACTTTCATCCAACTCTAGTTTCTCTGACTTGAAAATCTCATATCCATAATAAAAGATGTGAATTAGAAACCTGAAGTCAATCAAAGAGCTTTCACTTGGGTGCTCTCTCCACAGCTGGCTGCTCTGTATAATGTTTCTGACTATCAGAAGAAGGGCTGACTCAGATATATTCATACCGCTTCAGGATAAAGTATTATTCTTATTGTATATTTTTTGAATAAGTTTGAATTTGCGTAGAGTAAGACATTGAAATGTGGGTCTTACGAACTGAATTTGTAGGCAATTAAGCTTGAAGATATCTCACATACTGTTCCCTCAAGAAAAAAAGGTGGGTATATGCTTCTTTGTCATATCAGATTCTGTCTTCCCTAGTCTGATTAATAAAGCCCAGATTCTAGAATGGTAATTTAAAATGAAGATAGATTCCTATGGCCCAGATGTATTTTAGCAAAAGGGTGGGGGTATCAAATATACAATTTATGATTTTGTAAGGACATTTGTTCCTCCATAGTGTATCAGTCTCTAAATTGTTAATAACCTCTGTTTGACAACCAGATAGTCATGTGTAACTGTATCTCCAAGCGAATCTTTGGAAATGACATTGCATTGTTGTCATGAGGCATTCTGTCTTAATTTAGAAGAAAGCCCAGTGCTGCTTGCTGTATTACATTCATTTAATTTATATCTTGCCCTTTGATTTTATTTAGCATTTAAGCAGGTTAACAAAGTTTTAGAAGCAAAAGTTAACTAGATGTCATTGTGCTGAACCTGATTCCTGATGATTACATGGACAATTCTCAGCATCTTGACTTGTTTCTAATAATAAATTGTAGCTTTTCAAGAACAACACTGATTTTTTAAAATTTCAACTATCTACCTTGCCATTGTCTTTGCCTTGTTTTTCTTCCGTCAGTCTTGCTAATTATAAAAATCTTTTCTAGGCCTTTCATGCCCTAAAAGTATGTTAACATATGCTTGCGGATCATTGCCTTGAGGGAGCAGTCTGTCTTTATTTCATCCAAGACCAATGGATTGTTTTTTCTTGCAGTCCATGGTGTTCTTAGGAACCATCTCCATAATTCATGGGTATCTATCTTCTTTCTTTCACTCTTAATCAATGTTCAGCTTTTGGATTGTACATTAAAGCATTTCACTGTTCTGATCTTTGTTGTCATAGCAATATTCTTCACAGTCTGTTATTCTCTTCCTCCTAAAGATTAATTTCTTCTTAACTACTCCACCACATTGCTCATTTTTATCTAAAAAAATAATACCTTCAGTTTTTTGCCATCTACTGTAAATTCAGTAAACATGTTGATTAATGTTATCTTTGTCTTTCTGATATGTAACATTAATCTGGATTTTTCACTTTTCACTTTTATATATATATATATATATATATATATATATATATATATATATATATATATATATACACACACAATTAGTCATTCATTTTAGTGACCATTCAAACTTACAATGGCCCCGAAGAAAATGACTTACAATCAGTCCTTGCACTTACGATCCACAATCACACGGATCAGAATTTGGGCGTGGGGATCAGCATGGGACACAACTCACTTAACAACTGCCTTGCTTAGCAATGGAAATTCTGATTCCAATTGCGATCTTAAGTCAAGGACTATCTGTAATCAAGTCTTCTGGCATATTTATTAGCCTGAATACATTCCACTCTATCATGTTCTAAACTGATTGTTGTTTGTAAACTGCCCAGAGTCATTTAGGTGAGATGGGTGGTGAGGAAATTTAACAAACAAACAAACAAACAAAAAATAAACAAACAAAGGCCTTATTGCAGTTAGAAAGCAAAGATTTTAAAAAATATTTTTTTTCTCTTTTTTCCTTGTGTGCCTTGAATGTTTAGTCTCCTTTAGTATCCAATTTCTGATATAATTTGCCTACCAGAGAAACATATTAGACAAAAAGGGGCATATTTTATAAAAATTTGGGTGAAGAATTTATTTCAACTGGAACAAAAAAGAAAGAAAGAAAACAGATGGAGTTGTTTGGTACACTAATCCCCCTTTAAAACCAGAACTTATATTGAATGGTAATTTTCATGGGGTGGAAATTAATTTGCATGGCACTAAAACTTTGTTACTGAGAATTTACTCCTCAAATGAGCATAAAGCATTGTTCTATAAATGCGTTATGCAGAAACCAATAGAAACTAATTTTCCTATGAAAATTGTTGTTTGATGGGGGATTGAAATGGAGTAATCTCTCCACAACTGGATAAAACTTCTGAGAAAAAAACATTAAAATCAGTCAAGGTAAATTATTAAATATTGTTTTTGATTGATGGACAATTTAGGCTGATTGATATATAGAGGCAGAAAAATGGCAATTTAAGAGAGTATATTTATTTTCAGAAAGATACAGATCCTTTCCAAGAATAGATATGATTTGGATTTTAAAGAACTCGGCTACTAAGATTTCTAAAGTAGAGATACTAGCAAATACTTTTTTTGATTATAATCCTGTGACTTTGGTTTTAAAAAGAAAATCTAGTTGTTTTAGATGGAGACTGAACAAAATGTTATTCCAAAAAACACTAGTGGAGGATTGTAAAAAGGAATTAAATATATTGAATATAATTTAGGTAAAGGCACTGATTTATGAATGGTTTGGGATACAAGTAAAGTTTCTATTAGAGTTTATTTTCTACAGCATGATGGCAAATTCAAAAAGAAGGGCCAAGCTATTTTGAATGTGAGAAAGAAAAAAGAATTAAAGAAATCCCCACAGAAGAAGATATTTCTTAATAAATTAAGTTATTACAATAAAAGTTATCTATGTTAACACTAAGAGAATTAAAAGAGAAATGAATTATGTAAAGCAAAAAAAAAGCTAAATTCACAAACAAATCAAGAAAGTGGTTGCCATATAAATTATGAAAAGAAAAAAATGATACTGAAATTATAAGGGAGATTCTAAGTATTAGCTTAGGGATTTTCAAACTTGGCCCTCTTATGTCTTGTGGACTTCAACTCCCAGAATTCTTCAGCCAGGCACGCTGGCTGAGGAATTCTGGGAGTTGAAATCCACAAGTCATAAAAGGGCCAAGTTCGAAGACCCCAGTATTAACTGGTAATGCGGCCAAACAAAATTTTCCAAAGTTTTAAGAGGAACAGAGAAAAATATATAAATGAACCTATAACAATAAAGAAACTTTCTGAAATTATAAAAAAGGTTAAACCAGGAAAGGTACCTGGACCAGAGGGATTATCCGGTTTTTATTTTTCTTTTAATTATAAATGTTATGAGGATGAACTTTTACAATCTCTACAAAACATGATGAATTCTATCCTACAGGGATAGATGCCAGAAAGTAGGAAACAGGCAATACTGTATAGTATTAATAGCTAGCATTATCAATAGAACCAGCAAAAGACTATGCACTCAAATTCTAATCTACAAACATGGTTTATATGATCAATGGTTTTTAAAACTGCTGAGAAATTAAGAACTAGGATAGACAACCACACTTACCCATTCCCACTAAATATCCACCACAGTGCTGTTTCAGCCTCTGAAGCTGCAGCACAACCATCTTCTCAGCAACCTTCATTACAAAAGGAAGATTTCAGGCAGAACAAAAATTGTCCAAAATAATGCGTTCTAGCAATGGTGTCTTGAGGAGAAGGAAAACTACTACTTAAGCATTGGCAGGATTACCTGCTCTGACAGGAGGCATTCACCGTTGCCAGAACCCAACCACAAGACTCAAAGATGGGAAGCCTTTATTAACGAAGGAGGGACATGGATTGAAGCCACAGGTGACTTAGCTGATTGTTCTAAGAATCCTATCTACTTTCTCAGGAGTAACAAGATCAAACTCAGCCCAGATAACAGTAATAGACTGGACTTCATGACTTTCATATGCTTGCTTCTCTGAGAATCATTTGGTACACACACATACCTACACCCATACCCATAATAACATCAACATCCCCACAGAGTAATTTGGGCTGAGAGAGTATAGTTGACCCAAAGTCAACTACTTTATGACTGAGGAAAGAGTAGAACCTGGATTTCTTTGGTGCCAGTATAACACTATAACCACTATACATGGCATTAATTGTGTCACTTAATAACTTCATCTTTTCCCCCCTCAAATGGAAAGCACACAGATCACTCTATTTAGATATTGGGACCACAATTCTCAATATTTCTATTCAGCATATTAAAGACCAAATGCCACTTATTTAAAAGTCAGAGCCATTGGGTGAGGGCATATATTACTCTCTGCCAGCTGCAAAATCTGCTTTTTGATTTTGGTGTTTTAAAATAATTTATTTTGTTGGCACATCATCCATCTGTTGCTTTCATCTCTGTATAAGTGGCAAATAGCTCAAGGTCTTTCAATCTACTAAAAATGTAGAGAAGATTTTTTCTGGCTACTTTTTAGTTAAATCTGCATTATGTTACCATTTAATGCAGCACTGTACCATCTAGCCTTAGTGATTTTAAAAGTAAATGTTAAAATTACACTGGAAGCTTTTCTATAGAACAAGATGCAATTATGGATTTCTTTTTATGTTTCATTGCCTGCCTTCTTACAAATCATAACTTTCCAAAATATGTGAGGTCTGAATACATGCGGTGCATCACAAATCAGAGGCCAGGCTTTGCCCAGCAGCAGGAGTGAGCATTCTGTTCCACTTGAACAGAAATTTCTGGCTGGCTGCAGGAGCTATCACTGTGGCAGATGTAAGAGTCAGCCCGAGGGCCTCCTCTGAGCCTCCCTCTATTCTCTGTTGTCTTTCTCATTCTTTGGTACTTGCTACTTTGTAGCAGTGGCTATGTGAGTATTTGAGAACTATTGTCTGCTTGCATCTCCATTTGTGGTGACTGATGTCCTATCAAGTCAGTGTTGATTCTTAGCAATCACAAAATAGATTTTCTCCATGATGATCTACCTCTAACATGGCTTTTTAGGTCTACTAGCAACGCACCTTTTACCACTGTAACTGAGTGATGCTTCTATCTTGTTGGTGTTGAAGATCTATCTTCTTCTTCTCTTTCCTTCCATCTTTCCCAGTGTTAAGACCTTTTTCCAGGGACCTAGGTCTTTGCATAATATGTCCAAAGTAAGATAATTTAAGCCTGCCTTTTCTGGACAAGGTGCTTAAAAGAGGATGACACTGAACCAACTGCTGTAATCAGAATCATTCAGTCATTTGTTGTGGAATGGAATCGACTACAATTTCCTTGATGATTGACGTCTAGTAAGAAAGAAACAGAAAGTGTACTAATGTGTTTTGCTTTTGTATGGCTTTTGATATTTATAATCTTGGATTTACTCTATGTTGTAGAGATTAGGGAAACAGATTCCATCATGATTCTATTGAAATTATAGGTTGGGATCTATATGATATGATAACTGTAAAGATCTGTAAGCCTTACTATAAAAGTACTGTTCTGTTTCCAGTGCTATTTAGCAGTCATTAGGTGATCTGTAGTGTTTTCAGAATGCTGATGACATTCAGCTCTGTTTTTCTGTGACATGACATTTGAATCAGGAGAGGCTATGCATGACCCAGGCTGTGCTTGCATGCATCAGTGGACTGGATGACCAGCAAGTTAAAGCTGTAAAAAACAGATTTTCTGTGGGTGAATGATTCCCAGGTTTGGTAATGTGAGGAATAACAATTGTGTGGGATTTCACTCCTGAAGAAACAGGTTCACAGTTTGGGGATGCTCCTAGTGACTTTGTGTTATTAGAGATCAATAATGTGTTATGAGAAATTTTCTAGGAGTTCTGTCTTTTTTTTAGAAAGACTTTTTTATAGTGTTGAAAATGCAGTGATGCTGAAAACTTTCCTATGCAAATAGTTATTTTTGAATATTTTTTGTGAAAATTATCCTAGGATCATTTCTAGTTCAAGTTTAGAAGTGTAAATTATTTCTGTGGATATGAGTTTCTATCACTAGTTTAAGTGAGTATGCTAATTAAGCTAATTTTAGATGTTGCGGTTTATGGCCAGTAAATTCAGTAATGATTATTGCAATAATCTCTGCCTTAAAACTAATCAGAATACAGTATGTAAATAATAGAGAATGTTGCAGCTTGATCACTGATAGATTACCCTACAAAGTATATGTGAAATGAATGGTAAAAAAAATCTGTGTTGGCTGGGAATCCATTTACGGTATGCTGTGCAGGTTCTGAGGTTTTGCTTGATAAAAAAATACAGGAAACCAGAAGTTGCCTTTAAACTTTACGTTTTTATTCAGCTGAACAAAGACGGGCTCCTCTAAAAGAGAGAAGCCCCGAATGACAAGAAATCCTTGTATTTATTCTTTCTGATTACATAAGCAATACACCCAGCAAAGCTGACACACATAAGATAAAGATTTCATCCAGTAAGTTTGGCACACTGTAGATAGAAGGGAGAAAGCAGAAGTAGCTAAAAATGTTCCCTTTTGGGTGTTTCCCTAAAGACATTGTACATTCCCGGGTGGGTTAGGACATTGGGTGTTTTCCTTACTGTCCTTTCATGACCCTGCATCTTTGACTCTGCAAGTGCCCAAAGACAGCAGGGCCATCTGCACATATTCACAACTGATACTTCCTATGCTGTCTCCTAATTCCGGGTCAACATAATCCCCCCTTTCATACTTTGAGCAGTGTGCAGAAGTATGATACAACAAATTGGAGAGACACAGGATAAGCTTTTGCAGTATGTGGGCCACATTGTTGGGGACAGGCAGAGGTGAGTAGGGGCAAGTAGGGGCAAGTAGTGAAAGATATAACAGAAAAAGATAACAAGGAACACCAAAAAGTGAAGACCAATAAATTTTTCCCTAAACCATGCCCATCCCCCGGGAGCCAGCCAGTAAGGAACGAGAATTTACTACTGAAGACTCCCCATACAGCATCAGTGAAAATCTCCAGATCCTCAGGGCGATTCTTGATTCCTCCTTCCATGAGATGGATGGTGTGACTAATATTAACTTGATAACCAGTAAAAAAAATCTGAGTGGACCAAAGCACACACCGCTTCTTTGCTCCTCGTACCATATCTAGTGTTTGGTGATTCTGTAACACTACTTCCCTTATTTCTCCCTGTTCTTTATTGAATTGTGTAAATGCCTTCATGCATATATTCAAAGTCCTAAAAAATTTAGGGCATCTTACTTTAAAGAACCTTTTGAATCTTTTTAGTTGGCTTTTTATAGTCACAGTTATAAAACATGGTTAAATATTGTTATTTGATTCTTTTGCAGCCTTGTTGGAAATATAATAAAATACACTTAAATGATCTACAAAGGTAAAGAACTTTCCACAGTAGCTAAGTTCTAATACACTGGAAGACAACTTATATTTAAGTATTAACCCAGTGTTTCTCAACCTTAGTGACAGTAAGATGTGTGGACTTCAATTCCCAGAATTCCTCAGCCAGCATTGTATTATTTTCTTGTGAATGGCAGAAGATCTTAAGATCTCCTTAAGACCTTAGATCAGGCATGTCAAACACGCGGCCCATGGGCCGGATGTGGCCCATGCAGGCCACGCCCACTCCAGCCCTGCAAAGACAAAGAAACTCACGATACGTCACAATATGGCCCACAATGCGATCGGACTTTACACATCTGTCTTAGAGGGAGGTCTTTATTATGGTCTCAGGCATGCTTGGTGGAGAGTTGAGAGATTATATATATATACACACACACACACACAGATTAAAAGCAAACACACTTTTTGTGATCTTTCCACAAACATTTTTATTTATAAAAAGATTTTTGATGTATAATCTAGGTTAACTGCCAACTTGGATACTCTGTAGTGCATTATATGTTTTAATTATAATTTGAAACATGTTTCAATATATGTTCCTAGCTGTACCTTTCTTCATCACCTTCATTGCTGTAAAGATAGGTATATAAATAAATAAACAAAAGAGGATAAAGACATAGTGTGAAAATGACTGATAAAATAGTTCATAAGGAGTTTAGCATAAATTGCACAATTTAAAACTATTAATGGTTCAATAAGTGATAAAGTAATATTTGAATGGCATATAATATAAAGCTATTATTAAAACAGAAAGCATATTGAATAATAAAACATATTTTATGTATGTTGATTGTCAGAAAAATGGTTGAGATTGAAAGTCTTAGATCTTACAAAATAACAATATTAACACAAATTGTATTCTTTCTCATTGTATTCATACAAATTCTGATTTTTTCTTTGTTTTTATATCCAGTTGGTTGTGCACTACTAGTTTTTGTTCTCTCTTTTTTCCCAATATAAAAGCATATTTTTTGTATTTTGAACTTACACAATAAAAAGGATTTGCATGCAGTTTCTGTACAAAAGGAGAAAACTCTCTAATTTAATACTTCAAAACTGCATTGTAGAAAAAAAGACCTCTAGTGCAGCTGTGTTTTATAGAATCATATACACTAGGAGAATAGCCCCAGTCTATATGGCTTTCTAAACAGTAGCACCTGTGCAGTAATAATAGAAGACAATCTGGTAGCTAAATTCTCTTTATGTCATTCCTGCTTGCAAGAATAAACTCAAGGAGCTAGAGTTAATAGAACAATCCCAAACTTGTTGGGTGGTTTTAAATAATTAACAGTACATTCCTATGCCTTGCTACTCAATGAGAGATGGTAGAGAAATTAATTTGATTCTCATTTTAATGCAAATTTAACTCCATTTGCATTTTTCATACCTGCTTGTAAATTGGAATATTTCTAAGTAAGAAAATCTGTACTTTCTGGACTTGGTAATACTGTTTATAGCCAAGAAAACCGTGTATGTATTGGAGAAACATGCATAGAAAAATGTTAAATAAACTTTACTTTGCAAAAATGAGTAACTGTGGAGGATGGATTTGATTCACCTGCCCCTATTATCAGCCATATGGTTCGAACAAGAGCAATAATGGTAAGAATTCTGGTCTGCTGGCTAGAAGGGTTATCCAGAAAATTCTGCTTAATGCTTAATTTTTCCACAGCATCTCAAAAGTGTTATTTTTAATTGCTTTTATTTCATCATAAAAAGCAAATCTATTAAAGAGAGGAAGAATCACGGACCCGAGAATCAAACTGAGAAGAAAATGCTATTGAACACCCAAATACAAGGAAGGGGCAGCATTTTAAGGCCGACAAGCTACACCTTCGTCCCTTTTTACTGCGTTGTCTGTGCGGTGGCTTTCTTTTCACAGGAATAAGTAGAACAACAATTCTGTACATGATTTGTGTATCCATGTGTGTATCCATGCTATATAACAATTCTGTATGGTTCTGCTAGCTAGGGAGCTACATTTGGTGGGCCCCAAGCTATGGGTCTTTTCTCCTATGTGCCTGCACTATGGAATCCTGTCCCCCTCAAGGTGAGGTTGATCTTGTCACTGTTGAGCTTCTGGAGGTCCCTCAAGAACTGGTTATGCCAGCAGACCTGAGTGAATTACAGGTATGAGTGAATTACAGGTATCCTCAACTTATAACCATAACTGATGGTTATAAGTCATGACACTATGTGACCATACCCAATTTTACAACCTTTTTTGCAGTGGTTGTTAGGCAAATATCTTGGTTGTTAAATGAATGCTGCAGTTGTTAAGTGAATGCAGTCATTGTTAAGTGAACCCATTAAATTTAATGGGCATTTTTTTCTTTTTTGCTGGAAACTGGAAGTAAACTTTGGTTTCTGCAAAAACTGCTTAAAATCATGGTCAAATGACTATGGGATGCTGCAAACATAAATGTGGGCCAGTTGCGAGGCACCCAAAATGTGATCATGTGACTGCATTGAGAGCGGAGGCAGCAAGTGGAACTTTGAAACTGGGTCATAAATAGTCCTGGGGAGGTTTGTTGTAACTTTGTAAGTGACCGGTCACAAATCGAGGTACCATATTTCTCAAATTGATTCAGGTGAAACCGTATGACATTGACAGTCTTCAAAAGCAGAGGAATAGCCAAATCAAGTAAGTTGTATCTTGTTCAAATACAATATCTCAGGGGTTGCCACAAGGAAGAGGGAGTCAAGCTATTCTCCAAAGCACCTGAAGGCAGGACAAGAAGCCATGGATGGAAACTAATCAAAAGATGAACTTTTTGCTAGTCAGCTAACTAAGGTATGTAGGAAGCAAATCACAATAGTAATGGGGGACTTTAACTACCCTGACATCAACTGGGAGACAAGCTCTGCACCAAGTGGAAGATCAAACAGATTCCTGACAATCCTAGCAGACAACTTTGTCTCCCAAAAAGTAGAGAAGGGAACTAGGGGATTAGCCATTTTGGATCTAATTCTCACTAACAGAGATGAAATGATAGAAGGTGTTGAAGCCACAGGAACCTTGGGAGGTAGTGATCATGCAATATTGGAATTCAACATTATGGAAGCACAAGCAATAGAACACAGTCAAACTAGAGTCTTGGATTTCAAAAGAGCTAATTTCAATAAACTTAGAGAGGGCTTGGGAAGGATTCCATGGATGAGAATCCTCCAGGGGAAAACAACTCAAGAAGCTTGGGAAATTTTGAAAAGTGAGATAATAAAAGCCCAGTCTAGCACAATACCAACAAAGAGGAAAAATAACAGCTCTCAAAAGAAACCAGCATGGCTGCATAAAGAACTCTCTGATAAATTGAAAGATAAAAAGGACAAGTATAGAAAGTGGAAAGAGGGGAAAACAAAGGGAAAAAACAGACCAACTTATCAAAAATAGTGCCATAAAAACAGTATAGAAACACAAGTTAAGATAGGCAAGAAAATGATAAGTGAGCACCTGCCCAGCCTAGATGAGTTCAAATCACCAGGACCAGATGGATTACATCCCAAGGTTCTCAAGGAACTGGCAGATGTGATCTCAGAACCACTGAACTATATCTTTCAAAGATCCTGGAGCACTGGGGAACTACCAGAGGACTGGAAAAGAGCTGATGTAGTTCCCATCTTCAAAAAAAGAAAAAAAAATGGATCCAGGAAATTACAGACCTATCAGCCTGACCTCAATACCTGGGAAGATTCTGGAAAAGATAATCAAACAAGGAATCAGCGAACACCTAGAGACAAACAAAATCACTACTAAAAGCCAACATGGGTTTGTCAAAAACAGATCATGCCAGACAAACCTTATTGCATTCTTTGACCAAGTGACAAAATTAGTGGATCAGAGGAATGCTGTAGATATAATTTACTTGGACTTCAGTAAGGCATTTGATAAAGTAGATCACAACCTACTACTCGATAAGATAGAAAAATGTGGGTTAGACAGCATCACCACCAGATGGATTCGTAGCTGGCTGACCGGCCGTACTCAGCGTGTGGTCCTCAATGGAACTGCATCTACATGGAGGGAAGTGTGTAGTGGGGTGCTCCAGGGGTCTGTTCTAGGCCCAGTGCTCTTCAACATCTTCATTAACGATTTGGACGAGGGGATAGATGGGGAACTCATCAAATTTGCAGATGACACCAAGCTGGCATTTGTCCGAAATGGTGTAGGGTTTCCTGCCTGAGCAGGTTGGACTCGATGACCTCCAAGGTCCCTTCCAACTTTATTATTATTATTATTAACCTAGAACTAAGGAGAAATTTCCTGACAGTTAGAACAATTAGTCAGTGGAACAACCTGCCTCCAGAAGCTGTGAATGCTCCAATACTGGAAGTTTTAAAGAAGAGATTGGACAGCCATTTGTCTGAAATAGTATAGGGTTTCCTGTCTGAGCAGAGGGTTGGACTAGAAGACTTCCAATGTCCCTTCCAATTCTATTAATGTTGTTGTTGTTATTGTTATTATTATCATTATCATTATCATTATCATTATCATTATCATTATCATTATCATTATCATTATCATTATCATTATCATTATCATTATTATTTATCATCGCACAGTCAGCCAGATGTTCAGACTGGATTTGACATTTTTGTCTACCTATCGAGTCCTTACCAAGGACCTGTGATAGGCAGATGTGGATATTGGAATTGAAGGTATTACAGATATTGTCGCAGGATGGAAGCTATTCCTAGTAAGGCCATCTTTTGCAATTGACTGATGGCGAATTTGTCAATGCCAATGGTGTCCAATTGATGCTCCAGTTGTTTTGGGATTGCACTCAAGGCACCTATTACTATTGCTACTACCCTTGCTTGTCTTTGCCCCAGTTGTTCTATTTCTGTTTGTAGGTCTTTGTATTTTGTTATCTTCTCCAGTTCTTTCTCTTCTCTTCTGCTGTCTCCAGGCACTATCCAGACTTTTTTTGTCTTTCTTATCGACAGTTGTTAAGTCCGGGGTGTTATGTGGCAGGTGCTTGTCTGTTTGAATTCTAAAGTCCCAGAGCAATTTAACATTTTCATTTTCTATAACTTTCTCTATTTTATGGTCCAACCAGTTCTTGCTTGCAGGCAAATGATATTTCTTGCAGATCTTCCAATGCACCATTGTTGCTACTTTGTCATGCCGCTGCTTGTAGTCAGTCTGTGCAATCTTCTTGCAGCAGTTTACCAAGTGGTCCACTGTTTCTTCAGCTTCTTTGCATAGGCAGCACTTACTGTCGCTTGCTGTCTTCTCAATTTTGACTTTGTATGCATTTGTTCTTAAGGCTTGGTCTTGTGCAGCCAGAATTAGTCCCTCGGTCTCTTTCTTCAACTTTCCTGCTCTTAGCCATTGCCAGATCTTGTTATTATCTACTTTCCCAGATATTTTTTTTAATGTTCTGGCCATGTAGTGCTTTGTCTTCCCATGCCTCCATTCTGTTCTTCATTTGGTATTTCTTGTAGGCCAGTTTGGTCTCTCCAGTAGTCAGTAAGCCTTCCTGATTTACTAACTTCAGTGCATCTTCATCATGTCCTTCAGATATTCTTCCAAAACCATTTTTTCTTCTTCAACCATCTGATGTACTTGCAACATCCCACACCCACCTATTTGCCTTGGTAGATAGAGTCTATCAATGTCACTGCATGGATGAAGGGCATGATTCATTGTCATTATTTTTCTGGTCTTCCTATCCATTGCTTGAGTCCAGTCCACTATTCCAGCTGTGTATCTAATGACTGGAATTGCCCAGGTGTTGATTGCCTTCAGGGTATTTCCTCCATTGAGTTTGGACTTTAAGATCTTCTTCACTCTCTTGATGTATTCACCTCTAATCTTTTTCTTGACTTTAGTGTGCTTGATGTCAGCTTGAAGGATACCTGTATTTGTAGTAATCTTCCTCATCCAGACTCCTAATGTTATTTTTGTGGGGCATCTTGATTCCTTCAATTTTCACTATTTTTCCTTGTTTGATAGTAAGTGTGGCAAACAATGAAGCCAAACTTCATTGAAATATCTTGGTTATATATACGGACAGTGTTGAGCAGCGATTCTATTTCAGATGATGCTTTTCCATACAACAACAACAACAACAACAACACCATTATTATTATTATTATTATTATTATTATTATTATTATTATTATTATTATTATTATTATTATTATTATTATTATTATTATTATTATCATTCATCATCATCATCATCATCATCATCATCATCATCATCATCATCATCATCATCATAACCAACCACACCACAACCACCACCACCACCACCCACCATCATCATCACCACCACCACCACCACCACCACCACCATCATCATCATCACCACCACCATCATCATCACCACCACCACCACCACCACCACCACCATCTTTATCACCATCCAAACTTCCAAACACAGTGGCTTTTTGAATTCTGACCCTGCTGTTAAATTATGTTCCACTTTGTAACCTTCACCCTATCACAGCTCAAGCATTGGGGTAGGGTGTGGTTGGATTTTGAAGATAATGTACTGGTGCAAGGTTTCTCCATTTCTATTCTTCTTGTTTCTTGTTTGTATTTTTGTATGATATTGTTTTATGTTATAGTGCTGAACTGCCCAGAGTTTTTTTAATTAAATAATTTTATTAATTTTATTTTCTATGGCTAGTACAAATTTATCTAATCAGCAAAACCCAAAATCAAAGTTTTATGTTTCTTCATCCATCAAGCACAAAATCTGGAAGTGATTTGCAAGTAGAAACAAAGTTGGATGTGTTCTTTTCTTTGATTAAAGCAGTCAATTTCACCATCCGCTAGTTCCATCAATTTTTCCAGCCATTCATTCATTGTGGGAATTGAAGTATCTTTCCATTTTTGTGCATTAAGCATTCTTGCTGTTGTCAACATATATAACAGCAAAGTTCCAGATTTTCTTTTTTGTTCTTTTCCCATTAAATCTAAAAGAAAAGTCTCTGGTTTTATTTTTATATTACTTTAAGAATCTTCTATATTAAAATACTCCAGTTGTTTTTGCTTTATCACCAAAGATGGTAAAAAGTTCCTTCTTTACATCTACATTTCCAACATACCTTTGAAATACCTTTATACATCTTTGATAGTTTATCTTATCAGGTGTTAAATACCAACAGTACATCATTTTATAAAAATTTTCTTTTAAATTATTAATGTAAATTTTAAACCCTTCATCCACATTTTCCTCTGGTTTAAGAACTAGAATTAGAAGAATAATTTAGAATTATATGCATATGTAATTCTACATATGCCTCAAACTGAGAGATGGATATCATATAAATTTAATAAACAAATAAATATTCTAGAACTGTGTATAAATGGTCTAAGTAGAGATTGTTTTGGCTTGTGCTTTGAAATCCCATGTTGGCAACATTAAAACTAAAAGAGCTGTGTGCCCATATTATTTGGTACAATGTTTTATGAAATTGTCTCCAAAGAGCTTTAGATTTAGGATAGAATAGAATAGAATAGAATAGAATAGAATAGGAGCTGGAAGGGACCTTGGAGGTCTTCTGTCCAGCCCCCCGCTCAAGCAGGAGAATCTATACCAGGCATGTCAAACTCACGACATCACGTGACGTCACGTGATGTATTGGGACTTTTCCCCCATTGCCGGCAATGGAGTGGACGCGGTTTTGCCGTGACGCATCCGGCCCGTGGGCCGGCAGTTTGACATGCCTGATCTATACCATCTCAGACAAGTGACTGTCCAGTCTCTTCTTAAAAACCTCCAGTAATGGAGCGCCCACAATTTCTGGAGGCAAGCTGTTGCACTAGTTAATTGTCCTCATTGTTAGGAACTTTCTCCTTAATTCTAGGTTGCTTCTCTCTTTGATCAATTTCCAACCATTGTTTGTTGTCCTGCCCATTGGTGCTTTGGAGAATAATTTAACCCCCTCTTCTTGGCAGCCTCTCAAATACTGGAATACTGCTATCATGTTACCCCTATTTCTTCTTTTCTTTAGACTAGCCCACGGGTCGGCAACCCGTGGCTCCGGAGCCGCATGCGGCTCTTTGAGGCATTACCTGCGGCTCCGGAGCCTCCTCCGCCATTTTGGCGAGCGCATGCGCGTGCGCGTGCGGGGGTGCGCATGCGCGAACGGGCGGGCGCGCGCATGCGCGAACGGGTGCGCATGCGCGAACGGGTGCGCATGCGCGAACGGGTGCGCATGCGCGAACAGCGCGCGCATGCACAAACAGCGCGCGCGCATGCACGAACGGGGGCCGCGCACATGCGCGGGTGCGCGGGTGCGCGCACATGCGCGAACGGGCACGGCTCCCAGCGTTTTTTTTTTTTAGGCCAAACGGGTCCGTGCGGCTCATTCAACTTTTCGGGTGGCCGACCCATGGACTAGCCAAACCCAAGTCCTGCAGCCGTTCTTCATACGTTTTAGTCTCCAGGCCTTTGATCATCTTAGTTGCTCTTCTCTGAACTTTTTCCAAGGTCTCAACATCTCTTTTTGTAGTATGGTGACCAAAATTAGTTGCAGTATTCCAGGTGTGGTCTCGCTAGGGTTTTATAAGGTGGTACTAATATTTTGCGTGATCTTGATTCTATGCCTCTGTTTATACAACCCAGGATTGTATTAACTTTTTTGGCTGCTGCTGCACATTGCTGGCTAATAGTCAAGTGATAGTCCACTAGGACTCCAACGTCCCTCTCACAATTACTGTTTTTGAGCCAGGTCTCACCTAATTTATACTTACTTATTTGAACTGAGTTCTGTTTTGTAATGCCTGCAATGCAGCAAAAACATGAAAGGGATGGCATGACTTAAGTGATCTCAGTTTCATTTACCATCTAGAACAGAGTTCCCAACCCGCAACCCACTACTGGGTCTTGAGCCATTCGGAACCGGGCTGTGAAAATAGCAGGCGAGCGTGTGCATCCCCACTCGTGTGAGCAGCAGGCAAGCACAAGTGCGCCTGCTTCATTTGTGTGAGTGGTGAGTGTGGGTGCCTACCCCTCATGCAAATGGAGCTCAGCATGCATGCTTGCTTGCCCGCTGCACACGCGGAATCATCCCCTCTAACTCCCACTTCAGTCTGCAAATACAGAAAGGAACTCTGATCTAGAAGACTGATGCTTTTTAAAGCAGAAGGAAATGCTACATTTGTCTATAAAAGCACTTAGTACTAATTTTTAAAATAATTCTGCATTGTCAGTTTATTTCCAATGGCAAACCCAAGGTTGAGAAAGATACTGATTTGTTTGGAGAATGTCCAGTGGCCCTGAAAACCACTGACAGTCTTCTTTCATCAGGCTCATTCATCCATACATCTTACTAAGGATGACAGGGCAAATTACAATGCTCCATGCTGGATACCATTAATCTTAAGAAGGTAACTTATTGCCAGTCATTAGCTGTTCACCTTGAAAGGCCATGAATACAAAGAAAATTATTCTAATACTCTTTTCTCAAGATTAAATGAAAAACACAATATGTAACTTCACAGGGTCATTAACCTGAAGATAAGAATGTGGAGTTTTCTAAAAGTTTGGGTTAGATGTTACTTACACAGTTTTACACTCTTCTAAAAATGAAATGACGCTAAATAATAGCATGGTTTCCTTTTGTTTTGTTCTTTGCTTCAGTTCATCAGATTTATAGCTAAATTGACCTCATGATATGACAATGATTTCCCAGTAATTTTCTCTTCATTGCAACTCTCCCAGCTTCTCTCAAATACTACAATTATGTCCTCAGATTCTCCCTAAAATTCTTTTTTGCTCTTCAGTGTTAAGCATGCTGGCTGGGGAATTCTGGGAAATGAAGTCCACATATCTTAGTGGCCAAGGTTGAGAAACATTGTGTTGATCTGTCTGATTGTTCTAAAGTTCAGACAAGATTTGTTTGTGTGCTAACATAGCAGAATGCTAATGTTGCTTAAGATGTTGTTTGTTGCTCTTCTATTCTGTCACTTTACTTACCTTCCAGTCCAGGGTCTTCTTTTGTTGAATAGTTGTTGCTTTATTAATCCAGAGATATGGATTTACTTTAACTGTGGAAAGAAAATTTTGAGTTGTCAAAATATCCAGAATATTTGGTCAGATGAGGGACTGGATGGTGGTCTTCTCCTTTAATATAGTCCAGTAAAGTTATGCAGCCACTGAAGGTCATTTTTATGTTGTAATTTTATTTAAATATTATAAATAAAATAGTAAAATCTAATACAAACTGAAAAAGATAGAAGAATAAAAAAGATGGGACAGAAAAGAAAGGAAGAATAATAGAAAAGTAAGAGAAAGGGAAAAAATAAGAATATTTTAAATAAAAACAAATAGACCTTCATCACAACAATATAAACAATTTTAGTAACTTATATTCTCTTAAAATACAACAAATTATATTTTTCCCATATTTCATTTCATATGTACGAACAAATCCATAAAACATAATTTCAGTCCTTGTGCCAGCCAAATCCATTAAAGAGATAACAATCTTGATCAAATAAACCAACTTTATATTGCTTCCTTTTGCTTCTAACAACCCTAATTTTTCCTACATTCAAATAATGTCTTAGAACTTGATTTCTTTTCATTTTTTTTGTCCCTTTTCACACAATTCTTCAAGTAACAAGCCTCTTGTTAATTTAATAAAGAAAAATGATGCAGGTCAGAGTTTTACCTTTTGTTTACATCCCTTTTAATTATTAAGACATCATCTGGTTTCTTTTGTATGCTCAATGCAACATATTTTTCCATGTCATTTTTGTGGCCTGCCATTTTTAAATTCACTTTCAACTCAGTCTTGATCTTGTTAGGTAGAATTTGTTCCTTTTCCATTACATATTTTAGACCGTCTATCCATATAGGCAGACATTCTTACAATTAATTTCTGGGTCCATTGTTCAAAACTATCCTTCAATATGTCAAATGTTAGAATTTTTTGCTTCATTCTGAAATAATAAGTTGAGTTCAAGTGTTCTTTTCCTTTCATTGTAGTATTTAATTCCCTCTAGTTCCCTCTAGTGTCCAATTTTTAAAATCTTATCGTATTATTACTTTTCAATTCAAAATAAAAACATTTTTCCCAAAGGAAGGATTCTTTAAAATTAATTACAAAATCTTAGTTTGAATTTATCTGGATATTTAGTTCATTTGTAACTTTCTAAAATCAATGTTCTAATCGCTGTTTTGCTGTTTATTATACTGAAAAGAACAAGAAAAAAATGTTCTTAAACTTATACTTAAAATTTCCTTCACTAAGGATTGAAGGAAACTCACCCAGTGCTTTCAGACTTGTTGATCCAAAGGTTCCTAGTAGCTGAACAGCAGTGAACAAGTAATTAGAAAAGGTAGTACGCAAACCATTTTCCAAGGTGCCAAGCACGGCTTGAACAGGATGGCTATTCCTTCATCTCCCACTGTCTTGCAGACAAATTGTATGGGTCATTTATTGTCAATCTCAAGTACTTTCTTTTTCAGAAGAATTTTTTTTCCAGACTCTCAAAAGCTCCCATTGAAGATGATTTTGAGGGTCTGGAAAAAAAGCAGTACTTAAATAATTTATTTCCTGGTGAGTACTAAAGTGCAGGTTGAAAGAGTCCAGTTTAATGAAGAGAAGGATGAGGGGGGACATGATAGCAGTGTTTCAATATCTCAGGGGCTGCCACAAAGAAGAGGGAGTCAAGCTATTCTCCAAAGCGCCTGAAGGCAGGACAAGAAGCAACGGATGGAAACTAATCAAGGAGAGAAGCAACCTAGAACTAAGGAGAAACTTCCTGACAGTTAGAACAATTAACCAATGGAACAACCTGCCTCCAGAAGCGGTGAATGCTCCAACACTGGAAGTGTTTAAGAAGAGACTGGACAGCCATTTGTCTGAAATGGTATAGGGTTTCCTGCCTGAGCAAGGGGTTGGACTAGATGACCTCCAAGATCCCTTTCAACCTGTGCTTAGTTTTTGACTTGTGACTCTGTGACTAGCCCCATTAAGCTAACATTGCTGCCATTTCTATATAGTAATGACAGTTGTTGTTGCATTTGTACTGCATGGTGAAAGGTACTTGTTCTTAGTGCAGTGAGAGGTGGTGAGTGATGGTGTCGATTGATTAGTACACAGCTTTACCTGTTACAGAAGTAAATTGTTTGTAAAATCTGAAAGTGCCCTTGTGCATGGACACAATCCCCTAAGGGTCACATACGTACATTTCCAATTAATAAATTAAAATGCATGTTAGAGGCTTTGAGTAGATAACATAGGAGGAGAGGATTTAAAGAAAAAAGCATTTGCCATATCTTCTAAAATGGTGCATAAACCGCCCTAGAGTCCTTAGCCTCCGGAGTTATGCATTCATGTTCTCTTTTAACTATAGCTCTTCTTTCTAGCAGTTCTTCCTTCACTCAGCTTGGCTGATTCTCTAGAAATAAAAAAAGGAAAGCTTGAGCCAATGTGTTTGGATAATGTCCAAGGAAATAGAACACCCAATCTATAGATGAACAGAGAGCAGCATAGCCAAGTTTGTCTGTAATAATGGGTTGCCTGGTATTTTGTCTCTCTAATGTTACAATGCCTGCTCTCTTCAGTGCTGCTTGGAGCTGTCTGAACTTGAAGTCTGTGGTGAGTCAATGAGCAGAAGATTTGAAGATCTCCTCCTTCTGAAATTGTCTGTAGCCAATTCCCCCATGGATGCACACCACAAAGCCTGCTGCTGGCTAGTGTAATTCTACAGTCAGATGCAAAGATAAGCACTTCTCTTGTGAGGCTATTTGTAATATTGGTACACCTGCAGGGTGCTGTACAAGGTGCTTATTATGAAAGTTAAAAATAAAAAGGGCAGTTGCTTTTTATCTAAAACGACAGCTATAAATGTAAATGCTGAGAAAGAATTCTCTGAAATTAAAATCCTTCAGTGTTTAGAAATGTCATCATTTTAGTGTCCTTTTAGTTTTTCTTATAGAAGAATTAGTTTCTTCCATAACTCACAGAAGAGCTTTAAATAGATTCATCTTCTTTGGCCTGTGAAATGTGTGTCTCCAGCTTTTGTCTTTTTCTTGCAAAGCTATTCCCCAATAAAATAGAACAGGTTTTGTTTCATAATGATGATTAATAAGGACCTAGTTGTTGGATAAAACTTTCATAAAAATAGAGTTTCCAGCCTGCTCATAGATTCAAATTGAGGCTTGTAAAAGTAGGCTGGCTTAAAGCCCAAAGGATTATCTATTTTAATATCTTGAGTAGACTCCTATGGTCAGATTAGTTACCTTTCATGCTCCTAGGTTATTAGTATCATATATGGATATGTTTTTTTAAAAAACCCAATAAAAGCACATGATGTGGATTTTGTTTAGGTTTTTTAAAAAAATCATTTGATGTCAATAGAAATAATGACAAAGCAGTAATCAAACTATCCTTTTATAGAATGTAATGGAGCATGTACTACAAGAGTTTCAATAATTCACATGGGGGGAAAGACTGCCTTTGAGGATAGCCTGGAAAGTCCAGCTAGACTAGAGCGTGAGAGGGGAGCAAGCCTTGTCAACCAGGGCCAAGCCTTTATGTCTTTGTACCCTTAGACCAGAAGAAGGGTCTTCTTTTAAGGCCCCTCAGTCTGAAATTCCAAAGGAGAATTCCACAAGAGTCTTTTCAGCAATATGGTTCTTCCACATGGTCAAAAGAAAATGCATCTAATCATTTCTGTCATGGCTTTGAACATTAAAAAAAAAAATACTTCAACTTTATTCTATCGTAATTGATTTTTATTTATTTACAGGGGGTGCTTAAACCTTTGTGAACCCACTGGACTTTTCAATATTTCTGCATAAATATCCTTTGTTCGAGCATGACACACTTTCACATACCTGTGATGTGAAGATCAGTCTTTGATAGTGAATACTCAGAATTCTGTTCTTTAAATAAGGCAGGATTTGATTATCATCTCATTAATTGAAACACCTAATAATTTCTTCTTCAAATGATAATCCTGGAGATTTCCTATCTATCTATCTATCTATCTATCTATCTATCTATCTATCTATCTATCTATCTATCTATCTATCTATCTATCTATCTATCTATCTATCTATCTATCTATCTATCTATCTATCTATCTATCTATCTATCTATCTATCTATCTATCTATCTATCTATCTATCTATCTATTTCCTGCCTTTTATTTATATTAATTATTTAATTATATTTTTAGACATTACTCAAGGCAGTGAATATACCTAATACTTCCTCCTCCTCCTCCTCCTCCTCCTCCTCCTCCTCCTCCTCCTCCTCCTCCTCTTTTGCCCACAGCAATAACCCTGTGAGATGGATCGGGCTGAGAGAGTGACTCAAAGTCACCCAGCTGGCTGTCATCAGTTAAGGCAGGACTAAAACTTATGGCCTCTGTAAATTTCTACCCTGGTGCCTTAACTATTAGACCAAACATAAATATATAGTTTTGGATATGTAGCTTTTGAAATAAAATACTTTTGCTTAAATGGGTAATATACCTTTGCTTAAATGGGTTTTCTCTATTTAGTTTTAGGACTTATATGGAGAACAACAGATCATGTTTAGGTCATGTAATGTAATTATGACCTTTTAGTGTGTTGTAGGACAGATCTTTCAATATTCTAAAGTGCTCTTTAAATAGCACACATTATTATGTGAAACATTTTTGCCATGCAGTCATAAGCTAAGGGAATTATATAAGAAACTATACCTTGTCTTTTGAGCACAAAAGACAAATATTAGGAGACAGAGCTGTGTATAGTTGTGATATGTATGTGCATATTGTTTTTAACTGATGGAAAGGAGCATCCTATCCTTGCTAGCTGCAATGTATGCCTCAGCAATGCAAAAAGAGTCGCGATACATCACAACATGTCACATGATGTGGCGAGTTTGACACCCATGGTATACTATGTCATATTTGCTTTTCCTAGTAATATATTTCCTGTTTCCAATCTGCAAATGCTTTCTTGAGCTCAAAAACATTCTATTTATTTGTCTCTAGTTTTCTAGAAATAGTTGCCTAGATAAATGCTCAAAAGCATTACACCAAAATATAAATTTATTTCCAGCTGCACACTTCATCTGAGACACAGGCATTTGGAAAACATGCTATTTCAGGACCAGCAACTAAAACCATTTCCTAATATAATTTACTGAGACAGGAACAACATTGACAGAAGGCCGTAAGTCATATGAAGTTTCTACTGCCTGCTAAATCTGAAGACCCAATTATTTACTAGCATATTATTGAAGGCTAAGTTTATTGCAGCTGCAGTAAATAATAATTTCTTAGACTCTATAAGTCTGTATGGAGGAGTCCTGCACAATCTTCTCTCACTCTTTAAGATACAAAGAGAAATAAAATGCCAAAAACATCTGACACACTTCCCAAAAAAACCCCAGTACATTCATATTTATAATCAGCTCAGAGTAAATTAGGTACTTTGGATCCAGCAACTCGTGTAATGTGAGAGAATATGAATAAACTGATGGTGGGAAAAACTAGGAAAAAAATGGGTTGTGTTTTTACCAACTAGCACAGAGGGTGAGGTTTGCTGAGGCATACATTGCAGTTAGCAAGGATAGGATGCTCCTAGTGATAAAATGCATTAATAGAATAAACACAGATTATTTTCCAATTAAATGTTGGAATCATTATCCCTGTCCATCAAATTGTTCCAACTATGATGCAGAATACAGGAGGAACTACTTGCTCTCCTACCATCACTTTGTTCTACTGTTTTTAGGGAGATATAAGGGTTAAAGCTAGAATACCAGAGGTCACTGGTCTTTGGAATTGCCTGTGCCATATACTCACCATGTAGTTTCCAGTGGCTCTGGGTCCCTTATACAAAAATATCCTTCAGTAAGTCTAAGGTTAAAATGTCAAATTAAAGTTTCTTCTCCTTTGTTATAATCTTTAGTCCCTTCTAGTTCCTTCTAGTGTCCAGCCTTTATAGTTTAATCCTATCATTTTTTTAAAAAAATAATTCAAAACGAAAACATTTCCCCATGGGAAGTCTTCTTTAAAATTTATTCCAAAATCTTATTTCAAATCCATCTGAACCCTTAACATTTTATAAGTTTCCAAAACCAAAGTTCTAATCTTCCTTTTGCTGTTTATTCCTCCCCAAATGTGCTTTTTAAAGTCCTTAAACTTGTATTTAAAAACTTCTTTCACTAAGGACTGAAGGAAACTCAACTAGTGTTTCTAATGGTAGGTTAGAATAATAGTTTTCTAATAGCGGAAGAGTAATTAACAATCAGTTTCTGAAAGTGATTAGAAAAGGAAATATGCAAACCCAGTGTTCTTTTGAACACGTGGTTTGAGCAAAATGGCTACAGTATTCCCTCATCTTTCAGAGCTGAACCTGCTATCTTGTAGTCTACATTTGAAGGGCAACGGTCTGAAGCCGTTGTGGGCAATCTCAATCCTTTCCTTCTCCACAAAGGAATTAATCTACTCACTGGTTCTTCACTGCGGTATGGGTTGTTGGCTCTGCCTTTAGAGGAGTCATCTTCAGTTTTCCATTTCTTCCCCAGAAGTGCCTTCTCCCAGGTTTTTTATTATATCTCATGTCATGTGGAAAGAACATTATTAGAGCAGCTTCCACAAAATATGTGGCTGCATGTTAGCATGGCGAATTTAAATATTTAGGAGTAATTATTTTGAGGACTGGCTACAGTGAAAGAAGCCTGTATTTTCATTATCGCCCAATTATTCAAATTATTTGTTGTTGTTAGTTGCGAAGTCGTGTCCAACCCATCGCGACCCCATGGACAACGTTCCTCCAAGCCTTCCTGTCCTCTACCATCTTCTGGAGTCCATTTAAGCTCACGCCTACTGCTTCAGTGACTCCATCCAGCCACCTCATTCTCTGTCGTCCCCTTCTCCTATTGCCCTCTATCTTTCCCAGCAT
The DNA here is from genome assembly GCA_023970755.1 of Azemiops feae. Classification (NCBI taxonomy): domain Eukaryota; kingdom Metazoa; phylum Chordata; class Lepidosauria; order Squamata; family Viperidae; genus Azemiops; species Azemiops feae. The sequence continues at coordinate 1,313,364 of JALGBA010000445.1, read as the reverse complement.
TAGGCTCTTCTCCAGTGAGTCCTTCCTTCTCATTAGGTGGCCAAGGTATTATTAGACCTAGTATTTTTGTTGAAAAAAATATGCAACCATCATTCGAAATAAATCCTACTGCCAGCATTTTGTATAATAGGTAAGTGTTGCATAAAAGTAACTGAATTTCTATTGTTAGCAAACGGATTTGTTATTGTGAAACATTGGAATATGAAGCAATATTGTCAATGGGTGAATAGTATTCCAAAAAGTGTGCTAAATGGCACTGTCAGAAAAATAAAAACGTTTTTAAAAAATCCATGATGGACAATTGGTTCAGTCAAATTTGGATACCATTTGTTAATAAAAATTTTCTTGTCTCCATTGACATAAATCTCATTTTGGATAATAAGATTAAATGTTGATGATTAGTTATCTGTATTCTCCTTAATTGTATATTATTAACAATTTTACACTCTCAACCTGAAAACATTAATTAACAATTCCCTTTTCTTTTTGTCTGTCAATTTTGGGTTTTATTTCTTGTTTAGTTTCAGAATATTTTACTTTATAAATATGTCTGAATATTCTGTTTGCCCAATAAAAGAATTACAGAGTAAAATATACTTCTCCTAGTTATGTTTTATTATAATTTATTTATTTAAATAATTGATATGGCCACCCATTTCACATCCATGAGATTATGGGAACATTAACAATTAATTGTAATATGGAGATTAGAGATGATTTATAGACCTGAGATATGATCTCTGCCTCTAAAAATGTAAAGGCCAGGATGGATATAAATGCAGAGAAGGGGGAAAGAGAAGGTAGCAAAACAGTATTCTATGTAAGCAGAGTATATTCTGCAGGATTTCAGGAATATGTTTTTGTATCTCCTATTGACAAAAATCTAATTAGGGCAGTGGGTCATAAAAAGAGACCCCATTGGGGGAGTATTTTAATGAAGTTCTTGTCCTTATGGGTTAGACCAGTTTGCATAATGAAAATATTTCAGAAAAGAAATGGAAAGCCTGATTGTTCAAATGAAACATCATTATGGGAATTGCTGCTACTCTGAGCATGCTGAGAAGCTGCATATTTGAACATAAAGGTCTTTTAGGTTAGTTAATATGTTTTATACTTGATTTTTTTTCACCTTAAAGATCTATAGATTTCGCAAGAGACTATAGGAATTCATTTTTTGAGCAAAAATGTTTTTACTCCATTGTAGGATTTCATATAGGTAAGCAAAACTTCTTTGAACTGATCCACTTTTATCACAGCATGTACTCATGAATACTGCATTGATCTCTCTTATTTAAATGGCTCTATCATCAGAATACAAGATAATATTTGTCATTCTATATCATCTTCAATCTTCAATCTTATCATTTCAGAATTATGTGGGGTATTTTTTCTATTAATATGTGTTAAAATACAAAAGGATCAGACCACACCGAATAGTGAGAATACACTAAAGAAGAAAAAGAAAATACCCATATGATAAGTATAAATATCTACATATTTATATTTATAGATTCAGTCATTAAGCTTTTTATCCAGTCTGGCCTATATAAACAAATTATAAGCCATAATCTCATTTTTAGAGCACAAGACTTTTCAAAAATAGATTGTAGACACATATCCTGGATCCATTCCTTAAAATCAGGATATTGACTTTCTTTCCAGTTAGATAAAATTATCTCTTTGCTGTATTCCAAGCTCCATACAGCCAAAAGTCTTCATAAAATGAGAGATTCTATATTTTAGAAATATAATTTAACATCACTTTGAGATCCATAAATATATTCCTTCCATAAGTTATGTTAGCATGCCTATTAACTTGAAACTAGAATAAAGTTATAAAAGAACAAGGCTAATTCATTGAAGTTAACTTTCAAATTGATACATAATCAACATAAAAGGTTTAATGTCCATTCCTAGTTAGAGAGTCCAGTAGATCTGAAGTAATATTTTCTGATAAATTAGTTTTTTAAAAAAAAAATAAAAATTCAAGTATGACCCACCTTTTTAATATCAGGAATCCTTACTTTTTTTCCCCAAAATTGATATTCTAATTCTTCTTTTCATAAACCAAATATGTAGTTACTACTAACTTTCATTTCAGTTTTAATACTTTATAAACTGAATTGTTGGTTTCTCTCCAAGAAGGTCAAATTGCAAGTATCTCAGGACTATTAAAGCACCCAGGTCATACTGTTTACTTAATAGATGTTTCAATTGTATTCTGTATTCAATTGTTAGTGGAGAGTTTGTAGGTTTATATCAGAAACTGTCTGTTCTGATCACAGTTTGTAAATAATATTATGAAACAATAGTCAGGAAGTACAATCTAAGCCTAAGCTTTCCTTCTGCTTATTTGTGTGGCATGAAACCATGGCCGTTCTCAAAGTCAATAGACTTTTCATAAGAATCTGGGGGGGAGAAGGGTCTTGGAAACTTATATACAGAGTATCTCTAGATACAAAGATTTCTCTTTGTGAATACTTAGAATTTAGCTTCCTGCTTGAACATTAAAAGTGCTGCAAAAACATTAATTTGACATGATAAATATAGAATAAATAGCTGCTGCTGTACAGCGGCAGATGAATGTTGTGCAAACAAATAGATTTCTTTAATGTGTTCATTGTGGCCTACTTTTTATGCCAGATCATCTTTCTATAAGTCTGACAACATATAAGCTGAGTCACGGTGCACTTAAAAGAACTGCAAAGTGCTCATGACCTGATTTGCTATTATTTAGACTATTGATGTTCCAGATTTTTTTTAAAATAGATTTATGTTGTATAGTTTTATATTGAATTACAGGAAATGGGAATAGCTAAAAGTATTTCTTTTCTTTTCCAATTCTCCTCTTGTCAGCTGTCATACATATTAATAAGTAGGATGCAGAGAAATAAAGGAGATTCTTGAATTTTAAGAAAGGATCCATATTGCAGATGAATACAGAGGACTGTTAGATAAGAGTGTCTTTTCTATGATGCCCTTAGGGTGTTAAGAAGAATCATGGGAGGGATGGGATAGAATTTCCTTGGCAACGTTTCATTAGATCATGGCAACCTTGACCTCAGGTGGCAGGGTTTAAACAAAAAAGACACGAAGCATTCTGATCAGCAACAGACAAGACACTTTCCTCCTCTTGATCAATACTTGTATTGCTGAATCCCCTAGAAATTACCACATTGACATGATGTGGAGGGTGTCAGTAATTTCAGTGACCCTGAAAATGATGCTGGCAAGAATGGGAGGTGTGCCTGTTGATGGCCGGTTTGTCTGAATGCCAGACTTCCAGGAATTCTTTAGTGCTTTTGGACTTGGCTTGGTCTAGGATGCTCACAGTTTCCCAGTTGAAACTATGGTTAAGTCTTGCCATATGTTGTGAAATTAAGGAGTTTTCATCATATCGTCTGACTGCTAGTTGTTATTCATGGATGCATTTTGCTAATCTTTTACCTCTTTGTCCTACATAGTGGCTATTGCAATCCTTACACTGTATGTTGTAGAGGACACTTTTTTTTCTCCTTCTGGAGCTGCTGGGTCGTTTGGTTTACTTAGGATGTCTTGGAGGGCTTTAGTTGGTTTGCATGCTACAGTGATGCCATGTGGCTGTAATAGCCTGTTGGTGGTTTCTGAGATGTTTTTGATGTATGGCAGTGTTATCCTTTTTATAGATTGTGTTGGTTGTGCTATATTGGTTGAGTGCTCAGGCACTTTTTGATGACGTTGCAAGGATATCAATTTTGTTGAAAGATGTATAGATTATCTGTTTCCTTTTTCTGATGTTCAGGGTTGCTGCAGTGTGTTAGTGCTTGTCTACATAGTGTTCTTACACAGCTTCTCTTGTGGGAGGTTGGGTTGTTACTTTGGCAGTGGAGCTCTTGGTTGGTGTGGATGGTTTTACAATAGACTTGTGTTTCTAATTTGCCAGTACTGCCTCTGCTGATGAAGAAGGGTAGCATGTTTTTGTTTTCTTCTTCCCTAATGAATTATATTCCCTTGAAGATGTTCTTAATGGGTTTGTATGTGTTCTCTAGCTGGTCTTTTTTTATTATGACAAGGTGTCATCTTCGTACCAGATCCATACTTTGATTTGCACATATGGGAGTATTCCAGGCATTTGATTATGGTCTCTGCTGTTAGTCCTGAAAGTGGGTGATCCCAAAGGCGTTCCTTTGATTTGATTTCTGTTGAATTGAAAGTATGTGGTTAGGCAGAGGTTGATCCATGATTCTGGGTTTTTAAATCTTGGTGTATGTGGTTGGGTGTGCTGTGTATTTTTGGGATTTGTGTTTTTGCAGCCCAGATCTGATAGCCTTATAAAAAAGGTGTCATGCATATGTATGTTTATGTCCATTGTATGACTGGAGGGGAAAATGGAGAAAAAAATGTATATGTGTTTGTGTGAGGATAAAAAAAAGAAAGAATTTTTTTATGTGTCAGAGAGAAATTTTTTATATTGAATACAAAAGAGCCCTGCAAGGTTTGTGAATGGGGGAAAACACCAATTCACAAAAATCCTGTATGAGTTTTGAGCTGGTCCCTGTCTTGCAATTATTCATTACTTATCTCTTGTAGCACCTTGTGGTCTTAGGTACTTTGTGTTTCATACAATATATCCAGGATTTTGGTCCCACTGATAGTTTTCCCCTCTAGTTATACAATCCCTGCAGCACATTTTGACAATCCCTGCAGCACAGTTAGTAAATGGATTCTACTGAATACCTTCCTTGCCACTTATCAACTCTTCACCAGACCTAGTTAATTATTTAAACAGTCTTTTATTTTAAAAAAATAACTGGGAAATTGGTATGGTGCAAAACTGATGCTACTAACATCATCTTTATTTACAAGGATCTTTCTGTACCCAAGCTCTCAGCAAATAAAAATGATGACTACTTGCAACGTAGTTCTGTTTGGTTTTTGGAGGGAGTGTTGGTGGTATATCCATCTGCCCAGAAGAAAAGACAAAAATCAGTAGAGAAAAACTTGAAGGCTATATTGTGAGAATCAATTAAATTGCTCTCTTACTACTGCACGACTCCATGAGGAAAAAGTACATTTGGAGTAGATTTCTCAGATATGGTTTTGTGATTTTAACACAAGTATCGGTACAAAGCAGCTGGAAGGATTGCAGCATTTATGATAGAATTGGTTGTCAATATACACATACATATTCTATTGCATTCTATCCTGCTCTTTGAACCTGCAGAAGAAATCAAATTCTTCTTGATAGAGTAGGATAGTTTTGTAATGTGTAACTTATACTTTTAAGTCAAAACCTCACACAATCCAGAGTTGATTACTGTTAACCTTTGGTTTATGGCTGTAATTTTTTATTTATTGACAGTATGACACTAATCTGGAAATACAAACGTCATACTATCAATTGTTTTGGATGAATACTTTGGAATGTTTAGTTAAATGTCATTTAATAATGTTCCATTTGTGCATATTGTGTGTCTCTGTGTGTGGGAAATCCTTAGTCCAACATGGTCAATGGAAGGTGGGGAGGGGGAATGGAGGGTGCTGTTGCATATGACTCCCAAATGGAAGTCTCCCTCTCCTTTTGCTGATCCCCTCCCATCCAAATGCACTGACCCCAACCATGTTGGTAAAGCAGGAGAGGAAACATTCACATTCCTCTCTCTCCCCTACCCCTATTAATGCTCAAGTCACTCCAGCCATTTTCTGCTCTCCTTCTTTTCTCACTTGCTAACCATAGCCCTTCTTTTCCCCTTGCCCCTCTGGAAAGGACTCCTCTGGAAAAGAAAGGCCCCACCAAGCAATTTGTGCAGGCAATCTCTCCTCTGTTTTCTCTTATTTAAGAGAATGCAAGAAAGTAACCAGGCATATACAGTGGGGAATACACGGACTGTTTACTGAGCAGACTTGTGGCTGCTGGTGCCAGCTCATTGCTTTTGATGTGTATTCCCCATTTTGTGCCTGCTTACTTTCTTCTAATCCCTTCTTCTCCATTCTCTCTACTCTGCCAAGGGAGAAAAATAAGTCATAAGGTACTGAGTGTACATGATTGAGGAACACTTTAAATATTATAAACAGTCATAAATTGGTTGTAAAGTTATTTTTCAGCAATGTCATAACTTCAAATGGTCGCTGTAAGAGTAGTCAGAAAGCAAGAACTACTTGTAAGATATATTCAGTGGGCTATATCCATTGAATACAGGATTACACAGTTTTCTAAATATTTTGATAAATATGTTTTTAAACTATTTTAAATGGATCTTTTTGCAGGTAACTGCTGTTGTTATTATTTGTACTTATCAGGAAATTTAAAGTAATATTATTTTATTTTTAAGCTATTCTTTTTGTTTACAACTACAACAAATTGGACAACCATTTGCCTGAAATGGTATAGGGTTTCCTGCTTGAGCAGGGGGTTGGACTAGAAGACCTCCAAGGTACGTTCCAACTCTGTTATATTAAGTGATTGTGCCCTAATTATATAATAAAGTCTAGATTTATTTTTTATTGATACAATCAACTTAGATACTGCTTCCAATATTTTACCCCCCACCTCAACAAAAAAAAAATCATGGAAGCTAAAGCATACTTTTGGTATGAGTTGGCATTTGGGCAAGGATAATAATTATTTGCTATACTCTAGAGTCACACAAAACTTTGCTATGGTGCCCTTTTTCATAACATGCCATTTTGATACTGGATTAGCATATTTAAGAACATTTCTAAGCATAAGCATTTCTTTTTTATCAGCATTGCAGATCTTAAAATTATTGAATTCAGTGCCTTAGGTTAGGTTCTTCAGGTATGTTTTTATCCAACTGACAACCACCAAGAATGGAATTTATAATCAGAAGAGGGTATAGGCTACTTATCTCTGAGTAGAATTAATTTTGGTTTCCTTAAATGTCATCCTATGCACCTGGATCCTATTGAAATCATAGGATTTCTTTGAATTAGCTATAAGAATTATCTTGTTTTACCTTGTACTATCAAGACTTGAAAGTAGCTACTTATTTAGTTGCTTAACGTGCTCTTAGGCAGGAGAGCTTTTATGAATTAAGAACGATGTAATTCATGGACTGCCATGTCAATGGTAAGGCAGAATTTTTTTTCAGATCTAGAACAGAAAACAATAGGTATATGCAGGGAAGAAGATTTTATTTGGACATCAGAAAAGCATTCTTAATGGTAAGAGTTACTTAATGATACAGCCTAGGCCAGGGGTAGGCAACCTTGGCTCTTTTATGACTTGTGGACTTCAACTCCCAGAATTCCTGAGCCAGCATGGGAGTTGAAGTCCAGGAATCATAAAAGAGCCAAGGTTGTCTACCTTTGGCCTAGGAAGATGGTACCCTTCTTTGCAGGATGCCAGCTGGTGGGAATGATGTAGTTATGAATTTATGCAGAAGAAGGTCCCTTCCAATCCTTAAATTCCATGATTCTAGTTTCTTTTGGTTATGGCTAATGGCCACAATTCAGCCCAAAATTTCCATTGCTGAGCAAGGCAGTTGTTCAGTGCGTTTTGCCTCATTCTATGACCTTTCTTGCCACAGTTGTTAAATGAATCACTGCAATTGTAAAGTTAGTAACACGGTTGTTAAATGAATCTGGCTTCACATAATCACATGACCATGGGGATGCTGCAAAAGTCGTAAGTGTGAAAACCAGTCATTCACTTTCTTCAGTGCTATTATAATTTTGAATGGTCACTAAATGAATGATTGTAAGTTGAGGACTTTAGGCAGTTGGTGAGCCACAAAAAGTATCAATATCTAATAATAATAATTAATCAATCTAATTACCAAGCCCGGAGATCAAACCAACAGCCTATATATATATATTAAATAGATGTTTTTTCCACCCATTCTTTAGGTGGACTTCTTCACTGATATGAACACACGGACTGTGTTGTATGAAATTCTGAAAACAGAGAATAGACTAATTCTGGGTAGCTTTTCATTAGATGAAATTAGGATTACACACACACACACACACACACACACACAGAGAGAGAGAGACAGAGAGACACAGAGACACAGAGACACAGAGGGAGACAGAGACAGAGAGAGAACCTTTACTGTAGTTAAATGCCACATACAATTTATATTAAATTCATCTTCTAAATTATTTATGAGCTGGTGCTAATTCTCCCTTTCCATTGTTGAAAACTTGCTATAAATTATGATGCATCTAAAAAACTTTTATTTATCAAATTTATATAGTTTATCAAATTTATAAAGCTTACTTAGTTGGGGCATTTATTATTCATTGGAATCAGTATGTTTAAGCATTTAGCATAGCATTCTTTCTTCAAGTCATAGGTTAAATAGTTTCAGCTTCTTCAGTTATAATAAAGGGATGGTGTGGCGAGATCAAATCAGGCTTATAATGGCAAAGGAGAGAGAAAAATTGCAGAATTTGCTGTGGAAATTGCTCTAGAAGTGATTGGATTGTTAACATAAGTAAGGAGCTGCTGTTAAACTGAATGAGAGAAGCTATGTTCTTAGGTTCCTGCTGGTGCCTTTGATAGGAAGAGTCAAAAAAGAATTTGTTTTGTTCATTTCATAAATTACTTGGGTCTTCATAGAAAAATAATTTCCATACTTTAAAGATTTCACCTCAGATACCTTTCAAATTGCTTTGTATTGATGCTCATGATTACAACATATATGCGTGAAGCAGGATTTCACAATTTTATCTAGTCTTCCTGCCCCCCTTCCCCAAAGTCTTGGATGTATCCTTCAGAGGCCTATAAAGTCTCACTGCCACAGTGTAATTTTTAATATGAAAAGTTTACCTAGGTTAAAATAGGGGCTGCCTTTAACTCATTTCAGCATTATCAATAACATACAGCCCCATTATCACATATCTATATACTACTATATACTCGTTGTCAGGACCTTTTAATTGGATGAAATGATGTATCATAGGGCAAGAGTTTTTGAGCCAAGGTAGCTCAAATGGGCTAACTTTATTGGTACCACATATAACACTTCAGAAAGCACGCAAATGGGAAAAATTTGCCTGTAGGTACACTTTCACCAAGGAACAACTTTTCTTCCAGCACTGATGATGTTACATAGTTTGGGTAATGAAATGTCTACAAGAAAACAACCAAGCTCAGAGAGCACTAAGGACATTTCAATCCTGACCTACAAATATTTTCCTTTATTGGGACTAACTTACAGAATGTATCCAAAATTCAGGACCAATGATTCCTGAGGGAATGAAATTTGGGAAACTTGTGGCTGCTTTAGTGCCACTGGCTGCTACTGTGCTACTGTGATACTACTGGGATACGGTCATGTGGTTTTTAGTTTCCCAGCCAATATTGCAATCCCTCATTCACTCCCACACCCAGCAGCAGCCACTTTTACCTGCCTGCTGGAAAGAGAAGGGAAGGAAATGAGGGAAAAAGGAGGAACAGAATAACAAGGAGGAATAAATAATTAATAAAATAACAAGAAGGAAGGAATTTGTGTCCTTCCTGTCTCATGCCCCCACACTCTCCCCTGATCTGCACCATTCCCCCATGTGCCTTCCCCCGGTGGTGGGATTCAAATATGTGAACAACCAGTTCTCTGTGTGGATGCTGCTTCTGGAAGTCCATTCTGGGCCTGGGCAACAAAAAATTAGCTACCGGTTCTGCCGAACTGGTGCAAACTGGCTGAATCCCATCACTGCCTTCCCCCCACCCATGCAGCCCCCCTTGTGCGACCTCCCTGACCTCTTGTATGACCCTAGGGATGCACCCTTCCTAATCTGTGCTTCCCCCTGTGTACATTCCTTGCATCACTTAAAAGGTGATGATCTTTTCTGGTTGAATCTGAAAGGATGGGGACAGTTCCTCTTTCCTCTCTGGGTCTCTGAGATCTTTGACTTGTTTGGAAAAAGGTGTAAATCTTCTCTTAACAGTGCCATTGACATTTTGGGGCTGCTTTCATTCTTCCTTTAACGGGCACAGGCACTGATTTTTATTCCCTTCTGCCGATGTGTAGAGTCTTAAAAGTGCCAGGTTTGAAGACCCCTGAACTAGCTGCTAGTGGTGCATATTAATATACATGGATAAATTCATCATACATTTGTCAGTGCAAAGGGAAAGTGATTCAGCAAAGGAACAGCCACCAAAGAAATTAAAACTGGTACTTTTTTACTTTTTTTCTACAGTTTGTAATATTTTATTAGATTATAGAATAAAATACAAAAATACAAAAGAAAATAGTAGGACACAGTGGGGAGGAAAAAGGGGAAAAAGTGAGGGGGAGAAGGGAAAAAGAACAGACTTCCTCTGTTGCAGTAAAAGGAAGCATTAACACTGAACCTCAACTTTTTACTTTTCCATAATATTATAAACTAGCCATTTCTATAACAACAAATGAATCTAATCAGTAAAACCCAAAATCCCACCCCCTTTTTTTCTGTCATCAAGTTTTTGACACCTTGCTAAGCACTGGTGGTACTCAAATATTGTCATGTCCTAAAAGTGGTACAATCTGTGAAAAGATTGAAAAGCCCTGGTGTAGAGTACTGTCCAAGGAATAGATATCCATGATGAAGACCAGTTGATTTTATAAACAAATGTTAATTTATTAATTTTTTATGCCACCCATCTTCCCTATAAGATGACTCTGACAGAACTATTGATTAATTATGTTCCATGCTTAATCTATGTTTAAGAAAAATATTATTCAGGAAAAAAAAATCAGAAGATAAGAAGGTAGACCACACTTAGCATTAGAGAACTTTGGTAAGAAGTGATGAAATTGAAAAGCATCTATCAGTATGATATCAGTAACACCAAAACTCATGAATCATGACTGAGTTAGTATTCATATATATCTATGCATGTCTCAAGCCTTCTCTTGGAAAGAGCAGATAATGTTCAGAAACATTTGGGGCTAAAAAGCTAGCTTTTTTTTTTTTTTGCTTTAATTCCAAACAAGGCAAAGCCATATGGTGGGGAGTAAATTAAACCTTCAAATAATGTACCATGTACAGTAGGCTATAATTCACATAACATTAGCAGTGAAATACAGCAGCAGAGATAGTTACATCATTTATTCCTTAGTACATCAATTATGCATTTGGAATCCCTTTCCAGACTTTAATTCTTGATAGCAATTCTGAGTCTTAATGGATCTGTTGATAAGAGTCTGTCTGGAGAAGATAACAGACTGTTTCCCCTTTCTTTTCCTATGACCATAATTACAGATGGATTTATTTACTTGCCTGGCATGTGTCTGTAATCCTAAACACACTTTCTAGGGAATAAACCCTGTTCAACGCAGTGGGACTCAAGTCTGAATCAGTATGCACGGAATTGCTCCGTCAGGAATCATGATTGAATTAAGGCAGTAGTGTGACATGCTTCTGTGGTTTTCATGCAGATTTTACCTCTCAATCTGCTGAATTAGGGATTACCTCATTTTATAGCATTAAACATAAAGCTGTCAGTTGATGTTTCTGTAAATAAAAGGATAATTCCATCATTGAAGATCTTCTGAGAGAAGATATTTACCTGTCAAATAGATCTGCATTTTTCTGATGTTTGTATTTCCTTTTGATCCGGTAGCATTAAATCTATGAGTCCATTTGTATTACTATTAATATTTCCAGGAACATATTAATGTGTATAGAGAGCCATACTTTACAAATGTAGCATCTTTTAATGGAAATTTATGTATTTATTTATGAGATTATTTGAGACCAAACAGATTACAAAGTCCAATAATAAAACATACCATAATAAGTAATTTATTTTATAATAAATAATACATTTTGAAACAATTCAGTGGTTTTTGCAGTAATTATTATTAGTTGCTGGTGTACAGGATAGGAAGCAACACGGTAATTTACAGTACATCTAGGGTTGCTTGGTCTGTGTGATATTTAGGTTAGACAATTGAGAGCTAATTTGGATGGATTCCTTCCATTGGAATTTGCAGTGACTTGATCCTATCCACCTGCTGAGAATGGTATACAAAGAATAAATCCTAATGCAAAATTACTGACATTTAAATCACAACTCAAATTTTCCAAAAACTGAGGTAATCAAATAAAACTGCTTCACAAATGAGATTCATTAATAATTTCAGTAAATATTTATAATTAATATGAATATTAATATTAATATTACACAACAATGATAATAACAGATAATAGCTACTTAAAACTCTTTGTTACTTTATATATTATTAAAACCTTGGGAGTTTGGCTATCTTAAAACTTGAACATAATCCAGACACTTGTACTCCAGGTTCAATATGTCCTTAACTTTCCAAATGATAACAGTAGAATGTTTAAAGTGATTAATATTAGCTACCTCTCATCCTTTGTTGTAAAATAGGGATCTTTTGCTTGGTCAGGGATGATTGAAAGTGTATTATATTGATATTACATTGCTATTCTAAGCATTACAATTCCATCATGACTAACATATTAACTCCTGAACATAAGAACAAGTCCTGCTATGAAGAGATGTGAAGGAGTCATGATTAAAAAAAAAAAAAGAGATATAAGGTTATCACCCAAAATCACTACAATGTTATTAACAATGTTTGATTTTGCTCCTTTCTAAACAGGTTATCCAATTTTAAAAAAAAAAGTTAAGAAAATATATCTTGACAAAATTCCTAATAGAATGTTTTAATTATTGAGTTTATGCAGGTCAATTTCAAAGAACTGCAACAGCAGTCTCATAATAAAATATAGAATAGGAAAAGATTCTGTGTTCGTCTATTGATTTCTAACCCTGAAAGCTTTGTAGCCCTAATCCTTTATTACTTTGATTAACTATAAATTCTTTGCTAAGAGACAACCTTTTATCCACTGTGGTCAGACCTGTAGGATATTTGGGATGGAAAAATAGCATAAAATAAATGCAAACAGAGCAAGTGGATTCCAGACCCAATTGTTTTTCTAATATTACCTCTCAGCAGTTGTCTAATTAAAATAATTTATAACTGGTTCCTATCCTATATGCTGCATTTTTTTGTCAACTAATTTTAATAGGATTTTTTTTCCAGTTAATAACTTCTCTTGAGATACCTACAAGTTATATATTTAAGCTCCAAATGGATTGTGAAGCTCTACAGTAATTTGGTCCCCTCTAATAAGTAATTAATTTCATATCTTTCATATTTCCTTCTACAAATTTAAGTACCTGATATTTATTAGCCGTTCAGTTATTCATATATAAGCTGTAATGAACTAACACAGTTCTGTGCGCATGTAACCAATGCTCGGCTGATTCTGCTTTTTTAAAGGCTAGTTAAAATTAGCACAAATCACAAAGGGTTTTGTCTAAAAAGATAAATCTCTAAAATTAAACTTTGAAAAGTTATCAGCATTTTACTCTATATTAGCTAAATTGTATATTGTATATTGGAATGGATTGTTTCTTAATTGTACTCTGCTTGGAGGTGATCAGCCCAATTCCTGGAAAAATATTTATAAAAATCATTGTAAAGAAAATATTACATAGGCAGGAACAATCACTTATTTAGGGCAGAAGTGCTGATTAATCCCCCCATGTTTCTCTCAAACTTCTAGAAACCAAATCACTTTCCTTGAAATGCTTCCTATCCCTTTTCCTCAAATGAATCCTCATTCTTGTGTAATTTTGGGGGCTGTTGCTCCTGGATATACTGGGTATAGTTAGATTGCTCAATGTCCTTGTTCTGCCTGGGCTGCAGAATGAGAGTCAATTTATTTTGAAGTCAATTTAGATAAAGGGATATATTTATAAAGTGAAGCATATGTTCCTAGCCAATCACTTTTGCCTTTTTACAATTTCAGGGGCCTTTGCATGTTGTAGCCTATGATAGTTTCTTTTAATTCCAGTTCTCATAATTGAGGGGGTCCTTGGTGCTCTCTGAGCTTGGTTGTTTTCTTGCAGACATTTCATTACTCAAACTGGGTAACATCACTTCACATATTCTCCAGGAGGAGGAAAGGCAACAATGTGTGTTGTGTGTTATGTTTGTGTATGCCTCTGTGTGTGTGTGTGTGTCTGTGCAGATGTTCTTTGAACAGGGATTTTAAAGAAGTAGGGTAGAACTTTTGGACTTCAATTTTCTTTCCATAAAGTGTCACAGGGAAAAACCATTATCTGCATGAATCTGATCTTTGCACTTATAGACACTTCTTGGCATCTGAATATCTTTTACAAAGCCTTAGCCAAGAAGTGCTCAACATATTTTGTAATACTGATTCCTTTATCATTGATAGTTGATCCTGAGAAGTAGAATTTATCTACCACTTCAATTATTTTCACTATGAATTCTAAGGCTAGTTACTATCCCTGTTATTGTTAGTTTGGTCTTCTTTATCATTTATCTCTTTTTTCATTAGATTCCTTAAGTTTCATTGCTGGAACTTGCAGATCCTTTTCAGCATCATTGTAATGTTGTCAGCATAGTGCAGGTTTTTGATGTTTCTTTCTCCAATTTTAATGCCACAATAACTATTTCAAATCCAGCCTACAGAGAAGAAAGAGCTATCTATTTTACTATGTTCCATCCAGAGTGGGAGTTCCATTCCCATATAGAGGTTTTGCATGAAGACAATGAGATATTCTGGGATTCTCATTTTCCTATGGACACTCCACAGCTTAATGCGATTTGTACAATTAATGGCTTTTCCATAATAAGTGTATTCCATTTTGAATTTGTTTTGGTATTATTTAGCTTTTTGAACTATCCGGTGAGCAATAATGTGTCTTATTCCTTCACATTTTCCATACTCTGCCTGAACATCATTCACATCAAATGATACTAAGGACAATATATTACAACGCTTTGCACATGTATGGCTTGTTAACTCCCCTTTCTTTGCTATTGGTGTGTAGATTGATCTCTCCCAGCCACTTTGCTGTACAGATTTGCTGACACAGTTTGTTAATAGCCTTTAATGATTCTTCTTCTATTGCTTGCCATATTCCTATAGATATTCCATCAATTCCTGAAGTTTTTTGATCTGGTAATGAATCAGTGCTGATCTAAATCATCTTTTAGTACTAGAGGCTCTTGTAAGTAGGGAATATGTTCTAAGGCATTTGGCATAGTGACATTTCTATTGTCAGCTTTTCAGTATACTTCTTCAATTTTTGAGTCAGTTACAAATTTTCTATCCATGTGGGGTTTTTTGGTAAAATATAGCAGCACCTTCTCCTGAACAGTATCAAATTGTGCATTTGCCATATCCTCTTCCAGCATCTTATATTTTTGCTGCCTGGTACAGGTCCTTGCCTGCTTTGTCTGGGAGGTTAGGATTATCTTTATACCTTGAGTGACATTGTTGGGAATATATATTCCTGGCATACTGCATATTCCTGGGATTCGTTGTTCATCCATCCCAAAAATGTCTCTTGCCATGATTAGGCAGGATAGCAGGACTAGAGAGGGATTGGATCATTACTCTCTTTATAAATTAAGTATGTGATATTGATTTATCTCATTCATTACTTGTGCTAATGTTGTTAATGGTTTAACCAATATTTCTTTAAAGTGTTTATCATTTATTTTATTTTTATTTATTTATAAGATTTATAAGTCTGCATAACTCAACTAGCGGGTAGCATACAGCATAAAAACAACAGTAAATCAAAGAACAAAAAAACATAATATACAGCAGGGAAGCTGTCTGGGCCAGAAACTTTGTTTAATTTTAGTTTTCTAATCTCCTTTCTTTCTTCTTTGGTAATTGATTTACTCAATTCAGCTTCTAGCTGAATATATTTCAGCTTTGTACATTGTCTAAAATCAGAAGGAATCAGGGAGCTATCTTTCAGACAAACAAATATTATTTAAAGGCATGCATTTCTGTCATTTTTGGCTACCATAGACTAACATAGCTATTCTCCTACAATGTCTTCATTGTCTAAGAAATATTTTATTTTATTTATATGTAAGTTTGATAAAATGATGTGTAATATTTTATGAGTTGAGTTGCTCATGCTTATGCTTTAATTCCATACTTCTCAAATTAGTTAATAAAGCATTTTTTTGTTTTTGTCTTTTTTTAATAAGCTAAATAAATAAATATTCCACACATAAATGCTTTACTAGATTCCCATACTTTATATAGAAATTTCTAACACATATTAGTCAAAGCTAAAATACTTATTCCAGACTAATTTCAACTTTATGTCATGCAAAGTATTGAGTCATTCAACCTCAATCTTTTACTTCAGAATAGATCTGTTTTGTTTTTGTAATGAATGGAATGCAAGCTGCAGTTTCTATAACTTGAAGTGTTACTCCATAATGAAGTATAAATCCAATACACATCTATCTTTCTATAATGAGTTTTTTAGCATGGACAATAATAGATACCTTTCTTTGGGATGCCAATAGCTCTAAGAAGCAAAGAAAATAGCAACATGCCATTTACAGCATTCATTGACAATTTTCCTGAATACTTCCTATAACTGTCAGATTTATCAGCCGGTGGTTCATACTCTGTTCATACCTGTAAATATCATTTTAATTTATTCTACCTCCAGAACAGATTGGGGGAAAGGTTAATAAAATTGGCTTTCTCTCCTCTGAGAGAAACATTGCAATATTGTAATATCAATATTCTCCCTGATTTGTCAACAACTTACTTTCACAGTGTCCATGGTGGCTTTTTATGTAAATTGCTTCATCATTTTTTCCCATATGCAACATGCTGCATGTACATGGTCTAATCCATTA
Source organism: Azemiops feae (assembly GCA_023970755.1). Taxonomy (NCBI): domain Eukaryota; kingdom Metazoa; phylum Chordata; class Lepidosauria; order Squamata; family Viperidae; genus Azemiops; species Azemiops feae. Next base: position 1,296,691 of record JALGBA010000445.1, on the reverse strand, counting down.
TGTTTCAAGAGAATCATATTATCTTTCTTGATACATGTTTCTTGGGGGAATATTATTTTAGCTTTCTCTTGTTTAACTGAAAATTTTTCCTTTTGAATGGACTGTTCTAACCATTAATATTTATTGAGATTATCTTAATGTTATCCATTTTATTCTTAGCATATATTCCAACTTTTGTTGGGACTATAATTTATGGTGGCCCTGGTGTTGCATCGTCTATTTTAGATTATTGTGCCTGTTGTTTATTGTATTTCATGGATTTTATTACCAATAGGGCTTCTACTTTTTTTATTATCAGCCACTGAATATACTTTTATCCATTCTATTTTTAAATTATAAAACAAAACATTTTTTTTTACCTTGAACCATAGATGAATATATGAGTTTAGATTAGTATCATCTTCTGGTATGCATCCACCCCTAACAAATATATTTTAAGATTAATTTTAAAATTCTTCAAAAATTAATTTCCTTTCTTTTGTGCATGATAGGCTGTTGTTTCAGGGTTCAAAGGAATGCATTGTTGGTGAATCTCTCCTATATTTCTTCCTTTCTCTTTTTCACTTACACTGTTAAAGCATGAATCAGAAACTAGAAATAATAGCAAAAAAGAATCAGCTGTTGTGGAATATATTAACAGTGATCAAATATCCCAATAATTACTCATGAAAAACTTATATATGTTGATGATAATAACAATGAAATAACAATATTTATGTTTATTATTTATTTCTTTTTTCCATATGCAAAATTCTATTTTTTTTTAATTGATACCTCACTGGAAGAGTAAAATTGAGGAAAGATTTGAGCTCCATACCAAATACTCTTGAATAAATATATAAAATAATGTTTAAATTGCACAGATGTTAATAAAATACATTTTGCTGCACAAAGGGAGGGACAAATACTGTTTAATATTGCCTGTGTAAAATGATGCACCTGAATAATATTTAACCCATCTTTAGTATACATTTGGATTGATTTATACTATTTATACTGAATATATAACAGTTGCTTGTTAAGTTGACTCAAATCTTGTGCAGCGTTGTGGTCTTTGTGGGCTTCAAGAAGCTTTGACTTAAGACCTGTAAAGTATTTCCATATTGTGATGATGTGTGGAAGGGGGGGGGGGCAGAAAGAGAGCGAGAAATACAGATACATATAATATTTCATTACATCCTGCGGTAAAGTTACTCCCATGATGAATTGCAAAATAGGAGGAAAAAGCGATTTAAATTATAATGAAGTGGTAGATCATTCACAGTACATTAGTTTTAACCATGAGATTGTATAATGAGTATTATCCTGAAAGGCTAAGAGCTAATGTGGTGAGCAGCTCCTCATAAGCTCTTTGTGATTTCCTGGCTCTTTTACTATTTTTTTTTTAAAGGAAGGTGATTATGTTCAAAACCCAGGTTTTTTAGGATTTGATATTCCTTGTACTTCTTCACCTACTCTTTTCCCTTCTCCTTTTCCCTAAATGAATCAACTTCCATACTCATTAACTATCCCTTGTGTAGTCATTATATCTACCTGCTCTATTTTACTCTGAGCCTCTTCCCACATTTACAGCCAGATCTCTCTTTGCATGTCTGATATAACCACTTGGAAGTCTCCCCTTCTTAAGATGACAATGAAGATGAAAATGTAGAACCACAAAAGTACATAAGGAGCTGCACAGATTGTCTTTGATGTACATCATCTTTTCTTTGTGTTCATAGGTAGAAGAACACTATTTCAAGATGGGGTTTTTTGTGTGTAATTAGGAATCCTTTCCCCTCATGGCTGTGTGCCCAACTATGACCTAGATGCATCTACTGATTCCTACCTTTAGTAGTGGGAGTAGTAGGTTTCCTCATCAGCGCTGTTTGCTAAAGGTTAGGTAGGTTATCTGCAAGTAACCACTGCTGAATCTATTCCAAAGTATGGCTACATATATACCTGTGTTTTACGTTTTTGGTCTCATGTGTAACCATTAACAAACTTCAATTGTGGTTTAGAAACTGCAGCTTTCCTGCTGCTCAAGAGAGAAGTCACAAGTCATGAGTGGGATATTAGCAGTCATATGAACTGTATTATGGTGAAGCAGGTTATAGAAATATACCAAAAAGAATCTACAAAATTATTGATAAAACATAAATTTTATGAATCAAATGAATGAAAGTTGGCATTTATTTTACTTGGACTTATACAAAGAAGTGTTTCTTAAATGGCATGAATAAACTGTAGGATTGTCACAATTGCTACATTATGCAGTGGCTATACATTAGGCAGTGGCTGCCTAACTAATATTTGCAATTTGCTTAGTCATTCAGTCATGACTTAGTTTCATGGTTGTGGCTCTTGTGTCACTGTGTCAAAGTGAAGGCATTACTTTTTAAAAAAATGACAAATTTTGAATCAGAGGCTGGATAAGAGAGTAATAAATCAGTTTATGCTGTAGTTTGCAACATGTAGAAAAAATAACTAGATAGATTTTTCCATATCCTTGTAGTCCAACCCTATGCATGTTTACTTGACTAAACAGTTTATTTCTATTATGTATGTTGGGATTGGAGGACTTAGCTGCATAATCTGTGTCCGTATAAATTGATAGAACCTGTCATCAGAACCATGTCCCTAAAAGATAATTTTATGGGATATCTCTTGAATACAATTGCACTTGTATTACATTTTCAGTTTTCTATAGTAGCTTGGGATAGCAAGGTGACAGAGAAAGAATAAAGAAGGGATATAATTTGCATATGCAATGTTTTTATTGTTTTGTATGGATTTATTAAGTATGGATTGATATTTTTTTTCTCTTATAGGGTTCTTACTGTTCTTACACCAGTACTTACATGACTAATATTAAATGTAGTACAACAAATTTTGTTGTAAAATGTGATGTAATAAGTAAATTTCAGATAATACTATATGTTATTTATTTGTTTTATTTTAGTCTAAGTGGGTTTACAGATAAAAAGTCATAAAATCATCATAAAGATACAGTTAAAACAGAATAAAAACATAAAATTAAAGATAAAAAGTACATTAAGAGCAGAGGGAGTGCTACCAGGCCACCAACTATCCCCAAGGTTGCATGCTGTTCTTTGATCCCCACACAAGTTGGTAGACCCAGGTCTTCACACTCTCCAGAAGGCCAATAGCCAGCCTCTCCTTTGACAGCAAGGTTCTCTTCCTAGATTTCCTAGAATTCTTTAACCAACAGGGTTGTAACATACAGGCTTTGCCTGATGAGACAGGTCAATGTAATTGGGATGAGATGGTTCTTCAAGTAACCTGGTCCAATGCCATGAAGGGCTTTAAAGGTGATAACCAATATCTTAAATTGGATCCAGAAGTAGAGTGACACCTAATGTAGCTCACGTAGCAGAGTTTTACATATGCAGTCTTCGGGGCGCTCATGAAGCTGCATTCTGCATTAGCTGCAGTTTCTGGATACTTTTCATGGATAAACATATTAGAGTGCATTGCAGTAATCCATATTAGAGATGACCATAGCATGAATAGAAGGGCCTTCGGGGAAGGGTGTAACTGGTGCACAACTTGAGGTTAAGCAAATGTCCTCCTGACCATGACAGCCACCTGCTCCTTGAGCAGGAATTGTGAGTCCAGGAGGCCCCCCAGATTACACACCCGTTCCATCTGGGGCCGTACAACCTCATCTAAGACCAAGGATAATACATCCCCAGATACAGATGAGCTCCTTACTAACAGCCACTCTGTCTTGCTTGGGTTCAGCTAAAGCCTGTTGTTCTTCATCCAGACCCCCACAACATCCAAATACTGCAAAAGAATATCTATAGTTTCACTTAATTCATCCAAGATGGAAATATACTGATATAACTTTTCAACAATAAAAAAAAAAAAATTATAAAAAGGGGAGGGGGAATAATTTACAATCCCACAACGAAGAACATTCAGGCCAATCGAGACTAGCACTTAAAATGAACTAGTATACATTTTGACTAAGGTAATGCAACCTATTAGCATGCTCCAGTTAATATTCATATGAATGTACAGTATATAAAAAGAAGTATTGTAGGTAGTTCCCTAAAGTGGGTTGGATAAGGGAAATTTGCTCTTTCTCTCCCAAAATTGATACTGGTAGTTGTGATGCAGTGGAGATATGGGAAGTTTCCTAAAAAGCTGGTGGTAGTGGCTTTGGTAAGGCACATTTGGTTAAAATAATATTAGTAATAGGGGAGAAATATAATCCAATCTCCTTTTTTCCACAGCACCCCAAAACTTCACATTCTCCCAAGTTGCTATTCATCTAACAACAACTTGTTCATAGCAAATAATATTGCATCTCATTTGGCCATTGCTCTACATTCCTCTCTTAATTCAGGCTTGTAAAAGATGCTTTTTGATTTCAGTACATGGGTCTCTCATATCCTTCAAAGCAACTAGCCACTTTATTATACTTACAGCTTTGAGGGGAGGGGATAAAAGCCAGGGAATATCAGTTCTATGATTACGTTTTTGGTCTGTGTATTTTAAGCCTTTCAAAAAGGTTAATCTTTTTTCTCACCCAACTGTCTGAAAGGATGCTTTTGTCTGATTTGTCCTAATAGATGAGTAAAAAGAACAGAGACGATACTGTTAAAAAGGTATGACAGTATGATATCACACTGTGCTAAATCTTTAACCTTTTGTCACTGATTGTACATCCTCCAAGATTGAAGGTTGATGCCTGGGTTGCACTCTCATAATTTTCTCTGCAGAAAAGTACAACCAGACCTCTCCAAGGACTAGCAGTTTAAAAAGCTTTGTGTCACACCTTCTTTATCTCAATAGGATTAAGTCAACTCTAACACATTTCAACCTATAATACAACGGGCAATGTTGCATTTATATTATTTAATAAGATTTGCTGTCCGCCTCATTTTTAAGAGTACTGTCAATATTGGTATGAACATGCACTTCTTCATTCTTCCTGGGCACAGGAATAGAGGTGGGATCTCAGTGTGTTGTAAAGATCTGCCCTTTACATTTGGGCTGGAAGATAGTGAAGCAACCTATGGTCTTCTGAGGAGAAAATGACAAAACATGCATTGTTTTGACACAGAACAAAGTCTACTCCCTTTCATACGTGAAGTGTGATATCAGATGCAAGATATCATGAGCTCATGACACCCTTTTCATTATTTTGATGAAACTTTGACTTGCTGAGGATGCCCCTCAGGCAGCCATCCCTTCTTTTTCTTTCTATGCCAAAGTGCAAAAGTGATGGTAGGAATTTTGTTTGTGTAGAAATTTACAGCTCTTTTGCAATAAAATGAACTTTATAAATCAACAGGAATGCCCATTTCTGTTTTCTATTGCCCTCTGTTTACTTCATAGTTGAATTTGCAGTTGATGATTTTTTTAAAAAAAATAGGAAGAATCTGATTTGAACATACCTAATATTCCTTCTTCCTCCTATCTGCTTTGAACTCAAAAAAATATATCTTGAGGGGTCTAGTAGTTAAAGCACCAGGCTAGAAACCAGGGAACTATTGAGTTCTAGCCCATTTTAGGCATAAAAACTGGCTGGGGGACTTTGGACTAGTCATTCTCTCAGCCCAACTCACCTCACAGGGCTATTGTTGTGGGGAAAATAGGAGGAAGAAGGAATATTAGGTATGTTCACCTGCTTGAATAATTATATAAAAAAATAAGGGTGGGATTAAAAAATCTTAAAAAAGTGTTTCAGATTCAGAAGAACAGCACATCCCCATTTAATTTTACCTTGATACTGCTTATCATTGCATGTATGTCTCATGAGAGTTTCTTTAATTTAACTATGACTTTCTGAAATTGGTAGGAAAGTCTCTCAGTTCAATACAATATAGACTGATCTTGTACATAGCTGAACTGGATATCATTGGATATCAAGTAATGTTACCAATGGAATTTTCTACATTGATTCAGAAATATATAATTTTAAATCCCATAAACAGGCTTTAAACCACTCAAAATAGGCAGATTTTATTATTTAGAAATCTTGTAGATGGCTGATGAAACTGGAATAGAAGGAATATTCTAGGTATGGAGTGGGCGAAGATATATACTTCTGCTTTTTATAATATCAGCAGAATAACTGAGGATAGAGAATTAAATCCAGACTAAGCTTTCCATGTTTAATTCTGATTGATATCTTTTCTAAAGTTCAACAGCAAAATTATGAAATGCTGCTTTGACTGACTAGCTGAAGACAGAAGTGCTTAAAAGATACCATCTTCTTTAATGCAAAGTTTATAGTTTTTCTAGCAACAATACTTGAGTAGTTCACCACTGCCTTGTGTTTCGTGTGTCTGTGTTTGTGTGTGTGTTTTACTTCACAGATATGCTATTTTCTGGTGATGGTCTAACCATATCCAATGTTGCTTAGTTTTTTGAAATGAAATGACATCACCTTGGAGCTGCTACTTAATTGGGCAATGAGTTGGTTTAAGCTCACCAAATAAATCTGTATATTGTATATTCATATTGATGAATAGTTTCTTTTGAGACTTGCTCCACAACAAATATTTTGAAATTTTCAATTACAGTTTTAATGTATTGCATTACATAAAATTATATGCTCAAGGAAAATGAATCTAAAGACTCTGTGAAAACAAACCTGCAGCTGAATGGCACTATTTCCCTATTGCTTATGCCAAGTACCATTATTTCTATGTTTAAAAAAATGGACCAGCAGCTACCATAAAACAAGCTGTCTACATTTAAAATGAATTTTCTCACTTGGAATAAAGTCAGTTGAACTGTAATTAGTTATCTGATTAACAGAAGTCTAAAATGAAAAGGCTATTTTGCTTTGGTTCCCCCAAGGTGCATTCACACTTTGCTTTAGCCACTGACTTTCAAGCAACAGTAAACTGGGTATACAGTTAACTGTTGGAGCAGAACTCCAAAGTCATAAGTAATTATGAAGAGTTTTCCAGATTATTAGCTGTTTCAGGAGCTGCAGTCATTAGAGATGGAATAGTCCATTAGACATTTCTGTTCCTAGCTACTCTCCTGAATTGATTCTGATGGAAAACAGCCCACCGTTTTAATCAATACTGTAATTATTCTCATTGATGGATTGTTTTACAATCATTCCTATCGCTGATGCTCAGGAGGTATCAAGCCTGCCCACTGCAAGGAATAATGCGCTACAAATATCTGATTCGAATCCACACATTATTGAGGCTGGGATGACAAGCGTGAAATTAATAGTTCCACTTCATGTAAGACCTGCATTCTTCCTTTCAGAGAGTAATTTGTTGTTGTTATGCATTCTAGAAACAATAAAGCTTCTTGCTGTTAGGCTTTTCTTCCCCTGTTTTGATTATCTAACAGCTTTCCTTTGGATTTCAGGCAGCATATTTTAAAAATATAGATCACTATGGTTATTTAGTAATTAGAAAAACCCTATCAATGGGGCAAAATTGAACCCAGTATAAAGGATATATAAAATATTATAACTGTAAGGATTAGACAGAAAAAGGGCAGGAGACCTCATGTACATGCATTTTCATTCTCCAACCTGCAGAACAATTACACATCATTTTATTTTAATTAAATACCGTATTGGGATCTTGTTTTCTTTTGTTCATTTGTGTCCAATTCTTGGATACTACCAAGATAAGCCCTTGAATTTTTCTAGGTAAGCTTTTTCAGAAGTGGTTTGCCATTGCCGCCTTCCTAGGGCTGTAAGATAATATTTATAAATATTTGTATAAGAGCAAAAAGTCTATGAGGAAAGACTCTTTGTATGTCGTTGTACACAACCGGCATACATTTTCAGGGCTGTGAGAGTGGGAATTAGTGTACAGATTTTAAGCAGCAATCTACATTATTTTACTGAATGAATTTTCGTGAAAAAGATTGCCAATGAAAATATGAAATGGAGTGATACTGCAGTGAGGAAATACATTTCCTTGTGTAAATTCTTAAATGTTGGATGGATTTGCTGATTCACTGCCAAACTCTATTGGTCAATTCATTCTAGTCAGCCCTCTTTTTAAGAGAATCAGCTTGATTTTATCAAATGGTGGGAAGAGAAAAAAATACTTGGATATGGGGTTTAATCTTTGCCAGTTTGGGAACTGAGTGAGATTGCATACAATGTGCAGATTTTGGACCATTATTTTTTAGGGGTAAGAAAAAAAACGACTAAATATCATGGCAAGGTGTTACATCTTGCAATGATGTTAAGGTATAGTTTATTTGGCAGTATTTATTAGTACAACATTCTATAGTATAGATGGACAAATCACTGAAATTGGATTTAATTCAGTTTCCCATTTTTCCAATCTTAAATGTATTCTGTTCTATTTCTGCACAAGCTTGTGGACACACCCATAACAGTGTTATGTATATAAGTATAAGCAGGGGGTTGGACTAAAAGAGCTCCAAGGTCCCTTCCAACATTATTATTATTATTATTATTATTATTATTATTATTATTATTATTATTATTATTATTATTATTATTATTATTATTATTATTATTATTATTATTATTATTGTTGTTGTTGTTGTTGTTGTTGTTGTTGTTGTTGTTGTTGTTGTTGTTGTTGTTGCTGCTGCTGCTGCTGCTGCTGCTGCTGCTGCTGCTGCTGCTGCTGCTGCTGCTGCTATTCTTTGTGTAATTTTCTTGTATGATATATACAAGTATGACATATATGGATGTATTTCTCCTATACATATATCTTTATTACTGCATATAATTTTTCCAATGATTTTTCCTCATAATGTGTTTTTGTGTACATTTTAGTACACATTTTTGTGTGTAGATCTTTTTTTTAATATTTACTTTTTTGGAGTTGCAGACTCCCAATTCAAAAGTCAGAAAAGGGCACATATTTTTCAGGTATTTATATTTCACATAATTATGTTTATAGAAAAACAGTCATTAGTTATAAATTTTGGAATGATAAATTTGAGGATAGGATCCAGCCATCCATATATTTGTTAATTTGTTATTTTACTATATTTTTCTATGTAAACTTAACACTGTCTTTTAAAAAATAAAGAAAATGTGCCTATTTCAGTGTATAATTATGTTCCGGTGGAATGAAAGCTTAAGAAATGTAAATTAACTAAGTTCATATGAAAAAAGTGAATAAATTATTCCATTGCTGTTCTGCAACTATCAATACTTATGTTTTCTTTAAATATGATTTGATAAGGGCACAATGCAAGCATACATCATAAGTATGGCTTGTAAATGCTAATTAAAAATTCAGTGTAGTTTAAATACATTCCCTCTGTGGGGTTTCTACATATAATGAAAATTGTTTTAAAGACAAATCCAAGTGATTGGCGTTATTTGAATAAAATGCTGTCATTAGATAAAATGTTTTCTTACTATTACATCTGAGGCTCAGGTGCATTTGGTGATGAATGAAAGGAAAATAAATGAAATTCAGAGGATCTGAGATGAAAGGCTTATTGAAATATACTCTATCAAAACAAATGAGCAAATGCTACGATACATATCATTTAAATAAAATGTAGAAATCACTAGTCCATCTGTAATGTAAATTGTATATTTAAATGCATTTGTAAATTGCCTGTTTTAAAAGCAACTAAACTTTGAGGAGTTAGTTTTTTTATTGTTTTGCAACCATAGAATTTGACAATAAATAAATAAAGGCATCATTGTGCTGTTCATGGTACTTCACATGTTTCTGTAGCAATGTAAAAATTAATTTCAATGCCAGAAACAATCCTTCATATTACCTTCAAATGCTTGTCTGAATGTGCATGAGCAGAGAAAGTGTTAGCTTCCACTGGCTATTTCATATTTGAAGTACAGTATGCAAGTATTATTTTTATAACTATTTTACACCACTTTTTATTTTATTATTTTAGTTTATCTCATTTTAGTTTATCTCATTTTATCTTATCTTATTTATATATCAATTTTAGAAACTGCTCATCTTCCTCACAGAGGGACTCTGGGCAATGTACAAGTAAAATATAAACATTTAAAAACTGTATATAAATATTATATTGGGAGGCAAAGATCGATTAAAAATCATTGTTAAAACTTCTACATTTTTTGTTTGTTCTGGAAATGGAGTGAAGGAGAAATAATAATGGAATTTCACATTATGGATCCTTTGGCTGACCTATTGGAAACCTTGCAGAATTACAGTATGTATGACTGTTGATTACAGTCTTGGCATTTTACATGCTATTTTTTAATCCATTGATCATGTTGGTGAACGAACCTCTTTCTGTACATGACGTCTGTACGTGAAAACCTACCAATAAAATTTATGTATTTTATTTTCTAATTTAAAACCTTTCTAGTATAAATTGCTGATCTACCTATTTAATAAATGATCACCTAAAATGTACAGAAATTGCTTTGGATAAAGAGAGTATAATATCCATAAACAGTTCTAATTTTTAAATGAACTGAACTTCGTATACTTTTTTCTTTACAATGGCATTCCAAAACTTTTCTTATTCACAATGTTCTGAACTATTTCAAGATATGAAAATATGTGCACGAAAACTGTCATACTTCACTAAATGCATTTCGGATTATTTCCAATTGAACCTTAATTGAGCTTTTCTTTTAACAATCAGTTGTAAGTGAATGGTTTTAATTGTATTCATTTCTAAAAATAGAAAACATCTAATTATGTTTTTAGGTGAGTAAAGAATTATATCTCAAATTTTATTCTATTAAGTAAGTTCCTGAGTAAATGAAAATACCTCACTTTCTGGGCAACTCAAAACAGTTTACAGTTATATTAAACTTATGGAATATTATATATATCTTTGTTTTAATGAAAGGCCAATCTCCATTTTGTAATCTTTGGAGTTTTCTGACCACAATTTCTAACAGTGTTAGAAAGATGCTTATGATAATTTAATAATTATCCTGTCCCTGACTTTCCTTTAAAGGGGGGAGAGGGAGAGAGAGAAAGAGGGAGGGAGGGAAGGAGGGAAAGAGGGAGAAAATGAGAGAATAGAAAATTTTGGATGACGATGCAACTACTTTGCATCTTTGTTCTCCTTGATTCCCTTATGTTAAGTGCTACCAGAGTCTCCTGGAAGGTGCTCAACTGTGCATAAACTATATTTTGTTGAATAGACCACAATGGCTGATACACATGATATATTAAATCAAAGATAAATAAAACCTTCTCTAGATTTGACATATCCCTAGTTTTGTTAAACATTTCTTGGTTTCCTTAGGTAATAGCAAGCTTTAGTCTGCAATAATTTCATTCTAACTAGATCAGGGGTAGGCAACCTTGGCTCTTTTATGACTCGTGGACTTCAACTCCCAGAATTCCTGAGCCAGCCATGCTGAGGGGAAAGGGAGAGGTTTCCAAGCTGAGCCACGCTGGCTCAGGAATTCTGGGAGTTGAAGTCCAGGAGTCATAAAAGAGCCAAGGTTGCCTATCCCTGAACTAGATGAAAGAAACAAGGATGGAATTTCTTTGAGCCAGACCAGGCTATAATTTACTGCACTAGATCAGATTGTCTTTATGGATTATGTTGTACTATTTATTTGCTGACTCTTCCAGAAATAATCTACTCTGCTTTATTGCCGATATAGTGTATGCTTTGTAATCACAGAAGTTTCATTTCATCTGTTTCCTCTTATGGAGCCAACATTTTCCTCCTTATTATTGTAAGATAATTTCCAAACTGACTACACTTCAGATCTTCCTGCTTATACACTGCGAGTTGAAAAAAAAATCAAGGATATGCTTTCAAAAAGTGCCTTCATTTTACTTCATTTTGCTTTACTTTAGATGCTGCCCAATTCCAAGAGGACCCTGGGTAGCTCACAATTTAAAACAAAACAAAAAATATAATAAATACAAAATACAATATATGCAAGAATCGCTCAAGGCCTGAGAGAACAGCCTGGTTTTCATGGACCTCTGGAACATCATCAGGATGGGAGGCCCCTAGATTCATTCCAGATGACTAGCATCATGTCATAGAAGGTACAATTCCCTTGTATTGATAGATTGCATTATTTCATCTAATAAGGAGGAAGCTGTGCCTGAAGGAAGTTCATGAACCCTCATAGGTACCCATCTTAAGACATGTATATTTAGAATAATTAAGAAACTAGAAGGTATTGGAATATTAAGACTGCTAGTTACTGCTAGATATTTTAGTAGTGTTTTTTCTTGCAAACAAAACTTTCTGCAATGCAACCTATCCTGCAGTACAATTCCCATCACTCCTGTGCAGAGAACAATCAATCTCCTTAATTTGAAATAATCATAGCCCTGAAACCTCCTCTAGCAATGCTATGCTGCATTGAAAGTTTATTTGCAGCAGTAGAAGACCTCATGGAAGAGGGCTGGCTTAAACAAGGTTTCTATACCCATGGTCTCCCCAATTCTTCCTCTGGCAGGGATGCTTTTTATGGGCAGGAATAGCTCTTCACTGAAAAACTAGCTCATTACACTAAATTTGTCAAATAAGCAACTGCTATACTGTATTTTTAAGATCTTATAATGGGAATAATACCATACAGCTTTATTTAATGAAGTGTGACTTGGAATGGGTCTGCTATAAGGTAGAACTTCACTCCTTGTGTATATCTAATGTTTAGGCCCAGAAGCAGTTGTATATGCAGCTAAGAATAAATCTAATAGTCATCCAGTTTCTGTGAGAATGAGCAACAATAATAGCTCCCTGCACATTGCTAATATTTTTTCACAAATTTAAAGCTAATGTGTTTGTAAGTCACAATGTATTTGCAGCAATACATTGACAAAAGGCAAATAATGAATTAATCAGATAGCATTGTTTTTCCTAGAAACTGGATGAGGAATTGTTATGTTGGACAATACTTTTAAAAGTTAAATGGAGAGAGGTCAAGCAAGGCAGAGTTATAGCAAATAGGATGGATCAAAGATAAAATAAATTTGCAAAAGAAAAATTTGGAGAGGTTACTGAGCTATTTGTTTCCTGGTTCTGGATTGTATCTTTTTGACACCAATAGGAAGACCTATTTACATTATTATTATTATTGTTATAATGTTTCCTTACCAATTGACTTTGCTCACATAATGATCCATGATTAATATGCAAGCAGGTACATATTACCTGTTATGGAATAAGACAGCTACAATTTATAGCTTAAATAAAAGACAACAATTAATAGAAAATCTACTAATCCTCAAAAGCTTGAGTGGTTTTTGATGCTCAGTCCCTGGGATCATTTATTGAAATAAGAGTCACATAATTTGCATTTTTCTCCATTATTAAATGTGCTCTGGAGAAACCAAAAATCCATGAAAACAATTCTTTTTTTTTGTGCACTTGTTTTTATATTGTGAACACCTTTGAAGGCATTGGTTTGGTAAACTAATGAGTTCTATTTCACCGGTCACCTACTTGGAAGGAAGCCATCTCTCTTTAAAAGGCCACTGCTCTTTTGCATAGATTAATTCATTTAAATGCAAATTAGATCCTCCCTATTGTCTACCATTAAGGCTAGAAATCAGTTGGGTCTATTAAAAATTGACTACCTAGCGGACTTTTTAAATTGATGCAAGTATTTTGTTTTTGTAATTTGCAAACCAAATATAGGTGAATTTGCCCATCTATTTCAAGCCTGTTGAGATTAAAGTTTCCCCAAACACTAAAAAAGTTATAGGCTTCAATGAAATCTAGATATTATCTAGAAATATGAATTATACTTCTGTTTGTAATGTTCTACAAGAAATATAATAGATATGTAAAACAGTAGACATTAAGACCAGATGTTCAGATAAATATACTTTTTAAAAGCATCATTTAAAATTTCCCTCCAATTAAGGAAATACATTTTGGTTGGCCATTTAGTATCAGAACAATAGTGTTTATCCAACCTGTTCACTGGAGGTTCTTTAATTTTGTGGAAGATACCCTGAATTTTATTGATTCCTCTTTTGCTGTGTACCCCTGAATCTCTGGCTCTCTGGAAGACAGCCCACAGTTTCATGAATGTAGTAAATGCAGTAAAGAGGAATTCACAAAAACTATCCCTTTTGCTGGGCATAAGACCCTTGTGAGTAAAAAATTCTTTTATAAATAGGAGGACAATGTGGAATATAAAATATAAATCTTGAAAAGTCTTGGATTTTATGATGAGGCATGTTATGAATGAATACTTATGAATAATATTTGCAGCCACTGGACATTTTGTTTGCAGTATATGAAAAAACTGCAGAGCTGGTGCAGAGTAGACAAGAATTGCCAGAGGCACACATCTGTTTGTGCAGTTCGAGTTCAGTAGTTTAAGGAATGAAGTATCACCTCATTATAGAACTGCCATGTATGAGTGAATTTGTGGAGTTTGCCCTCCTCACAGTAAGACAGTTTTAATCTTCTCGCAACCCACAGTGGCAGCAAGGAGCTGAAATGTTAAACTTATCAGGCCTCATCTGTACCATCACTTACTGAGTTAAGCCCTAGCCATCTATTACTCTGTCATTTCTTTGTTCCTGAGGTGCCTGTATGTAGAGAGTGAATACTGAAATGTACAAGATATCCTTAAGACTTCAGAGTAATAGACTTAAAAGTGTGATTGCAAAGCAGTCTATAAGCATGATATTTAAGCAGCATCTCTGTCCACAGCAGAGAAAATGCTGTGCTTAACATCAAGCATGTGTGACTGCTTCTGTTCAGACATCAGAGACAAGTCTGAGGAAAATGGCCTAGAAAAATGTCATGATGAAAAGGCATTTTTAATAGACGTTTTGGTGAACCCATCAATTTGCATGCTAAGAGAAGTTCCTGAAAGGAAGGCACCCAACAGAAAACCTGTTTGAGGTATTTAGCAGGAGGTTGTTAATTCTTCATTCTGGGAATTTAGAATAAGGCCTCAAAAGATTACTTGTTAGTCTCTCTAGGCTTGTGCACCTTCTCTGATATCTCATTTAGCATGATCCCCAGGACTTTTGATGTAGCCGTCCAGTCTGATACTTCATGCTGAGACTTTATTTATGCCCATGACGATGGCTACTCCAGGGATCTATGTCCCCACCCAGTTTCTGCTTTGTGTCCTGAGAGTTATACAGGATTCTTACCTCATTCATCTAACATTTTATATTCATGTATATTCTTACATATTAAGTACAAATAATTGACAACTTAATTTATTACTTTAGACAACATTTTTAAAAGCAAATACTTTTTTTTTGTTCAGCCAATTTGCCAATGTTTGAGTTGGGAATGGGGGGTTGGAGAAGATATATTCATTTTCTGCTTATTTTGATTGATTGCAAAATTAACTGATATAATATGATGGGTACATGTTTGTTAGCATTATTATTATTATTATTATTATTATTAATAATAATAATAATAATTATTATTATTATTATTAATATTATTATTATTATTAATAATAATAAAGTTGGAAGGGACCTTGGAGGTCATCTAGTCCAACCCCCTGCTCAGGCAGGAAACCCTATATCATTTCAGACAAATGACTGTCCAGTCTCTTCTTAAAAACTTCCAGTGTTGGAGCATTCACCGCTTCTGGAGGCAGGTTGTTCCACTGGTTAATTGTTCTAACTGTCAGGAAGTTTCTCCTTAGTTCTAGGTTGCTTCTTTCCTTGATTAGTTTCCATCCGTTGCTTCTTGTCCTGCCTTCAGGCGCCTGGGAAAATAGCTTCATTCCCTCTTCTTGAGATATTGGAACACTGCTATCATGAGATATTGGAACACTGCTATCATGTCCCCCCTCATCCTTCTCTTCATTAAACTAGACATACCCAATTCCAGCAGCCGTTCCTTATATGCTTTAGCCTCCAGTCCCCTAATCATCTTTGTTGCTGTTCTCTGTACTCTTTCTAGAGTCTCAACGTCTTTTTTACATCGTGGTGACCAAAACTGGATGAGGTATTCCAAGTGTGGCCTTACCAAGGCATTGTAAAGTGGTATTAATACTTCACGTGATCTTGATTCTATTGCATTGTAAGATACCCATTATTCATCATCTTTCTCTCAGAAACTAAAAAGGACTACAACTTGAATAATGAGCTCTGGCTGTTTTCTTTGTATGCCAGCTATTTCCTATTAATTTTCAAGCTCCATCTCCTTGTTAGTTTAACAAAAATGTATTTTAAAAGCATGGTGGTATATGTGGATATATGTCTGCATGTGCACACCATAGGTGTAAGGTCTGTAGCTGTAGTTATGGAAAGAAACTTAAACATAAACGTCTTAAAATTCACAATTTATAAATGTGTCACACAAAAGCATGAAGATTGGCTCTGATCCCTTTAGTAATTAATATTAAAATCTTAAGTATTACATATGAAATATTCCATTACAGCAGAGTAGCATTTAAAAAAATATTTACTTTTAACAATTTGGTCTAATTTAATAGCATGGTCACCCTCTCATTAGCAGTAGTGGTGAGCAAGCCCAGTCTGCATTGACAGCACTTTATTATGGTTGATCACACAGTAAGCCAGATGTTTAGATGGATTTGCCATTTTTATCCACCAATTGAGTCCTTCTCAAGGATCTAGGAAAAACAGAGGTTATTGTTGGAGGGTGTCAAAGATATTGCTGCAGAATGTAAGCTATTCCAAGTAAAGCTGCCTTTTACAATTGATTGATAGTGATTTGCCAGTGCTAATGGTGTTCAAGTGGTGCTCCAGATGTTTTGAGATTGCACCCAAGGGGCCTATTACTATTGGTCTTTGTTTTCAGTCTTCATACATTTGTGATGGATAAACAATTTTTCTTCCAGTAGTCCTGCAGCTTCTGGATTTGATTGCTCAACTAACAGTCCTGGGTCCGGTAGCCCATTTGTCACCAAATGCCCAGGAACTCCAACACCTAACATGGTCCTTCTTGATCCAGACAATGACTGGTCCACTGTGGATTTCTGTAAATTAGGTCTCACTGTATGGTTTATGGGAGAGACATTCTTTGTTTGACTCCTCTGATTAGACCTGTCTGGTACGGTTGAGCCTTTGGCCTAGCTCTCATTCTCCTCAGAGCAGGCAAGCATCACAATCAGTTTTATTATTGTAAGAATTAATATTTATTCAATTTGTATATAGCCATCCATCTCCAACCAGTGACTCAGAGCAGCCAATAACCATAAAAACAGTTAGCCAGTTAAAACACAATATAAAAATATAAAAGAATATTTAAATACAAATAGCCAAGATATATTAGAATCCATAAGTCTCAACATAATCTGGAAATGGGGTCCTGCACACAATTTGGGATCTCAGAGCCAAGCACATAACAAGGTCTCCAAAGGTCTTCCAAAAGGCGAAAAGGTCATGGCCCTCCTAATCCTATTATTGGTGTATTATCAACTTCGATACCTATCCTTATCAGTTATAACAAGAATCTTAAATTTTATTTATAAATGTTATTAAAAATAATCTTTATGTAGAACCAAAGAATTTAAATTTGATTTCTCAGGTGGTTTTTTTTTTAGCAATCTGCTTTTGCTTTGTAGCAACAGTTTATATAAAGGAAAAAAAATAGCACCTAGCATCCATAGGTTATGAGAAACTAAAAAAATAGTCCAAATGGAAGACTGAACAACATGAGACTCATAGTCTGTAGGACTTGATATTACACATGACCTAAGGAAAAGGCAGCTTCTTTCACAAAAAGCAGGTGTCTCAGACGGCAAAGGTTCTGAATTTCTTCCCTATCCTTCTTAAATACAGGCATAGCAACTGTCCTGTTTAATAACCTTTCAGAGTTGTGACAATGCTGAAAAACAACCACTCTTCCATGTTTATGACCATCACAGTTTCCCATTGTCATGTGATCACCATTTGTCCATTTTATAAATAACTTCTAAGAAACAGTCAATGGAAAAGCCAACAGTAAAATCACAAGTTTCAGTCATGTGATATCTTACTTAATGATCTCTGATAACTCACTCCATGAGTGAATAGGAAGCAATATCATAAGTCTGTCATGGTCATCTGATATTATGCTTAGTGATTACTTTTCTGGTCCCAATTATGGTTGTTAAGCGAGGACGACCTATTTTGCTAAGTTGAACAACCGTGAGAGCAAGTGGGCTTATTTTGAAATATTTCATATTCTTATAATTAAAATAAGTAAATTCTAATTAAAATATTGTAAGACAAATCTTACCAGAGAAGTCATATTGTATAACATGTTCTTTTAAAGTTACCGATTAATAATTTTAAAGATATAATTTTGTAATAGTAGCTTTGCTACTAGGACTCATTATCATTTAACTTAACCCTAAAACATATGATGTCCTTTTATTAGTTAGAAATCTCTTCTGGGTAATACTTCGATCTCAGCATATACTATGCTTGCAAATGGTTAAAAGCAAGCTTTGCAAGTTCCCAGGTTCTAAACATTTTTCTAGCCTCTTGAATTGGCTTCTTTTTCTTAAGAACAAACACTTGTAGAGAGAGGTGAAAAAAGAACAGAGATTAATTACCCTTTGCTAGTTAGTGCAGGGCAACTGAATTTCTTTTCTGCATTTCCTATAAGAAATGGTAGCTTGGATTCACTCAAGGAAGGACTCACTTGAGAAGAGCCTAATGCTGGGAAAGATTGAGGGCAAATGAAGAAGGGGACGACAGAGAATGAGGTGGCTGGATGGAGTCACCGAAGCAGTAGGCATGAGCTTAAATGGACTCCAGATGATGGTAGAGGACAGGGAGGCCTGGAGGAATGTTGTCCATGGGGTCGCGATGGGTCGGACATGACTTTGCAACTAACAACAACAAGCTTGGATTACAAAAGTAGAAAGTTTAAAATATTCCTCGTTACCTGGGATCGGTTAATTATTTCAGTTTAATAACTTTTCATGTGCATAGTAGCATATACATCCTTTCAAATATGTGAGAATATATCAGTAGCTGAAATGTCCACCATTGTGACACAGTGCATAGGAGAAGTCAATTCTTTCTGTCCTTGACAAGAGGATGAGTGGTGCCATTAGTGAAATAAAAATAATCTAGAAGTGCAAGTAAATGGCCTGCGGTACCCAGACAGGGAAGTTTTAGGAGAACATTATTCAAAGAGATAAGCAAGTGTAGAGGCTAATAAACATTTCTGTCATGCAGAGTTTTTAGGTTGAGAGAATAGAATGTCAGTCATGTGGCCCCTGATTCTGCTGAAGCTAAACTTTCTCTTTCATTTATTGCTAAGCTATCTTCTGTCTCTGAAATATTTTTGAATAGCTGCATATGTGTGATAGGCAGATCTTTCCTTTGAGGGCTTTTTTGATATAGCTTTCATTTTCCTTTCACACTGTTTTTGAGTTCTATGCTCTGCAGATTAATGGACATAGTTAGGACAAAATGTATGTGTGCAAAACATAACTCGAACAGCTTCCTTGCGTGCTTTTTTATCACATTTATAAACCACACAACTTGTAGTGACTCTACATGGCATACAATTTAAAAATATTCCATAAAGAAAAGACAAAAAAGGGACTAAACACTGATGTATTAATAAAATTGTACTTAAGAATATATCATAATCATGCACTTGGACAAAGAGCTATGTCTTCAAGGCTGATCTAGGGAGGGCAGAGTAAGGCAACTCAGACCTCTGGAAGGATATTTTGCAACCCCTTCTCTCTTTTTGCCCTTTCCATTTGGAATGCCCTTATTGTTTATGTTACCCCCTCTTCTTTCTTTAAGATCTCTTCTCAATATTCAATTATTATAAAGTCATTGGCATTACCACCAAATTTTCACCCTTAGAACAGTTCCATCTGCAGCTATTCATCCTGTGGTACTATTGGGGCTGATTCAGAAGAAAAAGTTTCCAGCAAAATTGTCTTATGTTGGTGGACCAAACCATCTAAGTTGCCAGGTGGGAGAGATCGACACTGCATAAGTATCATTGGCATAGAGGTGGGTAATTCTGGCCCCTTTACTGACCTGTGGACTTAATAATAATCAGAATAGAGCTGGAAGAGACCTTGGAGGTCTTCCAGTCCAGCCCCCTGCTCCAGCAGGAGGTCCT
This sequence comes from Azemiops feae, assembly GCA_023970755.1. NCBI lineage: Eukaryota > Metazoa > Chordata > Lepidosauria > Squamata > Viperidae > Azemiops > Azemiops feae. The sequence continues at coordinate 1,276,732 of JALGBA010000445.1, read as the reverse complement.
ATACCATTTCAGACAAGAAAACGTCCAGTCTCTTCTTAAAAGCCTCCAGGGATGAAGCACCCACAAAATCTGGAGGCAAAAGCTGTGCCACTGCTTAATTATCCTCAGTGTTAAGACTCCTAGATTTCTCTCTCTCTCTCTTTAAAGGGTACATGATAATCCTACTGTCAAATCTTTTGGCTGGTAATATTTAAGATTTAGTAAAGTGTATATTTTAAATGAAATAATAGAATAAAGTAAAAGAATGCTTAAGATCATCCAAAGTATACTAGAATCCTACATGAAAAGCAGGGAATAAGGAAAAGGAGAAAAGGGGTGGATGTTCCAGTTGCATTGCCAGAGAGAACATCACCTACTAGCATAGATTGGAGGAAGAAAACCAGATGGATAAACCTAGAGCAGCTTGTGAAAACATGGAAATACTAGGAGGATGAACCTTATGCATGCAGAGATTCTGAACTGGACAGTGGAACTTTATGACAGCTGGGAGAAAACTCAGAGGTTCCACTATCTGTAATTGTAATAAGGAGGGGAAGAAGAAGCTACGATAAAATACAAAATGAAGGAAAGAGATTTCAGATAGGGGAAAATAAGTAGGCTAAGAGTTGACTTCTTATATTAAATTTTCTTGGATTATTCACTAATGTATAGAAATACACACTGGTTTTGTAAATAATATTTTGAATTGTGTATTTATTAAAACAGGGGCCCCAACCCCCAATCTGTAGACTGGTACCCATATGCGGCATGCCAGAAACTGGTCCCCATCCGTGGGATGCAGGCAGCAAGCGAAACCACACACCCCTCCTGTCCGTGGAAAAAACCTCCCTCAATGGAACCGGTCCTTGGTGCCCAAAAGGTTGGGGGCCTCTGTGTTAGATCACACTATTTTATTAGCATAAGTATTATATGTCCAGAATAAAATCTCTAATTTGTTCAAATACTGTCTTTGTGTATGAGTGTGAGTCTGTATCAACAACTTTCCTGATCCACCATCTGACAATCTAAATTAGAACAAAAACTTAGCAACATGGATTGAATTTACTGTGGCAAATTATCTTACTTGGTGATTTATACCGGTATATCTTTACCGTGGTTCATGATATTTGTGTTTAGCTTAGAGATTAATAACAATGTTTAATCTTTTAAAACAATGTAATAAATTTAGTTATTCATAATTAATGACATACTGGAAAACTATTATCTCTGTGAGATAATAAATTCAAATGGATCAGAGTGGGACAACTGCCACAAGATAAATAAAGATGACTAGTGTGCACCTAGCTACCATAAATAAGTTTAAGTCTCCCAAGACCAGGCTGGCCACATCTGAGACGAATTGTGTCATCTTGAAGCTCCTTTCTATCATCTTTGAGAAATCGTAGAGGATAGTTATATTTCCAGAGGATGAGAAGGATCAATACTGTTCAGAAAGGGGAGGGGAAAAGAAAACCCAGGTATATCTAGACCAGTTATTTTGATGGAGGAAAAGCCCTAGTTTTGCTTGGTATTAATGTTGCTGATATTAAGTAATTGGTTTGTGACCTTTTAGAAAAGAAAACTCACTATGGATTTATCAAGAACAAATAATGCAAATCAATCTGTCCTATGTTCCTATGATCTCCTGAAATCAGACCTTTTGCTTGACTTCTGGATATGTTTCTGGTGTTTATCCTACTAATCTGCCTCTCAACTCTTCAAACTCTGAACTTTTAAAGTTGGGAAGATTCTGGAAAAGATAATCAAGCAACGAATCAGCGAACACCTAGAGGCAAACAAAGTGTCAAGCCCCGCGGGCTTGCCCCTAACCGGGAGGGGGGAGGGGCATGGCTGCATCCAGAGTGACGGCGGAGGCTGGTGGTGACAGCTAGAGCCCAAGCCAGGCTGACTGCTGAGGGCAGGGGCTGGCTGTTGTGAGCTGGGCACTCAGATCATCGTTCCGGATGTGGGTTAGGTGGGTAGGGGTGGGCCCGGGCGGGATCCATCCATTTAGAGCGCTGGGAGGCAGTTGCTCCCAGTGCTGACTTTGTTTGCAACTGCTTTGAGCTCGCAAGCCAGAGTGTACCTGAATAAACCTGGTTTCCTTTGATCCCAATGTCCTGTTTTCTGTTGGGCTTAGGTCTGTGGTTGGGACCTCTGACACAAAGTCATTACCAAAAGCCAACATGGGTTTGTCCAAAACAGATCATGCCAGACAATTCTTATTGCATTCTTTCACAAGGTGATAAAATTAGTGCACCAGAGGAATGCTGTGGATATCATTTACTTGGACTTCAGTAAGGCATTTGATAAAGTAGACCACAACCTACTAGTAAATAAGATAGAAAAATGTGGTTTTGATAGCATCACCACCAGATGGATTCATAACTGGCTGACCAACCACACTCAATATGTAGTCCTCAATGGAACTCCATCTACATGGAGGGAAGTATGCAGTGGGGTACCCCAAGGCTCTGTTTTAGGCCCAGTACTATTCAACATTTTCATCAATGAAGGGGTAGATGGGGAACTCATCAAATTTGCAGAAACCAGCAAGCTGGCAGGAATAGCCAACACTCCAGAAGATAGACTTAAGATACAGAAGGATCTTGACAGACTTGAACATGGTGAAAAAAGTAAAGTTCTACATTTGGGCAAGAAAAACCAAATGCACAGGTACAGTATAGGTGGTACCTCACTCAATAGTAGTAACTGTGAGAGGGAAGAAATTTCCTGACAGTTAGAACAGTTAATCAATGGAACAACTTGTCTCCAGAAGTTGTGAATGCTCCAACATTGGAAGTTTTTAAGAGGAGACTGGACAACCATTTGTCTGAAATGGTATAGGGTTTCCTGCCTTAGCAGGGAGTTGGACTAGAAGACCTCCAAGGTCCCTTCCAACTCTGTTTTCCTATCCTATCCTATCCTATCCTATCCTATCCTATCCTATCCTATCCTATCCTATCCTATCCTATCCTATCCTATCCTATCCTATCCTATCCTATCCTATCCTATCCTATCCTAAATTATAATCTCTTACATTTGTCTCAGCTACCGGTGAAAGATTTATAACATGTTAATAAAACCTCTTACTTTCCATTTGCATCAATTTTAAGGTTAAGTGTTCTTGCATTGATTCATATTTGGGAATAATTAATCCACTTAATTACATATAAATTGAGCTAGATTGAACAGGGATACCCTCTTTTTTTTCCTATTTCCCCTTTTCTTACATTTGTTGATGAAATTAGACTTCTATATTGTCCCACAGTAATTTTAAAAAAACAAAATAAGAATTTACTGTATCCCCATGGAAGTACAGTACGTTTTGGAAAGAGACACAATTTTATATAGCATGAGGTATACAATTGTTGATATAGTATGAATAATTTATTTCAGGTATGCATAATTTTGTGCCCTCTGGATATTTGGGAGGTTAACTCCTTTGCCATTGTCCATTCTCCTTCTCACTGGCCATATTAGTTGAGTTTGATAGTAGCTGAAGCTGAAAGAATTTGGAAAGCAGCAGTTTGCTTATCTCTGATGTATCCTTTTCTATTTTACACTTGCTAAGTTCAGAATTCTTCACATACTAGTTGAAAACTGAATTATATTTCCTTTGCATTATGTTAATTATTGCAAGACCAATTTAGATCTTCTTGTACTAATACATTATGAATCATTGTGTCCTATGGAATCTGGAGATGACAATATCTCTTATGGTAGATTGCAGTCACAATCCTATGTTTCTAAAAGTCCTGGGTAAAAAAAAGGTGACATTGAAAAGCTGAGGATGAGTGCCTTGGTAGTGTTGTAAATGATTTCCTATATACAATCATGCATAGAACAACCTTTGAAACAGTGCTGAGTTGGCTGTCTATTATGGAAAGACTGTGCTTTGTTGCTGTGTTTTATGTCTCTGTCTGGCTATTGGATGATCTGAATTGTGTAGTAACTGCTGATTCACTCCTTATCTTTTCCATACTTCTTCCTTAATTGATTTTAATGAAAGGAGATGCTGACAAACTCAGTGATTACAGCTCTTTAGCAGCTTTATGAGACCATCACAGAGAGCAACATTGTTATCTCCAGTCTTTAATTAGAAAATATATCCACAAAACTACCTGTTCAAAGAAGATCACCATTCTAGCAAGTGCCCTTTATGCTGACAAAGTAGAATCAGTGATCTAAAAAACATTTAATAGAATAGAATAGAATAGAATAGAATAGAATAGAGCTGGAAGGGACCTTGGAGGTCTTCTAGTCCAGCCCCCTGCTCAAGCAGGAGAACCTATACTATTTCATACAAGTGACTGTCTAATCTCTTCTTAAAAACCTCCAGTGATGGAGTGCCCACAATTTCTGGAGGCAAGCTGTTCCACTGGTTAGTTGTCCTCACTGTTAGGAAGTTTCTCCTTAATTCCAAGTTGCTTCTCTCTTTGATCAGTTTCCAATCATTGTTTCCTGCCCTGCCCTCTGGTGTTTTGGAGAATAATTTTACCCCCCCCTTCTTTGTGGCAGCCCCTCAAATACTGGAATGCTATCATGTCACCCTTGTTTCTTCTTTTCTTTAGACTAGCCAAAGCCAAGTCCTGCAGCCATTCTTTGTATGTTTTAGTCTCCAGGATCATTTTAGTTGCTCTTCTCTGAACTTTTTCCAAAGTCTCCACATCTTTTTTGTAGTATGGTGACCAAAATTGGTTGCAGTATTCCAGGTGTGGTGTTACTAGGGTTTTATAAAACAGTACTAATGCTTTGTGTGATCTTGATTCTATGTGTCTGTTTATACAACCCAGGATTGTATTAGCCTTTTTTGGCTGCTGGCTCATATTCAAGTGATCATTCACTAGGACTCCAAGGTCCCTCTCACAGTTACTGTTTTTAAGCCAGGTCTCGCTTAATCTGTACTTATACCTTTGATTTTTCCTGCCTAAATGTAAAACTTTGCTTTTATCCATATTACAATTCATTTTGTTGGATAGGGCCCATTGTTCAAGTTTGTCAAGATCTTTTTGGATACTGAGCTTGTCTTCTGGGGTGTTGGCTATTCCTGCCAGTTTACTGTCATCTGCAAATTTGATGAGTTCCCCTTCTATTCCGTCATCTAAATCATTTATGAGGATATTGAAGAGTACTGGGCCTAAGATGGAGCCTTGTGATACTACACTGCTTACTTCTCTCCATGTGGATGTAGTACCATTGAGGACTACTCGTTGAGTATGGTTTGTCAACCATCTACAAATCCATCTGGTGATGATATTGTCTATCCCACCTTTTTCTAGCTTACTAAGCAACAGGTTGTGGTTTATTTTGTTAAAATCTAAGTATACTATGTCCACAGCATTTCACTGGTTTACTAGTTTAGTCACTTTATCAAAGAATGAAATAAGATTGGTTTGGCATGATCTGTTTTTAACAAAACCGTCATGGCTGCTAGTTATAACTTTGTTTGCTTCTAGTTGTTCGCAGATCTGCTTTTTGATTATCTTTTCTAGGATCTTCCCAGGTATTGATGTTAAATTGATTGGTCTGTAGTTTCCTGGGTCCATTTTTTCCCTTTCTTGAAGATGGGAACCACATCAGCCCTTTTCCAATCCTTAGGTACTTCCCCAGTGCTCCAGGATTTATGAAAGATGTGGTGCAATGGTTCTGACATAACATCTGCCAGCTCCTTCAGAACTCTGGGATGTAATCTGTCGGGTCCCGGTGATTTATATTCGTCAAAGTCAGATAGGTGTTCTCTTACCATTTTCTTGCTTATTTTAATTTTTGTTTCTAGTTTGTCTTTGCAGTAGTTTTTTTTTTTTGGTATTTTAATAATGTGTGATTCAGTCTAAAACAAAGTTTTGGAATAAATTGTTATAGAAACATTTCTTTTTAAATATAAGTAGACTTCATAGAAGGGAGCACTACCAGATCTATCATTTGAGGGACTTCCTGGATTAATGATTTCTGATAGAGGGATAAGTGGAAACCATGTCCAGAAAAGCCTCAGCCTCAGTTTCAGTTTTGGTCCTACATGGAACAGGAAGACCTCATGAGGATGATCCCTTCCCTCATCATTATTTATTTGAATCACTGCTATGTGTGTATATAGGGTTGCTTTTGAAGACCACTCAAAAACTCAACTGATCCAGAATGCAGTGGCGTCTTGTTGGTTGGTACATCATACAGATGTATTTTATCTGTATTGCAGGTTCCACTTTGGCTACCAGAAGATTTCTAGATGTAGATCAAAGTGCTAGTTTAGTTTATAAACTTTTCATGGCTTAATAGAATACAGTAGTGGTTGCGAACCTTTGGCACGCGTGCCAGAGGCAGCACTCAGAGCCCTCTCTGTGGGCACGTACACCATTGCCCCAGCCCCGCCTCCCCCCACAGGCCGCTCCTCACCAGCAGCCCCCCGGAGGAGAGTCACCCCTGGGCGCGGGCGCGCCGAGCAGCGCAGCCAAGGACATGGCAGCCGGACAGTGGGGACAAGACTCCGCCCTCACACCCCATTGCATGCAGATGATGCTGTGGAGTGCGGGTGGAGGGTGTGGCCACCATGGTGCTGCTGGCCTGCCTGGGCCAGGGCTTTTCAACCTTTTCATAGATTGTACCACTTTTAGGACATGACAATATTTGAGTACCACCAGTGCTTAGCAAGGTGTCAAAAACTTGATGACTAAAAAAAAAAGGGGGGGGGATTTTGGGTTTTACTGATTAGATTCATTTGTTGTTATAGAAATGGCTAGTTTATAATAGTAAAAAGTTGAGGTTCAATGTTAATGCTTCCTTCTACTGCAACAGAGGAAGTATGTTTTTTTCCCTTCTCCCCCTCACTTTCCCCCCCTTTTCCTCCCCACTGTGTTCTACTATTTGCTTTTGTATTTTTGTATTTTATTCTATAATCTAATAAAATATTACAAACTGTAGAAAAAAAGCAAAAAAGTACCAGTTTTAATTTCTTCAGTGGCTGTTTCTTTGCTGAATCACTTTCCCTTTGACAAATGTATGATGAATTTATCCATGTTTATTAATATGCACCACTAGCAGCTAGTTCAGGGGTCTTCAAACCTGGCACTTTTAAGACTTGTGGACTTCAACTCCCAGAATTCCTCACGTCTTAAAGTTGCTAAGTTTGTAAACTCCTGAGCTATTGGCCCTTCTTCCTCTCTCCCTTCTGAGCTCTTCCATAGTGTAGTAAGAATACACCCCCCCAATCCCTTCCCTGTATCCTTAAAGACACAGGAATCAAGTGCAAAGCAAGAAAATAAAATAAAGAAACACAAACTCCGCTTTTTTTCTCTTTAAGCTGCCTCAGGCGTGTCATGTGTCGCAATGTTGCAATTCTAGACTGAAAGGCTCCAGCAATTGCGAAAAGCTTTAGCTTTAAATTAAGCCTGTTTATCTTCAAAGAAAACTTTCTAAAAGCCATAGACAGACTCAATTAAAGGGGGTAAAACTAATTACATTTGTTTAAAGGGATTAAACCTTTCCTGTTGTCTTTTTTCCCTTCCCCCACCCAACCACATTCTTTTATAGCCTCTCCTCTCTTCCCCCCCTTTTTCTTCAGTTCACCTCCAGCTCCGAGCTGCTTCCGGAAGCGCCAATCAGCTGGACCCAATCAGCTGGAGCCCTGCCGGCTCCTGGAGCTTCTGCCAAGCCCAGACAGTCATGCAGCTGCAGCTGCCTCTCCCTCAGGCTTGGGTTGCTTAGGCTCATTCCCCTCCCCTGCTACACTTGGCTAGCAGTCGTGTACCACCTGCCATGTGGCAAAGTACCACAAGTGGTAAGTGTACCACCGGTTGAAAAGCCCTGGCCTAGGCGATCTGCTGTGGTGGGCCATGGAGGCGGTCAGTGGCCTTGCGGGCAGGGCAGGGCAGGGGTGGGACGGTTTTGGGGCACTCAGTCTCTAAAAGGTTCGCCATCACTGGAATACAGATATAACTGTGGAATCAATCCAATGTATCTATTTAGGGAAAGCTACCTATATTGTTTGATTCTTATTTTATTAACCTCTGGGAGACTTTGGCGCCTATAGCAATATATAAATTTAATTGGGGAACATACAATAAATATTTGGCATGAAGCTGTGCCTACTTATAATTCCTGGAATGCTTTGCCTTTATTGAAAATATGCATTTGGTCTTTATATTTTGCATATTTATTGTGAGGAACCTTGGCAAGCAGAACTGTCATATGCTTTATAAAACTGTCCTGATTTGTTAAATTGTCTTCTTTGTGGGGAAAACTGTGCTATTTGCTGAAATATATCAATATGGCTTATTTAATCAATTATAAAAATTGCAGTGAAAACTATGTAGAAATAAATAAAGGAAATATCTTTTATTTAGTTTGATAAAATAACTTTGGGGCCTGAATACCATCACACACAGAGAGATGCATCAGTTTGAGAAGCATAATAAAACCAATTATCTTTGGAGGTCTTGGATGTTACTGAAAATTATCATATAAAATACCTCCAGTATAAATACAGAATTTGTGCATTTTATTAAAATGAACACTGTTTCATTCTGGCTATTATCTTTAACTGTCTTTCTCTGGAACTGGAAACTCAGACATTTTAAAAAATGAAATAGGTCCCTTGTTTGGCATTTCAGATTTGCACTTTTCAGGAGAGCCATAGGATATATTGTCCAGTGGAAGAACTGATAATCTGAGATATTTCCCATTCATTATATTGGATAATCACAGCATAACATATTAGGTCTGTGCAAGGCTTCAGATCTGAAAGCAAAGTAGATGTCTTGAAGTGTGAACTCTGCAGAAGCTCATTGGACACCTGGAAGCTGTGCTTCTTCCAGGATTCTTACCATGTAATCTATAGATAATGTATGTTTGGTTTAAGAAGTTGCAGATAAATGTTGCATGCACTCTTCCAAGAATCTTTTTAACTGTGACTTATTTATTTATTTAATCAAATTATATAACTGCCTGTCTCAATAATGACTCTGGTTGGTAGACAATTATAAAGATAAAACAAATACATATACAAAAATTAAAATACACAGCAGCCAAAAAACCCAACAATCATCCATATACTCATGAATAGTATTGTTTGGATTGCTTTGTTAACTAATGAGAGCTGGCTTTGTTGTGAAAGTCTAATATACATGTATATCAAATAATTAAAGAATATTAGTATTAAACTGGTTTATTAACTAACTACATTTGATTGTCCAAATACACCAAATATACTATGAAAAAACACTTCAAAAAGGCCAGTTAATTTTTTTTATTGCTTGCTGCCAATTTTCTATACCAGATAGATCATCAATGATACATGAACAGCAAATCTATGTATATCAAGACAAATAGACTTAGTCACATGTAACACTGAATCATATACTTGAACAATTTAATAATTTTAAGTTATTTTCTTAATTTGGTTTTTTATTGAGGCACATTGAAATTATGCTTGTTCTTAATCTAGAGATGATGAATATAAATTCAAACTCACACTTGCCTCAGTTAACAATAGAAATAGGATTCAAGAGAAATATCTCTGAGAGAAATATAAGCAAGTGTGAAGCTATGAATATAGGGTTTGATTACATATTTTATATATTAAATTAATAACTAGAACTGTTTAAAAAGTTTATGTGACTTACTATGGTCAAACGTTATGGGGGCATTGCCAATATTACTGCTTATAGCAGTATGGAGAATTTGATTAGGTGATTTAACTCCATTAGTTGCTTAACAGCAGAAACCTATACATCATTAAGAAATGTACCCTTATAAGTTCATGTAAGTACAGTATATTCCAAATAAGTATGTACCTTTCTTGAACCTTTTTTCTTGTTGGGCTCACCAACAAGAATTCAACAATGATTCCCAGATGTTTGACTTGGCATAGTTTGAACTTGGCTGTAGATCACACTATGATATGGCTTGGTAAGAATCCTTATTTCAGACCGCATGCAATAAAACAGTTGATTTGTTCTCTTGTCAACATGAACATATAGCTCTTTCTTATAGCCTTTATTCTGGCACTGCTTTCTATTACTTGTCCCATCATTTAGTAGACTTTTGCCCTTTGACTCTCAAACTTAAAGCTGAGTGACTGTCAGTTGTTCAACTAGCTGATTTCTTTGCCCTGAGAAACTCCTGCTCTTAATTCTCATACTTGATGAAGAAGGATCTATCTGGACAAGCAGATCCGGATGAGGGGTGATGAACTCTTTTCATTTCTCTAGCTTTCATTTGTACACATATATATCTCTAATGCTCCGTGTCCTAATTTCAGGGAATGGAATATTAATTGTTTGAATGGCTTCTATATTATGTATTTTATGTGAAATTACTACATCTAGTCACTCTCTAATTTGTTTCTTAAATTTGTACATTCTTTAATTCCCCCCCCCCCAATGGGTGGAAAAACAATTGAAATGGTATGTGGGAATGACCTTGGGACACAGGGCAAAGGGATGCAACTAAGAGAACTGTCAGAAAAAAAGGAAGTTGAGCCTGCAGCAGGAATGTGGTCAGGGCAAGAGGCTCAGAAGGGACCCCACCTATTTTATTCACGGTAAAGGAGATTGGGGAGAGAATGAATTTTCATATCTGCAAGATTCTGTTAATGTAGCTTTACAATAAAGTAAAATTTGCTCATGTGGTCATGTTTCTGGTCATAAGGCTGTCAACACTCTATCCATAGAATTTTCTCCTTCCTACTTGCTCCTCTTCTCTTTTTGTTCAGAAATACTTTTTATATGGACAAGGATATATTGAGAAGATGAAGTTGTAGTGAAACATGTTTATGTACAGTTTTCAAATGTATATTATTTTCTGATCTCATAATTTTTTAAACAAATGTTTGATGGCTTATACACTATTTCGTTTTTTTTTTTAAATGTGCAAATCTTCACCCACAAATTTATAATCACGCAAAACTAAAAATATGATCCAAGCACTCGAATAACATGAAAAATTTTGACAGTGAAGTAGAATTTCTCTTTTCTATTGTGCTTATATGAAATGATCTGGCACAATGGATTCTGTAGAATCAATGTGCGAGCACTTGAGTATGTGATTTTTTTTTTCCTGACATGATAAATGTTCTTGGATAGTACAGAATGCCTCGCCAATGCTGATTCTCCTAACAAAAGGATGCGGTATTTGAATATTTTTTGTAGTGCAGCAATAGTTGGTTCACACTTGGTTTTCTAGACAGCTGTACATATTTACACAGAGAATACAACAGAATTTTGATATGGCCTTAAATTGTAGACAATTAATTTCTTGTGCCATTTCTAAGTAATTATTTTGTGGTAACTTCGAGTGTTTATTAATAATTCTAATGCATACAATATATACTGCAAATATTTATTTTTTAAAATGTGCTCCCTACATACCAATCTCTAGAATCACATATATAATTGAAATGGACTGATTCATTTCGGTCCAATTCTTTCCCACTCCTGTGCCTCCCTCAACCTTTAAGTCTGCTCTATAAGGTTGCGGAACCACTCTGGTGGTGGTGGTATGACTTGTGATGGAGGTGATGACCTTGGCCCCAATCTGCAATGTAGCATTTGTTGGCAGATATGCTAGGCCCGAAATAGAGATCCAGACCTTCAGCCTTCTCAGCCACCTTCTAAGGTTCTACATGTGTTGTCTTTTACTATTTAGCATTTCACTTTCACTATCAACACTATCACATGAGCATGCAGTTCAAGGTCTTCTGTTTATGCAGAGAGCCTCAGAGATGATTTTGGAGGAAATATGCACAACATTAAATCTTCTACTTATATGATAATTATTTAGCAGTTTTGATGCTAAGTTTCAAATGTATTAATATTGAGTTACTATAAAGCAATCTAAACACGAAGCTCAGTTGACCGCTCATGACTAAATGGCCACCATGTGGAAGTAAAGACTTTTGAAAACAAACAAACAAAGAAACAAAACCAAAATTATATTGAATAATGTTGAGTCTGAAATGTTGAGTTAGCTGAAAAACAAATAAACAAAAAGTGAGAAGAATAGGTTAAGGCTGTTTTCCTAATAATTTCAAAATGTGTCACATATGGAGGATGCTGGGTGTAGGAGAGCTAAGATAAAATGTCCTAATGGAAGTCATGGCTGATGAGTTTGTTGGACAAAACTCTATTAGGAGAAGAACTCTACATGGAAATTGAAATTGTTATCATACTACTCACTTTTCTTGTATAGATATACCCAGTGATGGATACAAACTGAGTGAGTTCATTTCTACCTTCTGTTCACTGGTATAGTCCTTTCTTTCCATGTTACTAAATTTAAAGGGAGGCTAATTGCTAATAAAATTATTTATAAGAATGGAATATGTTCATTGCAAGAATAGCCTTCTTATTTCTTGACCTATCAGTTTAATAAGCACAGTAGTTCTTTAAGACAGTTGATTTAGGTCTTGATTTTTAAAAGAGTCCTTAATCTCTGAGGTCCACACAAAACTTTTAATGGAATCGATTCCCCTTTCACCGATTTCAATGTATTCAGCAGATCCATCTCTCAGAACTCATTGTTTTCTTTAAACATAGAACTTGGACTATATAAAAACCACAGCCTCCATTTTCAGAATGGCTGATTGGATATAATCAAAACTACAAAAGCAATAGAGCGATGCTTATCATTTATTATTTAACATTTTTTTCTTTGATTTTAGTAATTGAATATTGATGTCTTGACTTCAAATTATGTTGACAATAACCTGTCCATTTTTATCTACTGTCATATTTAATCAAGGAGGAAGAAAACAGCTATTGATCTTAGATAATACTATCAAAGCATGACATTTACTTGATGATGAAAAAAAAAGCAAAATGTGCAAATTGAGGGAGAAATAGCTCAGCCCCTGATGTGTTCCATTGGCAAAGAAAATGGGCAGGTGGAAGGAGAAATACTCTCATTAAAGTAATCTAATATAATGCAATTTTTCTCTCGTATCAGAGCTTGTTAAATTTTGCTGTTGGATGCATGTAGAGAGGCTAAAAAGTCTACATTTTAAAGTAGGAATTGATTAAATATTCTCTTCTTGCTGCTTAGCACTTTGATATGTTTTAAAAAATGAAATGTAAAGGAAAACTTTAAACAACAGAAGAGAGTTAAGCATCTGTTCTTTTAAAATAATGAATTTGAAAAAAAGGAACAATGAGGGATCTACTTCCAATAAAGGAAGATCATATTTCTCCCATGGGATCAGCCTGGCCAGTTGATCTCAGGTTGGCGTGTTCTGGATCCCTCCAATTAAATAATATAAACATTTGTGACCTGGGAAACATCCCTTCTCAGTCACAGTGTTTGCCCTCTGAAATGAGCTCCATGCCCATGAGACTCGCACTCTGATGGCATCCCAGAAAGTCTTAAAGGCATGGCTATTTCCCCAGGCTCTGTGGCTAGGGTGGCTGGGGCTCCTATAGGATCTTTGAGGGTGTTTTTAATTTCCTTTTTATTTCTTTTATAATTATTGCATTCTACTCCATATTCTGTTGGCTTTATTATACACTGCCGGTTTGGAATCAGGTGGTGCCTAAATTAAATAAATTAACTAGAATTAAATTAAGTACTGGACTATAAAAATCAACAATTTAACCATAGGTGTGTAATCATAATCCTACCAAACTGACAATCCGACAGAAGCTCAAAGTGATTTTTTTTGTCACTTACTACTCTTGCCTCTCTTTGAGTCTGAGACCATGACTGAGTTCACACACCACACTAAGCCACTGATTTATATGGCTCTATATCTTTTTGAACTGTGAGTGCACTTAGCATTTTGAAAGTATTATGGCTGTGAATGGTCTCACAAAATGGCTAGTGGGGGGCGTATTCATGAAATGTCTGCCATGATGTGGATTAAATTCTAGAGGTTGTCTACTTTCCCAAGTTAATAACTACTTGGAAAATCCCTTCAAGGTCAAAGAGTGCAGCTGGAATTTGTTGATGTAACAGTTCTCACTAGCCTGGAAACTGCCGGTTTTATTCTTAACAAAGAGGAGGCTAAATTGTATGATGAACAATGGAGGGAGCTAGATATGTTTGGTCTATCAAAGAAAAGGATTCGGAGGGACATGATATTGTCTTCCAGTACTGTCATAGAGAAGAGGCGATTGAGTTATTTTCCAAGGCACCAGGGGGCAGGACAAGAAGTAATGGGTGGAAGCTTGTTAAACAGAGATCAACCTAGAAGTAAGGAGAATTTTTGACTGTGAGAACAATTAACAATTAATAGCTTGCTTCCAGGAGTTGGGGATGCTCCATTGCTGGAGGTTTTCAAAAATAGACTTGACAACCATTTGACTGGAATGATTTAAGTCAGGGGTTCACAACCCCTCAGCAGTGGCCCACTCCCGGGCCTTGGCCCGTTCAGAACTGGGCTGTGGAAGTAGTGGATGAGTGCACGTGCGTGTTCAGTTCAACTTGCATGAGCAGTGGGTGAGCATGTGTGTGCACACAGCTCCATTTGTGTGCCCACTGATCATGCAAATAGAGCTGTGCATGCGCACTCGCCCGCCGTTCATGTGTGACCAGTCTGTGTCCCTCCCCCTCATCCGCAAAGCCGGAAAGGTTTGAGAACGCTGGTATAAGATATCCTGCCTTGAGCAGGGTTGGACCTTTCCAGCTCTATGATTCCATGTCCTATGTTCTAAAGATTATCTCTCCAGTTTTCATTTGTCTTTTAAAAAATCTGAGCAGGCTACCACACTTCCAACACAAAGCACTATTTTTAGCCACTCAATATTCCAAATTGTAAGGTTATGGAATCTGGGAACTTTCTAGTAAATAAAGTTGATACTGTAGATTGCATTTGGATTTTGAATTTCCTTTTTTAATTAACCAATTTTAACAATCAAATAGGCGACTGCCAAGGGAATTGTCTGCAGGCACATAGTTGCCCACTGTACCATATTATCTACCTAAACTTTGGTAGTAATCATCTAGAAAACGCCAGAGATGGTACACATGAACATCATTAACATATAAAACCTGTGACTTTAATACACAATATCAACCTTTCCTTCCAAAGTAAAACCCTTGCTTTTCTGTTTGCATAGGGCCAATGAATTCCTCTGAGTTGTATTTGTCTGTTGATAAATATGATTTACAATTCTGAAAATGATAATTGTTTAGTAATAAAAATAAGCCATAATCATCTTCGCTTCTGCTATTTAAATAATGGCATAATCCTCTTAGTAAAGCTGGACAAAATGACTCATTAAATATGACAGTCAACTGAAATGTGAATGAAACAATGGATGCTCCTGAACAGCAGCTGAGCATTGTATGCCAGATAGCTGAGCCCATCTGCACCCAAACCACACAGGTTTTTTGGCAATAGCATTGATTCTCTGCATCAGAGAACTTCCACTTAAACAAAAAAACTAAATTCCTTTTTGCAACAGAAGCTTTAGGCCACATTTGTTTCTTTGTTTCTTTATTTTTTTTACTGAGAGATTTGCTGGGAGACTTACTGCTCATTTTTCTCTTCACCATCTGATGCCAGTAGCTTACCATTCAACATGTTGACTATTGAAATCTTTTCAGTGGAATGGTTTCTGCCCCACATAATCTGCTAACCCAACCATTTGATATATAATCTCCCTTTTGCTATTCAAAATATTCTCACTTGCCAGCCTAATTTGTTTGTGAGATTTATCTTCTTTACTAGCCATAAACCATAACTGACAACAAAATTGGAAATTCTACACTCTTTATTGCATGGACAATTATAATGAACAATAGGAATAGAGGTAGTCACTGACGCATGCAACTACAGTTCCTTTATAAGGAGCATTGCTAATGAAATCATTGTTCATCCTTTAACAACTGATCATATTTGTTAGGATGGCCGGTTGCAGACCTCACTGAAGACTATTATACGGTTCTAATCCTTTTATTTGATAATCTTTGTTGTAGTTAAACCTTTTCTTTGGGATGTTTGTACCTACAAATATTTTAACACATGCTGCAGATGTTTTTTTAAACAGCTTTCCTACTAACTGCCTATCAGCTGTGCTCTTAACCCCAAAGCCCTAGCATAGGAAGTACATTTGATGCTATATGCATTAGCTGTATGTTAATATCCATTACAATATCTGTCAGAGCTGAATTTCAGCACAACTAGAATATTTATTTGATTACTTATAGCCCCCTTTATTATTTTTACAAATAACTCAAGGTGATGAGCATATCCAACATTCTTTCCTTCTCCTATTTTTCTACAACAACAACCTTGTGAAGTGAGTAGGGCTGAAAGAGCCCAGCTGGTGTTTATATCTAAGGAGGACTTGAACTCACAGTTTCTTGTTTTCTAGCCTGGTGCCTTAACCACTAGAGCAAACTTCGTCTATTCCTTGAATTTTGGCTTGGATTACAAGAAATTGTGGGCATCAATCACAAGGCCTATGTAGCTTAACCCTTGTATCTTTTGGCAAGTAACCATAGGGGCAGTCAAAAGCAAAACCCTTACATATGCTTAAATCTAAAAGAAAATAGCCTAAAAGAAAATGGGGATAAGTCAAACAACAAGGTACAACTAGTCACAATAGTCTAGAAAAAGACAGAGATAGCTTTGAACAAAAGAGGAACAAATCCATTTAGGGAAGATGGATGGCCTTATTCTATTTTATGCTAAGAAATTAAGCACAAGTAAAGCAATAAAGTTGTGCTAAATGAACCAGGAACAGGATCACATGGATTGTCTCATCAGTGGAGGTAAAAACATGGTCTTATTCATCAGAAAGTAGATGGTACCTTAGATCTCCAAGACCAGGGATTTCCAACTACTCCATTTTGAATGAAGGAGTTATACACAAAATGTTTTGAATTCAAAGGATCTTGAGTTTGAAATGCCTTGTCTGGGTTCCAAACAGCTGTCTGAAGTGTGAAATTGGCTGTTTTGAGCTTGAGAATCTTCCAAATTGATCAAGACAGCCTGCTTCACATGTGAAATGAGGCATTTCAATTTTGAGACAGGTCATTCTGAATATGAAATGTTTTGCAAATCTCTAAAAGCATGAAATGGCAAATGGATCCATAGATAGGACTAATCACAGTTTATGATAAAGTAAATATGTAAATTCACACTAACAATAAAATTACGTTTGCTTTCATTCAACCACATAGAAGTAGCTCAAACATTTCAGGAATGAAGAAAATGTCTTTATTTTGGGGTTATACCTAAACAATTTATTCTTACATGAAAATTGCTATTGCAGAAGTATCCATAGCATATACATGAAAACAATGTTTTCATATTTCTCTTAATGCTTTCCTTTTGTCTTGCAGAAATACAAGGAATACGAAAAGGAGGTTAGCATTGAAGAAATTGATGGCCTTCAACTTGTGAAGAAACTAGCCAAGAACATGGAAGAGATGTTTCATAAAAAAGCTGAAGCTGTCCGGGTAGGTAGGGAGTAGTGCTGAGCCAAAACCCTTCCTTATATTTCTCAGAAATCTTCACCTACAAAAAAGTGAAGATTCCTTTTTGGAAGTGGCATGGAATTATCTTGCATTTGCAGGGGTAATGGGATGAATTTTATTGTCCAGAACGGTAGCCGTATATATTGAATAAATAAAAAATGTGTTCAGTTCTTTCAGCGGCTTTCTGCTAGTTAGATGTTCCACAAAGCATGTCAGCAGTCAACATGATCTGGTATCACATCACATTGTTTTTAAGCCACTCGAGGGAATGTCTAATAGAAAGTTATGGAAATTCACTGAGAATAACATAAGATTTTGTTTTTCATGTTTTAAAAAAGCAAGACTTGTGTTAAACTCTGAGCCACCTTGCAGACTATCACAGTGAAGCAGAAAATATAGTGAAAATTTCTCAGACTTTTTTTCCAATTTTTTAAGGATAATTTCTCATGTTCACCTACTCCATTTATAAATGATCATAAATGGGCTCACTGCAATTTAGTTTAGAGTAGCCCTGTGTGAATGTAGAAAAAGTTAGTTGATTTATATATATATCTGAATTTATGTTTTGCTAAAGCAGAAATGTTGCTTTTTTGATAGTGTATATCCCCTTTACTCTATACATTTTAAATTCTTTCTCTATACATCAATATTGGAGGTCATTTGCTTGCCTTCAGAAGTTATAAGTGCTTCATCACTGGAGGTTTTTAAGAAAAGACTGGACAGCCATCTATCTGAAATGGTATAGGGTCTCCTGCTTGAGCAGGGGGTTGGACTAGAAGACCTCCAAGGTCCCTTCCAGCTCTATTCTGATTGATTGATATTTAGAAGACTTTGAATAGACTTTATTCAGTAATAAAGGTTCTTGTGTCTGTTGTCTTCTGTAAATGGTACATACTTATAATGTCCATAACCTTCAGCTCAGTCATCTGTTACCAGCAGTTCTTGCAAAACAAAACAAAAATCAGGGACTAGGACTTGAAATTTGTTGTCAGAATTTACCTGCTCATAGAAGTGTATGAATTATTTTGAAAGCTATGTCAACAATAATAGGTACATGGTTTTTGAGTATTGCTATTTCTTTTTTCCATGTCTTGATAATAGCATTTCTTTATGTATTAGTTATTGTGAATTTTTAAAGACCATTGTAAGATTTATCTTACAATTGAAATAGGAAATAAAAGGTAAAAGATTAAGTGGTATAATAAATAGGTCTCTCTTTGTGTTGTAATTATGTGAGAGAACAGGAAAAACTGCAAAAATATGTTTGATATAGAATTTAACTTTGCCTTTTATTTTAAGAAGAACAAGCTTTTAAACTTGGCAATTGTACAATTATATAACCCCTACTGAAATCTCTAAAACAAGAGCAAATGTTTGATAGACCTGCAATGGTTTACACTTTACAGAATTCAGTTTCCTACTTTCATAAGAAGCAAAATGAGAATAGGGGGCATAGAAATAAAAAAATAGAATAAAGGCAAAATGTAAGCATTCTTATTTATTTTTTATTAAAATATGTGCTGTCTTTGGAAATAATTTTTTTTCTGCCCATATTTATAACTCATATGCAATTTATTCTGTATGAAATATGACAGCACTTAATTTGGAATTCCTTTTCAGTTTTTTTGTTTTTTGAATCAGAGGATACATTCACAAACAGATGTTTAAAAGTGGTATACTTTGGTATATAGTACATCTATTTCTTGTGAAATGGTACAGCTATTTTGCTACTTTCATTTTGGACTAGTAGCATGGAGATACTGAGCAAATAAAACTTTTTTCCACCACTCCTTCTACCCTCTATTTATAAATAAACTTCAAAATTAACCCTTCCACCTTCCCTCCCTCCCTGATAAATTGAAAGACAAAAAAGGACAAGTATAAAAAAGTGGGAAAAGGGGCACATAACTAAGACAGAATATCAGCAAATAGCCCGAGCCTCCAAAGATAAAGTCAGGAAAACTAAGGCTCAAAATGAACTAAGAGTTGCAACAATAGTCAAAAATAACAAAAAATAGCTTCTTTTAATATGTAAAAAAACAAGAAAAAGTCAAGTAAATGATTGGTCTATTAATGGGAGAAAATGGCAAGAAGGTGATGAGAAACAGGGAAAAAGAACTCCTTAACTTGCTTTTTGCATCTATCTTTACACAAAAGGAGAAAAACATCCCTAGTAAGACCACACCTGGAATACTGCAGCCAATTTTGGTCACCATATCACAAAAAAGATGTTGAGAGTTTGGAAAAAATTCAGAGAAGAGCAACTAAGATGATCAAAGGCCTGGAGACTAAAACATACAAAGAACGGCTGCGGGACTTGGGTTTGGCTAGTCTAAAGAAAAGATAGCAGTATCCCAGTATCTGAGGGCTGCCACAAGGAAGAGGGGGTCACTTTGTTCACCTGAGGGAAGGATGAGAAGCAATGGTTAGAAACTGATCAAAGAGAGAAGCAACCTGGAATTAAGGAGAAACTTCCTGACAGTGAGGACAATCAACCAGTAGAACAGCTTGCCTCCAGAGATCATGGGCGCTCCATCACTGGAGATTTTTAAGAAGAGACTAGATAATCACCTATCTGATGGTATAGGTTCTCCTGCTTGAGCAGGGGGTTAGACTAGAAGACCTCCAAGGTCCCTTGCAATTCTTACATTCTGTTATTCCTTCCTAGATCAGGGATGGAAAAACAGGAAATTCCTGAATAAATAAAAGACTGATTACAGCATTGGATGGATTTATTCAATCACAATGTCTCACAGTTTCATAGTACAGATTTTTAAAATTGCAAATAGTAGGATATTGTTAGAGTTTATAGCGTTTAGGTCTTTTCAAAAGGGATGGGTATATTTTGAATCCTGTTTATAG
This sequence comes from Azemiops feae, assembly GCA_023970755.1. Taxonomy (NCBI): domain Eukaryota; kingdom Metazoa; phylum Chordata; class Lepidosauria; order Squamata; family Viperidae; genus Azemiops; species Azemiops feae. The sequence continues at coordinate 1,256,479 of JALGBA010000445.1, read as the reverse complement.
TGTAACTGCAGAATTACTGAACATTAAGAGCAAGTGGCTATGTTTGTTCCATGCTGTTTATTTGATGATCAGCATTAATGGTCATATGGTTCTATGGAATCTGGTGAGATTCCAGAATTCCAGCAGAAGGCTTTTTGCTGCGTTTCTAGATCACTGCATTGTATCATAATGTAGTGTAAAGATAGTAGCCAGAGTTAGTCAACAGCCATGAATTAACCGCAATCTGTTTTATAGCATTGGAGGAAGAACGAGGCTGGACTCACTTCTTGGTTTAAAAAAGATTGTATCTTGTTAGTTGCAAAGTCTCAGTGACAAATCGAGTGTTTCTAATTTTTTTTATTTTGAAATGTTTTGTTTGTAGTCACCAACCTGAAGGTCTCAAAATTTATCTTCAACTGATCTGCTGTGCTAGAGTTCTCAAAATTATCTGGTGTATTGTAGAAATCTTACTTTTGGCTGAGAAATTAAAGGCAGTATAAAGATTTCCTTCTATGATAATCTAATCTAAATCCTTGCATTTGCATAATTCAGCTTTGACATAATTTTGCCAGTCATTCTGTAAGCAAACCATTTAATTATTGTTTATATATCCAGAGGCTATATTGGAATGACATCAAATTTAGCAATGCTTTGTTGACCAGCCATTTTTAGACCCTTGTTATCTGATCAGTGAAAGGGCTTGTATTTTGCAAATGGAGAATGTTCAGTCTACCATAATGATTTATCAGGCAGGAAGAGAAATAGTATTGTTGCTTCATTACATTACTTATAAAACACTACTTAAGAGAAATAAATGAACTACATTCAAGAGGATTTGTAAAGATCATTTGTTAAGTGAAATACAATTAATTTCATGGTTAAAAATTACTGGATTCACTTATTTTGAAGTATAATATCTTTTACTCTTACTTACCCAGCAGAATGTTAAAAAGAAATTATGGAAAGGGCCCAGGACTCTATCAGCAGAATAACTCCTGGAAAATAGAACAGACGGGGACTGGATTTGGCATGTGGGTATAGCTGTCAAAATAAAGATAAAGTTTGAAAGTGGTGTAGATTAGGGCATAGAAGAAAGAAGTCTGGAAAAGAATTATCTAATACTTAAGGAAGAGAAGTTGGCAAGTATTACAGTACATATAAATTTAATAAATAAATAAAGTAAAGTATTGCTGTCCGTTCCATTCTAAGCTTCCTTGATCCCCTTGTTCTTCCGATTCAGCCAGTGCAGCCCACTCTGTATTTCCCAATACACACATACAAACAAGGAATTGTGACATGAGTGGAAAGTGAAGCACCACAGAGAAATAGGACATTACAATTCACCTGCCCCTGTCCCTGTCTGCCTATCAGAAGGGATTATGGACCTGTTTTTTGCTTAAGCATTGAGTCTGACAAGGGTATGAACTGTTGAATCAGTTTTTCTCCCTCAGTACTTTATATGTTTATATGTCTTTGTTTTCTTTTAATGTTTTATTAAAAGTGGTTTTATTGTATGTCTCTGATCTTTAATGATACTGTATATGCCATACTGAATCCAGTGCTGAGTTAGCAGTGATATTAATGAATTTATTGATTAATTAGATAAAAAACTTTGTTACATAGATAAAGACAGAAATTTGTTGGTTGAAAGGAATAATGAAAACCATGCTTTGCTTGCTATACCTACCTTGTTTGAATAACTGCTTACTGCTGCTAATGTATGCTGTTTACTTAAATTAAACTGATAATGCTAAAAAAAGGAAAAGTATTTTCTGGAGAATAAAAGGGAAATCTTCCTTCCTTCCTTCCTTCCTTCCTTCCTTCCTTCCTTCCTTCCTTCCTTCCTTCCTTCCTTCCTTCCTTCCTCCCTCAGTACCTCAGATATATGGAAAATGTAGAAAGATTTTCCCTCCTTTATTAGTCTCTCCTTCTGTTTCTTGCCCCTTCTCCTGGCTACCTGGTGTTCACTGCAAAATTGATTCCCATTATAGGTGTACTGTGAAAAGTAATTGCTGTTATACAGTAATTCAATTTCAGCACATTCACGCATCAGTAACCTAGCAGGGTTTATCAAGAGAAAACAGGGACATTTGAGGTTTTTATCATGAAACTCCACATGTAGAGGCTCATTTTTTGAAAGAGCAGAATATCATCATTTGCATTTCATGAATATGGCCAAATGTGAATAAATATTTCTTTCTCTAAAGGTGGGTTTTTCCCTCTTTTTCTGCTACAGCATTGACTGCTACAAGGTATTATTAGCAAGATATTGTTTAGGCTTGTCAAATGTCAGCTATGCTGTTATGCATGCATGTGAAAAGTGTATTGGTATGTCATATAAGTTTTACCTTGCTCCTCACAAATGAATATAAATTCATTCCCAAGGGAAGCCACTGTTTAAAAATCTGAATGGCATACACAATGCCATGCTGGTTTTGGTGACTTAGCAATGAGAATTGTAGAAGTATCTCCAGTGTCTCATCCCACTGGGAATAGACCATCCCACCCATGCTGGCAGAGAAGGCATGCTGCGGGCCCCGTCAGCCCAATATGCATGCTGGTGGGGTCCAGGATAAGGGCCTTCTCTGCCATTGTATCTACCATCTGGAATCTCTCTGCCCACCCCCACCTAGAGTGAGGTTAGCTCTAATCCCTTCCAACTTTCCGTAAGAGCCTGAAGACCTGGCTCTGCCAGTTGGCTCCACTGAGACAGTATCACAGTGGAGGTGGTTGATCGATTAACAACAGATCCCCCTTCCCCTCATCCTGCTCCTACCCTCCCCATCTTTTAACTGGGCCATGGTATTTGGCTCTCTGTAGTATTTTATTTAGGTTTTTATCTATCTACAGTTTTTATTTTTTTATGATTCTAAGCTGCTTGGAGTTACCCTGAGATAAGATGGGCGGTCAATAAAATAGATAGATGATAGATAGATAGATAGATAGATAGATAGATAGATAGATAGATAGATAGATAGATAGATAGATAGATAGATAGATAGATAGATAGATAGATAGATAGATAGATAATAAATAGTTTAGAATTGGTAGAAGCAATTTTGCTTATGAAAGCTGAATACTGATATTAATGTATTTGGCTAAGGGCAGCCCCATACTGTATGTGGTGCACTGCAGTAGCCCAAATAAGAGATGACTAAGATGTGAATAAAAGTACATAAAGCCTCAGGTACCAGGAAGGATCACAACAAGACCTGTGTAAATACCCTCTTGGCTGCAGCTGCCACTTACTTCTTAAGCAGGAGCCTAGAGTCCAAGTGGATCTCCAAATTGTAAACCAGCCATGCTCAGGAGAGTGCAATCTTGTTCAGAACTAAATATGGTATCTCACCGGAATAGACAGCCCATTGTTTCTACAGCTAACACATCTTGCTGGGATTCAGTTTCAGCCTGTTCTTCCCTTCCAGACTTGAACCATGTCCAGGCAGCTGGACACCAGTTTTATTTATTTTTATTTTATTTGTCCAGCTCATCTTAACATAACTGTCCCTGTGCTTTTGCTGAGCAACAGCTCTACTTGGCCCTCTGGACTTCATTGCTGGGATGATAGTGGAGTCCTTTATGCTGAGAGTCCAAACAAATTTCAGCCTCCACGTTGTAAGGAGGGCACTGAATGCAGACCAGGAATTCAAAGCCATGGTAATTCTTAGGGCTGTTGCTGGTTATTTAATGTAATCTATGGGATAATGTTTTGCAGCAAGATGTAGGGGAAGAATATTTAGATTTGGGAGATTGTTAATGCTTCTCTGTGAGAGGGCATGATGCTACTAACCTTGAAAGAGGAGAAAGCTTTCCCAAATTCTTGAGTTCTGCTGGAACATCAAGAAAGGCTGTAACTAGAAGAGATTTGCTCATCTATGTTTTGTGTACCAATTGTAGCTATATCTGGAATGAGAAACCTTAGCTAGAGTTGTCCCAAAGGTGCTTTTTCAAGAGGCAACTGGATTTATTTGTTTTTCTTTGAAGATGTTTTGCTTCTTATCCAAGAAGCCTCTTCTGAAGAACTGAAGAAGCTTCTTGGATGAGAAGTGAAATGTCTTCAAAGAAAAACAAGTAAGTCCAGTTGCCTCTTGAAAAAGCACCTTTGGGACAACCATGACCTGGATGACTGAGAATCTCCATAGACACTTAGCTGTAGTTACCCTCACTCTTTATACCAAGCTCATAGATTACTGTAATATACTGTACAAAGGGCTGCATTTCACAATAATTAAAAAAACTTTAAAACAATATAGTAGCCCAGGAACAAAAAAACCAGGAGTCACCTATAACAGTGATGGTGAACCTTTTAGAGACCGAGTGCCCCAAAACCGCCCCCGCCCCACCCACAGGGCCACCCACTGCCTCCACGGCCCGCCACAGCAGATCGCCCAGGCAGCCCAGCAGCGCCATGGTGGCCACGCTCTCTGCCCGCGCCCCGCATCATCTGCATATGATGGGATGCGAGGGCAGAGTCTTGTCCCTGCTGCCCGGCTGCCATGTCCTTGGCTGCACTGCTCTGCGTGGGCCACACCAGGGGGCGACTCTCCTCCAGGGGGGCTGCTGGTGAGGAGGGGGCTGCAGGGGGAGGTGGGGCTGGGGCGACAGCATGTGTGCCCACAGAGAGGGCTCTGAGTGCCACCTCTGGCACGCGTGCCATAGGTTCGCCACCACTGACCTATAACATACAGGGTAAGGACTATATAACCATTATGTAGGACAGACAGACAGACAGAAGACTTGCAGAGTGCATCCATGAACACCTACTAGCAATCAGAAAACATGATGAAAACTCATAACACATGGAAGATTCAACAATAGTTTCATCAGGGATACTATGAACATCCTAGGCTAAACTAAGAACAAAAATGCTAGGAAATTCCTGAAGACCAGGCATACAGACACATCAGCCATCAATAGGCACAAAGAGATAAACCACGTTTACACACCATTCAAAAGAGGCAATAAAAATAGCTAAGAAAGAAACAACAACAAAAAAAGAGAACACATCCTCTCCTACAACCAACATCCAGATAAGCAGAGAATTAACACCAAACAACCAAGAATTTTTAAAGCAACCAAAGTAATTCTCTTGCACAAATATAATTAAGGTAATTTATTCTGAGTCACTTTCACATACTTCCCCACTTCCCAGGAGCCAAGAATTTTTTCTTTTGTTATTGTTTCCTGTTATTGTCCTCTTTTCTTTCTCTAGTTGTCTTAATTGTCTGGTTTCCCAAAAAATCATTAGTTATTCCATCACAATAATGAATAATTTTTATCAGGACCAAGTAAGCCTTGTTCCGTCCATTAGCCATCCAAGAACTTATGTTCTGGGGTGGTGTTTTGCCAATTCACAATGATGAAGTACTGAAGCTTTGGATAATTTTTGACAAGCCAGTCACAGTGGTCATTTGTGCTCAAATCTTGGTTGTTTGGGTTACAGTCAGCTGCTTGAAAGGCTGGTAATGGTTGCAGGGTATGAGAAGGGAGACATAAGGTCAGATCAAGTGCTGTTATCAATGAGATGTGATATGGGGGAGAGAGCTAGGCCACTGACAGCACTAAAGAATGTCACTGGTAGCTCATCAGCCATGCTTCTAGTTGCAGAGATTTGCTTTTGCTTTCAAATCTTAGGAGCCATGCCTTTTATTTTAAAATGTAAATGCAAGGGATGGCTGCCAAGAAAATTGGGTGCCCTGAAATTGAACAGACAAATTGTTGGCCAACTCCAAGCTTTGCCTTATCTAAAAACTTTAGGCATTGAATATCAATTGCAAGGTTTGAAGTTGGTGAAATTAGAACTCCTGATTCTCCTGCCACAGATAGACATTTTGTAAAAAAAAAAAAAAAAAAAGATTGGATGGCAGTGATCGTCACAGTTGGGAAGGGAGTAAGTAAAAGTCTTATTTCTAAACGGTGAGAAAAAGAGCCTCAAGACTTTTAATACTGGGATGGATGGATGGATGGATGGAGATGGATGGGGCAGATTTTTATTGTGCTATATATGGATATGTAGAGCTCTGCATGTATGGTTTCCTTGCAGGGAAACCACTTATCTAACCTTCTTGTCTCTGTTTCAGAATGCAGAGCTGAGATAGACTTTTATGCCATGCCTGCACAGGTGGACTCTCCTGTCCCCGTCTCGTCTGACAGTGAGGGTAAACTCTCACTCCCTTCATTGTAATAATGTCATCTCATGGTATGCACGAGGCATGCCTTCTCAGTAGACTCAGCTTTTTTGTACTATGTGCTCCTTCAACAACCCTAAAGCAAAACTTAAAAAAAAATATTGGCTACTTTTTTGGCTACTGGCACTTGTCTGAAGATTCAGCTATGCGTTCTCTCTCTATCTGCTGTTTGATTCCTGTCATTTGCTAGATAGGTAGGCTATCATGGGGAAAACACACTTGGCAGAAATATCAAGGGTAATATTAGATAAAGCCAGAGGTCTAATTTCCTGATTCCACTATCCAGATGCATCATAATGCAGGGCATAAATCCATTAGCACTTTCTTACTCATCTTGTTCCAGAGCATTGGCTAATGACAGGACTATTACTTGAGATAATTGAAATATTATTTAATTACGAGAATCGGTATGCATTGATAGCATTCATGAACCTGTCATATTCCTATTTAAAGCCAAACAACAGTGCCTATCATAATTATGTTTTGTAGCCAATTCCACAGGTTAACTCTGTGTTGGGTGAAGAGGTATCTCATATGGTTCCCAAATTCACATCATTTGGCATTGTGGGATGACCAAAGTTTCTGAATTTTTAAAAAGATGTTAGTTTATCTATTTTAAGAGCATGCATAATTTCATATGCTTCTAATAAAATAAAATGCCCCCAAATATTTTTCTCTTTCTTGATAAATAATATAATTTGCTTATTTTTTTTTTGTTCATCTGTTTTTGCACAGCTCTTCATTATCCTTCATTATCCTTTTTGAGGGTGCAGATGATATGAATTTTGCATAGTATTCTAAGTAGAGTTTCATCATAGAGCCAGTTTGGGCTAGAAACCAGGAGGCTGTGAGCTAATCACCAGATTGTAAGAACACAAGCGAGTGGTCAGATGAAAAGACCCGAACTCATTGGTAGCTTCACATTGCAATGAACAAGGACACTCATTTAACTTTGCAGCTACTAAGGTCATTGGCCAAGCAGGTACAAAGACAGCCAGGGAAATGATTGTAGCCTGGGAAATGCGCCCCTTGTTAGTTAACTGGAGTGTTGATTTACCACCAGCTTATCAAATACTTAGGAGATGAGGGCTTGGCAGCACAAGGAAATGACAGCCAATCGCCAGCTATCAACACACCAGTCAGCCAATAGGAAGGCACCACATAAACATGACTCACAGAACAGCCCAAAGCATGTGTTCCAGTAGAGAGAAATTCCCTAAAAATGGACTCCCATCATGAGTCTGAAAGGTCGGAAGAGTAAATCTCTGGTCCCAGTGACTGACCCAAATTCGATTTCGCAATATTGTGTGTCTTCACCACCTTGAGTTATTTATAAAAATAATAAAGGTGGGATATAAATAAAAAATAAATAATAATTTCATCACAATTCTTGATTCTTTGTTTAGTAATCCTAGACAAGGCATATTACTTTCAATGGCTAGACCAGAAACTGCATTTTTTGAGAAGTTAGGATAAATTTTCCCCCATATGCGTTTATTTTAGAGTGGGTTGGCATTTTTGAATTTCATGGTCTTTTTGGAGTTTTCCACCCAATTATGGGAAGTGTGATTCCTCAGTGGTTCAGATGCTGGGCTTGTCAGCTGGAAAGCCAACAGCCCAGGTTTGCATAGTATTCTAAGTAGCGTTGCATCTTCGCCAAGCTCCTGCCCACCTAGCAGTTCGGAAGCATGCAAATGCAAGTAGATAAATAGGTACCACTTCAGTGGGGAGGAAACAGTGCTCTGTGATGTCATGCTGGGCACATGACCACACAAATATCTTCAAAGAGCTCTGGCTCAACGGCCCTTAAACTGAGATGAGCGGCGCCTCCTATAATCAGCAACGGCCAGCAGAGTAAAATCCCCAGGAACTTTTCTTTCTTTTTCCTTTCAATCACGCTAATTTGATATCATTAAACTTGGTCTTGTTGAATTCGTTTTTGGGACCTCTTCATAGGGGAATTTTAAGCTCCATCATTCTGAATAATTTGCTTGAGAATTATCTTATATACATTTTTACAAAGCATGGCTCTAGGACAGTCAAGTTGTCCGCTGATCATCTAGTATTTGGATTATCTTTTCTTACTTTTTACAGTCCTAAGTCTGCTCCAGCTTTTCCATGGCTGCTAAGCCAACATTAAATAAAATCATCTATGAATTAATACACAATGAAGCATTTAAAATGTCTTCTGTTTCCTTTCTCTCCATTCACAGCCAGTCTATATAGGATACATTCACCAGCCTATGGGGAATTTTGACATATGTTTGGCACATTTGGGCACATGTTACCAGAGTACAAAATAAATGTGTGAACTTATATGTCTGTTGTTAGCAAGCTGGCATACTAAAAAACTTCATGTAGTTTAGATAATTTTTAGGCTTCTATAACCACAGCAGTAGTTAATCTGTACATGCCAGTTTTGTAAAATTTGTATTTCAGATCCCTTTTTTTGTCCTTCAGAGACAGTGATATTAGCATGCAAAAGAATTTATTTTTTTTTTTTTAGTAAAGGCTTGTAAATGGGTTGTGGGAGGAATGAAATTATGGTGAATCAAGTAAGATTCACTATAAATAGATTCAACTGACAGAATAAAGACATAAAAAGATGGCTATAATTGTATTAATTATCAGTAACAAATGAAACGGTTTCAGCCATATTTTTATTCAGTATTTCAGCTGCAAGTTTTGTGGATTCCTTTTTTTATGATTTTTGTTGAACAAATATGTGTAGAAATACATTTGTCTGATCCTGCAGAAGCTAAAAAAACACCTTTGTGCTTATTTAGACAATTTCATCAAATTGGCATTGTTAAACTATCATTTATTTCTACTTCCAAATGTTTGCTTTTAATTAGATATAGATGAATAATTTATTATGGTTGAGCAGCAGTGTCCGTGGTATTGCCACATGCTCTACATGGAACTGTCTTTAAAAACTATCTGGAAGCGTCATTTGGCACAGAATACAGGAGCTTGGATGCTTGCCAGCAGTTACCTTTGGGAGCATCTGACACCCATTTTACAAGCCTTGCATTGGTGGTCTAATAACTTTTGGGATCAATTGACTGTCTAGGGTTGACCTATGAAGTTCTTTTCTCCGTCCCAGGTTACTTATAGTAGCATATCTACTACTGAAGTCAGCCCAGCTGTTATGAATGTGTTGAAAAGAAGCAACTGTTTCTTCCCCACTTTGGGCTGATGTTCACAAGTGTTTTTGGTGACAATGGCCTCCCACTTGAGGTTAGAACTACTCCTACCTTGCCGGAGCATTCTGGAAGATGTTGAAGAACAAGCTTTTCGAGAGAACATTTGAATCGTAATAGTTCTTTGACGGTTATTACATTCTTTATGTGTTTTAGGCTTGTCTTTGGTTGTGCTTATTGACTTTTTATGTTGGAGTGCTATTAACATTTGCAAGCCGTTGAGAGTTTATTAGATTGTAATGGGGTAAAAGTCTAATATTAAATAAGTAGATAATGGACAGATAAATCTTGTTTTAGGTCTCTTTCTTGGATGCTTTTTATCAAGTGGCATCCATTCTATGACTGCCTTAGTCCACCTGCCATCAGTCCTTCTTGCTATGTGACCAACCCATTTCCATTTCAATTCTTTTACTCTCTTGATCAGCAAGTATTGCAGGCCCAGTTGGCTAAAGAAAGCTCAGGACCGTATTGGTTGGAAACATGCAGAAGAGGCCTTCATCTTGCAGTGGACAGACAATGGCTAGAATGATGGGCTGGATAAATAAGTAATGAAAGCATCTTTGTAATGACACGATACTGCTCTTGTTATCTTTCCAAAAGCTTCTAATCCTGCAGATGCCTGTGGCTCAACTCCAGTGTGCACCTTCAGTGTGCACACATGAAAGAACCACCTGTCTATAACAGATCTATTCTCCAAGTGTGTAAGCGACCAGAAATGCTGGAATCTCTACAGTTGCTAGGTGGTTTGGAAGACCAAGTTCTTCAGTCTTATATTTGTACAGTTTTTTTGCTGAAAGCTTAGATCTGGACTGAGAGGCATGAGCATGTCTGGAAAATTGAAAGTGAATTCAACAGTGTGGAGGTACTTCTCACATATAATTTACTGCAGTACATTCTACTTGGGTGCGTTCTATATGCATAGAGGGCTTAGAGCAGGGGTCTTCAAACTTGGCCCTTTTATGACTTGTGGACTTCAACTCCCAGAATTCCTCAGCCAGCGTGCCTGGCTGAGGAATTCTGGGAGTTGAAGTCCACAAGTCATAAAAGGGCCAAGTTTGAAGACCCCTGGCTTAGAGGGTGCTCCAAAATGAGTGTGTGTGTGTGTGTGTGTTTGTTTGTTTATTTATATTTAATCTTTCTAAATCTCAAAGAGTGTGAATGTATGATTATGTCTGGAATGTTATGAAGGCAGACTTGCTGAAAGGTTGTCCAAAGGGGGTGCTGGTATTGGAGCAAAGGATGCAGATTTTGGCACGGTAGAGTGAATTAAACATATATGGGCAAGCAGTCCCAGCACTCCTCAAATTCTAAACAGTCCCCAGCAGCTTCTCACACAAAGTCACATCTGGGATTTTGTTTCATGGTTGCACATAATGGATTTCAGCACTAATAAAAATTCAGTTTGGAATGAAATAACTTTTCAACCAGTCTCTTTTAAGAACAAATATTAAAAATGTCTACATGTGTACATATCTCAAGTGATTCCAGGAATGAGTTTGGGGCATATTGTTCACTAGAAAAAAAATCACAAGTATTGTTATATATCATGACACATGACAAAGTTATTAATAATACATCACTATGTTATAAGAACTGTGTAACGCTGAAGCATGCCATTTGACATACGAAGGGCTTGTCTGAAATAGGAGAGGTAGATCAAAAGAAAATCTAAATGGTGCTACCATATGGCAGAAAACAAGCGTGTTCAATATGTCTGATAAAATTAAAGACAAAGACTTCCTTGAATCATGTTTCACTCCTGATAACTATATAAACATATCTGCGAAGTTTTCTATTGTGTAAAAATTAATCAGTGTAACTTATCTTAGAGAGCAAACAGTATTTCCCCATATCATAAATCATGATGGTTGTTATTGTTGCTGTGGCCTTAAAATTTGCTGCATGTATACTAAGCTTTTTTTTTCTGAGTGCTAAATGAATCTTGTATTCATTCCACTATTTTTTTAAAAATGTACTTGTGTTTTTTGTAAGACTATGGTAACCTATTGCTATTTCTTGCATTGCTTGATCTGCTCTCTGTAATTAAGAATACTGGAGGTTTTTAAGAAGAGATTGGAAAACCAGTTGTCTGAAATAGTATAGGGTTTCCTGCTTGAGCAGGGGGTTGAACTAGAAGACCTACAAGGTCCCTTCCAACGCTGTTATTCTGTTATTCTTTCTGAATATGTGTCCACTTAGGAGGTGGCTGTAAGCCCATAGAAATGTATGACATTAAGTATTTGTTGGCATTTGGATACCACACCTGCAAGTCTACTAGCTTCCTGGTTGTTGTTTCCCTATATTGCATTGTTACATGGGAAAAAACACTGATGTATCTTCTCCAGAGTAGATGTGTAAACATATTGGCTTGGTCGCTCAACAGCAAAATACTGGTGAAACAGGCACAGCAGCACCTACATTTTCTGCGTCACATGAGAAATGTACATCTTCCTTCCCCTGTCCTTACCACTTTCTATAGAGGGACGATCAAGAGCATCCTGTCATGGCATTACAGTCTGGTTTGGAAGTATCATTGCTTCAGACAGGAAGGTGGTGCACACAGTGGTGAGGATGGCAGAAAAGATAATTGGCACTTCTCTCCCTTCCATCCAGGACATAGCATATAAGTGCAGGATTGTCTGGGGCACAACACATCCTCTTCACGATGTGTTTTCCTTGTTACCTTCTGGGAGGAGGCTCATGGTATCTGAAGCAGAACATCCAGATTCAGTCACAGTTTTGTTCCATACAGTATCAACCTTGTGAATTCTCAAGCTTCCTCCTTCTGCTATGTATTCAGGATAGAAAGTGATTAATATTTATATGTAAGGGTGTAGGTATATACATATGTATGTATATAACATATCTATATGTGTGTTATGTATGTGTACACTTTTGAGAGCAGACAACAGAATTTCATTTTAATGCCAGTGTGCCACAGTAAAAAATGACAATAAAGGTTATCTTATTATCTCTCAACATATTGGTAATATAGTGTTCTTGCCCCACTTTTACAGGCCAATAAATGTGTTCTACAACAGCCTATTCAATAGTGCTGCATTGAAGCTGGATATCTCAGCTGCACATTTTATTATATCAGTGGAGCTTATTAGAATATCTCTGCAACATGGAGATAAGATAGATTTTTCTTTTTGTTATCAGAGATTTGCATCTGTCACCCCCTCCCTAGGGAATTTGCTTTTTGTATGGTAATAATGTGTTATTGGCTGATATTGAGTAGGCTTGCATATGGATTGTTCTTGGTGCAAGTTAATTAAGGTCTATTAAGGGATATTAAGCACAAGGAAAGAATAATGAGTAATGTTTAACAGCTTTCTTTGCATGGTATCTGTTATAACAGAAATAAAACTTTAATATGAAGAACATTTTCCTTATGTTTCCTAGGCTAAGAAATAGTGTAATGTTATGAGCCACCCCTAAAAACCCCTGCTAGGAATAAGTTTTCTGTCAATTTTAAGAAACCAAAATGAACTTTTTTTCTGTTAGATTATGCTGTGATGCTTCTGCTTATCTTCCTTTGGCTCAGAGAATTCCTGGCAAGAGATAACCAGTATTTGGATGGAAACACTTCAAAAAACCAACATTCCAGCTTCCTATGTGTGATGATAGAATGGCTGCATGCAACCAAATTCTTTAAAAACTCCATAGAAGAGCAGCCGTTAAATTCCATCTGGATATGATTTGCCTACTGCTCTAAAGATGAAGGAATGGGAAGAATTGCTGTCCAGTACATTATGCACTCAGAAGAAGGGGATATGGGAACATATTTCTGAGTGTTTATATTATACCTGCAGTCATATAATAGGAATGTATATAAATTCTTGAATTCTTGCTTTGATTATTGTTGTGAACTCCAATGACAGGCAGAAATCTTAGAATAAGTATTTAAAAAGAGATGGTATTAAAGGCAGACTTTTGGGTGGTGATGGCACCTTAGGTAGACATTGATTTTACATTGACTTAAGTATTGAGGAAGACTCTAGACTCTAGAAGACTCTAGAAAAGTGCAGTTAATTAATTATATACTATAACACTTTCTGTCTGGCTCCAGGAATGGGAGAAAAAGACAGCAGCACATTTGGTGCCTCTGCTTTTTATTTAGCACATTTCCTGTAAATAATCAAACAATAAACAGCATGACTGGTTCAGTAAAGCAGTTTTGTCTACTAAATTCTTTGCAACAGTGAACTTTGCTAAGCTATTAATAGAAATCAACTTTTCAGTTTTGTTTTTTTCCCTAATCCTACTTTGGTAATTGAAGTAGGGAAGGGAAATATATTTTGAAAGCACATTATAAATATTTTCTTTCTCCTGTGAACTAGTTAAATGAATTGGCTTATTTAAAGTAACAGCCTACTGAGAGCAATAAGGCAACAAATGATTTTAAATGAGTTTGGATGTGCATCTTTTAAAAATTAATTGCTCCAAAGAGAGCAAACTGCTAAATAGCATTAGGTTTGCAGAATGTTTCACTCACTTCAATATATGAATTATATTTATTTGAAGCATTTGTCAGTTAAAAAAACAACCAAAATTTAGGAGTATCCAGTGCAGGTACTGTGCCATAAACATGCAGAGATAAATCAAGGTACAGTGTGCTAGATATTTTTTGGACACGGATGATCAAACTGGAAATCAAGTTAGTCTTGAATGGTGGCTTTTGGGAATAGAGGGGGTGATTCTCTCTGAAGTGTTTTAAGTTCTGTGACATCAACTGTAGAATTAACAAATTTCCCAGCACAACCCTTCCATAACCTATATCTATTTCTTTAGCCTGGTCCAACTCCTCCCAGAGTCCACTCCATGTGCTCCATTTTGTTGTGGAATGGGACAACTTGCCACAGCCAACTCGCTGCAGCCAATTCGCCATGGCCAACTCACCACAGCCAACTTCTTGTGGGACAACTTGCCATGGCCAGCTCAACTGAAGGACAATTTAACAATTCAATTTAATTATTTAAAATAAATTAAAAAATATTTTAATTTTTGTCATTAACATTTCATTTTGTCCCTCCTTTTGTATCCTTTCTTTAATGATTCTATTCCACCATTTCTTTGATATCAGTGTAATTCTTCTCCCACAATGAGTTGTCCCTCGGTGAGTTGGCTGCAGAAAGTTGGCCATGGCAAATTGGCTGTGGCAAGTTGGCCGTGGTGAGTTGGCCATGGCAAATTGGCTGCAGCGAATTGTTATAGACCCCCCCCGCCCCAGCACAGCCCTTCCATAACCTATATCTATTTCTTTAGCCTAGTCCAGAGGTCCCCAACCTTTTGGGCACCAGGGACCGATTTTTCCACGGACCGGAGGGGGCATGGTTTTGTGTGCTGCCTGCATCCCGTGGATGGGGCTTTGCTTGTTTACATGGCCCGGTTTCTGGCATGCCGTGGCCTGGTGCCAGTCCACGGACCAGGGGTTGGGGACCCATGACCTAGTTCAACTCCTCTCTAAGTCCATTCCATGCACTCTATTTTGCTGATGTGTCAGTCACATTAAATTGGGTGGTGCTTAATTATGTGACTAGTCATACTCATTTCACTGGATTCCTTATAAAAAGTCTTGCTTCTTTATTTTAATATGTTCTTGTGTTAATTTAGGAACTAATCTGTGACACCAAATAAAAATATTATGGCTACAACATTTTCAGCAGAAGTAGATAGCAAGTAGGAATGAAACAAGAACATTGATTCCTAAAATTAGCACCATTATTCCTTGCAAACAGAATTTTCTTTGCATGGACTCTCCACCTTTAATAGAAATTTGGCACAGGTAGTGCGCCTTCCAGGATCTACAACTGCTGGACATTTTAGCCCATTCTATTCTAAAATAACCAATTTTTCATGTGTGTGTGTGTGTGTGTGTGTGTGTGTGTGTATAAAAATACATACATATACACAGAACTAATTTCTGTTTAGCATGTTTTATTCTTGCATGTGGCTCTAGCTTTCCTTTCATTCTTTTCTGCTGTTCATTAGCATTTCTTCCATTGTAGACAGTGAAACAAAACTTTGTTTTAATGAATCACTTCCAGATCAGATCAATGAGCTGCTGCTCAAAAACTGTGATTTAGTTTACAGGGAACCAAAGTAATCTTGTCACACTGGATTTGGCCAACATATGACACATTTGGCCAGCATGCATGTCAACTCAAAATATAGAACTAGACAATGAAGCCTCTTTAAAGCTGATACTAAAATATATTTATTCTGTTTTAAATTCAGGGTTCCTTGGTGCACAGTATGTGATATACAGCAGATTTGCATGAAAATACTCATGCAGTTGTAGTGAAAAAGTGTGTTGACTGAATGCAATCTATAGCTCCAAACCAATTTCATAGACAGCTATGTATAAATCTATTCATTCATTCCAACGGTATGCTACCAAATCAGCTACAGACCCCAGAACCAATTTTATATCCGTCTAAGTATTTTAAAAGTTTCAGTTTTGATTCAGTGTAGTGTGGTGGTTGAATGATTTAATTTAAAAGAACAAGGGGGATTCTGCCACTACCCCTGCCTCACTTTCCTTGCTTTCTAAATCAGTCCTAAACTTCTGCCTGTTTACTTGGAGAAGTTAATTCTACCTGTTATTTTTGTTTATGTGTATTGGCGCTGATAGTACTGCTGCTTGCTAAATTTGCATGCAGATGAATAAAGTCTTCATTTGCCATCTGAAAAAGAAGTTTGTTTTTAAGGCTTCCCATCCTTACTGCTCAGTGTAGGATCAGCTAGGTATATTATTCAAATTATATTCTTCCTTTACTGTAACTCTCTCCTCAGAACAAGACATGACTGGCTAATTTCCCAATTAAGGAAAGCTGGTTAAGGTGATTGTTCTATGGAGCTCTTAGAGTGTTCCCACTCTTTCTGAAACAGCAGTGGTCCCATCAACTGGCCTCACAGTGGATGAGACTGAAAAAGGGCCTGATAATTGGGAAACTTTTTCCCCAGCATGAGCAGAGATGATGGCATTGCTGCTTCAGGCAATCAACTCATTCTTTGCCATTAGCAATTCAGGGGCTGAGCAAGAAAAGCTGCCCCTTCCCATCTCTTTCAAATGCACCAGTAATTCTGGAAATTGTAGTCCAGGTGTTAACTCTACAACGAATCTGGCTGCAGCCATTTTGCTCATTCTAGGTTGTCACAAGAATGGGAGAGTGTGTGGAGGATTTCTACTAGTCTAAACATTTTGCTGTCTCGTGGGAACCAAGGTTATTTCTGTCAGTTAGATGGGGGCATGAGCATTTCGTTAGTAAGCCCGCCAAACTGTTCTATTGGGGAATGTAGCTGATTGCATAGCATTTGAGTGGGAAGTTCAACTTTGTAATATTGTGTCTCTTCAAAGGGAATTTCAGACTTGGTTTCACTTTTGATCATGCCAATACTATGTAACCAATAAACATGTTCTTTGAGGAAATCTCAGGCCTCAGAGTTCTGATTTGTTTGATCTTGTCTATCGGAACCTTGATACCAGGTTCTGGAGGGCAACAGAGGGAATGCAGCAGCAAGTGCTTCATTGCACACATAGTTTACTAGAATTGTTTTTTTCTTTCTTTCATTTGGACATGCTATGCAACAAAATAGGGTGCCCAGGTTTTGCTTAGTGGACAAAACAATATGGGATTCTAATTCAGCATCAATGACAGATGATTGCAAACTTCACCAGGGCCTCCATTGCACTTGGTTAGTCCTGTGACATTACTGCATCATGTTTGAATTCTTATTTTAGAGAACCTCAGGATATTAATCAAGGATGTAAGCAAATTTGCCCATTATTAAAAAAAAGTCATAATGAACATGTAGAATATTTTTATCCATGCCACAATGGGTAGAAAAAATTAATTTAGGTTTCATTTCTTAGAGTTATTTTGTTTCAATATCTTCCGACCTTTTCTTTCTTAATTTCCTTATTTCTTCTTTATTTCTGTTTCTTTATTTTAATATTATACTCCCAACACTCTCATACATATGCATTTTTCTATTAATTAGTATGAGTGAAATATGATAAGAGATCATGCTACAATATATAGTTATTTGCATTGCCTGTACCCTTGGTGTATTTGGAAATTTCAGAGAAAGTTTCAATGAATGTTTTTCTACAATAAATGTAAGTATAATTATTATATTATATACAACATTTTATTTATTTACTTAATTTTTCTGCTTGTCTACCATCAACTCAGTAAAACAGTGCTTTAAAAACAGATAATTAAAGTAATTGTAAAAAATCAAAAAATCAATAACTACAAAAATAAGAATTAACAACAATAATTGGTCAATAATAATAATAATAATAATAATAATAATAATAATAATAATAATAATAATAATAATAATAATAATAATAATAATAATAATAATAATAATAATAATAATAAAGTTGGAAGGGACCTTGGAGGTCATGTAATCCAACCCCCTGCTCAGGCAGGAAACCCTATACCATTTCAGACAAATGGCTGTCCAGTCTCTTCTTAAAAACTTCCAGTGTTGGAACATTCACCGCTTCTGGAGGCAGGTTGTTCCACTGATTAATTGTTCTAACTGTCAGGAAGTTTCTCCTTAATTCTAGGTTGCTTCTCTCCTTGATTAGTTTCCATCTGTTGCTTCTTGTAAAGAACAACAACAAAAGCAACAACCTCAAATCAATTAATTTGAAAAAAAATGGTTAAGATGACAAGGTCTACCTCAACAGAGTCTAAATGGAGCACCATAAACATTTCAAATACCTTGAGTTGTGGTAGAAGAACAAAAACAAGTCAAAAGCAGGCTTGGCCAGGCAATCCTGTCTATGAATGGTTAAACTGATACTTGTGGAGAAAACATAATGCTTACGTGAAAACAAAGACATGGATCTTTTGAGGCATTAGTCCTGCCTCTCTTCTTACATGTCTCTGAGACATGCACACTTAATAAACTCGATGTTTTCCTAACGTGTTACCTACAGTACATAGTTATGGTTCCTGTGGTATATCCTGGTAGTCTCTCTATGTAACCATCTCAAGAATGATACCTTCTGACAGAGAGGCAATGAACAACCTACAGTTGAACATGAAATACAAAAGCACAGATTAAGATTATTTGTACGGAGAACGACAGAACATTGCCTTTGATACAGAATACTATAGCAAACATGGTCTATGTTGTTGAAGAGTCAATAATCTGTACCTAAAAAATATGAGCAAAGCAAACTAAAGATGATTGAAATACCTGAGGTTCAATTTAAATGATAAAAAACATGTTGCTGTTGATTGAAAAACATGGGAAACCATTATAAGGGACATTGATTGTCCAGCAGCTACCACAGCAGCATACTTTGAGGTCAACCTCACTCAAATGCTCACTAAAGTAAGGGAGGAAGAAAAGAAAAAATAACCTATGTTTAATGCATGAAGGTGTCTTAATTTTATTATATCATTTTATTTTCTATGTTATGTTACAGTCGAGGATTGAATGACACACTATGACATACAGTACTTTGTTTGATAGTGCTGAACCTGGAGCTTTTATTTGTTCTCACATTCCTTTGTGCAGCAGTAATAATAACAGGACTCTTTTACTTTAAAAGGAAATTAATTTTCTTTTAAATCTAAATGATCTATTATCACTTCAATTTATATATGCTCCTGAATGTTGCCAGTAAAAGCTCATTTCCTCTGAAAAACAAACCCCACTTAAATGTGAAATACACCATATGGAATTTTGAGTGCTTCTATATTGCCTTGTTAAATCTTTTGAGTTGTAAAAAATATTACGTTCCTGTTTCAGAAGAAAGCTGTTCGTGCAAGCAATTAGTATTTTGTTTAATTGCTGTGTTGCAGCCTACAGATTTTTCCTTTCTTGTGGTGACCAAGAAAGATTAGAATTGTTCTCTTCATCTCTTTGACATATTTATGCAACCTGCATTGAAAATCCTTCAAACCAAAGAAAATAACATTTCCATTTTGTTGAATGTCCCTGAAATTTATAGCCCCTAACTATTTCGAAAAAACATTCAGATTTAAAGCCATATTATTTTTAATTAAATTTTGTCCACTGAAAAACATTGGACTGAACTCAGTTTATAGAAACTACAATAAATGCACTTGTACAGGTGTCTCTATATTTAGAAAGAGTGTATATGTGTTTAAATTTCAATAATTATTCAAGTGAAATCAGCTTCTATATTGATATAAATATCATTGATCATAAAAAATCCATGTCTGTATGCAGTCAGTACTGAATATATTATTTCTATGGGATTCTGCCATGAATAAGTGTTTTGATTTTAGAGAATACTATACCATCTTCTCATGTTATTTCTTTACTCCACTATAGGTAGGACAGTATAATATTAAAGCCTATTTTAGAGTTACTGCTCTGTAACTACAGGTTATTCTGCAGGTATGAAAGAAGATGTGGAGGCCCATCTGCAGACCAATATTGAGTTTAGCGATCTGAAGTGGCTCAGTAGACCTCTTCTGGTTGCTGTTTCAAAGAGTGCCATCAATCAACGTAATTGCAGTATAATGCCCTAGTGAAATGTTAACTGAAACTCTTGGCATTCCAAGAGTAAGCAATTTCCTGAAATGAAAGCTTTGAAAATCACATTGAAATGCATTTGTTCAACTTATTAGCTAATAGGGAGGTACATCTGTGAACAATGAAAAATAAATTTTGTTCCTAACTGAGACTTTGCTATCCAGATGTATATCCAACCTTGCACCATAAACCAGAAATAGGCATATCTTTAAAGAGTTTCCTGGCAAACCTGGTCAGCTATACAACAACGTTTGTAAATTTTGTTGCATGCTGAGTCAATTTTGTTTTACCTTGAGCCACATTGAACTTTACAGTGAACCACCTAAAGATATTTTGATGTCTGGCACTGGCTATATTCTCTTCCTTAATCTATTACGTAACTTATTGCAGAGCTAACTGATGAGAGCATATATGTAAAGGAAACCTACCAGAGGGATTAAATTCTCCAAACAAAAACTCCAGTCTAATAACAGAAGAATAAACAGAGTCTTTGAATGTCCATCATTATCTGCTCAAAAAATGGATCTTTGGGATCCATCGGGCAAGGACAGGTAACACTTATTTTATTTTATTTTTGATAGCAAATATTTCACATCTGGATGGATCAGTATTCTACTGAATTTCCCTAGTTTCTTACAGGGTACCTGATAAGCATCAAATAGATAAATGCTTATCTTTCATTTATGAGTTTGCTCATTTTGTATATATGAGGGCAATTCGAAAATAAACCTCTGTTTGGTTATCAATGACAGACACTCGCAGATACAGACCTTTTATTATACACATTAAAAAACTACAACATTACATTACTTTTCGACATAATCACCATTCAAACTGAGGCACTTGTCATAACATGTTACAAGGTTTGAGACTCCTTAGTAGTAGTCACTCGGCACCAGATCTGGGCTATGGGGGGTGTGTGTGTGATCAGAAACATCCCAATGGAACTGCTTCAAAAGTTCTTGGGTGCATTTAGCAGTGTGCGGGAGAGCATTATCGTGAACCAATACCACACCGAAAGTCAGCATGTCCCGATGCTTGTTATGGATGGCTTGTCTGAGTTTTCATAATGTTTCACAGTAGACTTCTGAATTGATGATTGAACCACGCTCCATGAATTTTACTAGCAGTACTCCTTTGGCATCTTCACATTTGGCGGGATTTTCTATGGCACCAGTTCCAATGTGGTGTAGTTCATGATAATGCTCACCTGCACACCACTAGGCGCACCCAAGAACTTTTGAAGCAGTTCTGTTGGGATGTTTTTGATCTTCCCCCCCCATATTCCAGATTTGGCGCTGAGTGACTACTACTAAGGAATTTCAAACCTTGTAAGATGTTATGACAAGTGCCTCAATTTGAATGGCGATTATTTCAAAAAGTGGGGGGCTGGACTAGAAGACCTCCAAGGTCCCTTCCAGCTCTATTCTGTTCTGTTCTGTTCTGTTCTAGAGTTTGTTAATGAATGAAGACATTCCAACAAGAATCTGATTCATATAGCCTAAATAATTCTCTAAAATGAGTGTTTTATAGGAGAAAGGTTCTTTACAATCTTAAAGCTGATTTCATATGTTTTGTGGATGAGAATTGTAAAAAAAGGCTCTCTTTTCATTAGGAAGAGTCAAAAATTGATTTCTTCATTCTTTATTTGCTAATGATTTGGCATAACTCAGTAGCTGTTTACTAACCATTTTCTCTATGGCCATTTAGGAGAAAGGACTTGCCTTTCTAATATTTATTCTTCTGTGCAAATGGCTCATTCCTATTTTTTTAACTTGGCTTGGGCTCTCTGACAGCTGTGTATGTCATAACATGGTTATCCCATGACAATATGAATGGGTCTCTTAGTATCCTTTGCCATCTATAGGAGATTCCCCGTGAAATTAACACTAGAGATGGAAACTGCCTACTCAGCCAAATGACTCACTCTAAACTCATTATCCAAATGATGTTAATGTTGTTGATTCTATAAGGAGCACTTTCAGTTGCTCACTCCAGAACTGTTAATGTATGTGAGGCAGATTGTTTAGATCTGTCAAGAAAAATGGCCCAGATCTTAAGAGACCCTGCAGGAAACTTAAGAAGAATGAGACTGCTGGATAGAGACCCTAAGGAAAAATAATGACAAGTATTTTCACAAATAAGGACACTTTTAAAGTGTCCTCTGTTCTTCCAATGCTCATGTGTATAAGATTCTACTGGCCGGACAAATGAACGATCTCAAAATAAATTGCCCCTTTCCTCTTGCTAGAAAAGATTTTAAAATGGTAACTTACCACATGGGTTAGTATGATTTTCTATCAGTTGCAAGGTTCTGATTCTCTTTCCAAGGGGAAAGAAATCTTATTCATGTGCAGCATTTCCTTGCTGATGGTCTGCATGGATCATTAAGTGCCAGCTTTGCCCCATAACCTGCTGCTGGCAATTGTAAAATGTGTAGTTGCAAATTTGCCTTGGGCAGAGATTTTGATCGCTTTTCATTTCAGGACTGTGGCTACACATTTCCAAGGGGAAATACCTAGAATTCACTCTGCTCCTGGACAATGCTTACATTTCAGACATACTTCAGTGCCTTCACAGCTGTGTAGAGAATGTACTTCAAGGGAATCCTTGTCCTCAAATATTGCCTTTGTCTTTCTGAATGCTGCAGAATGATTCAGCTTTAATTTGTTACTCTGTGCCGTTCCAGTAGGCAATAACACTATTCCCTGATTTATATTTAGATTGCTATGTGCTTACATTGGATCTGATTCAGCCAAAGCGAAATACTTTAAAGTTCCACTAATTTTAGTCAAAAAATTGAGCGTCTCTTGCATTTAGGAGGCATCAAAGATGGAGATTGATTCCTGAGCTTGGATTTCAGTACTTATTTCTTTGCTCCTATTTATATAACTTGCGGTGACAGCTTCAGTAAAGATGAAATTGTTGACTAGATCATGAGAACACAATAGGATTGTTTTTCATCTGCTTTCCCCCCCCCAGATGTTTGGGTCTAGTTGAGTGGAGTTCCCTTTTGGTGGTTTTAAATTATCCATTTGGTTTGCCTTTGTATAGATTGGGCTTCTCTCTCTTTTTTTTTTATGATGTCTGTTTATTTATTTTTTTCTGTTAAAGTTTATTTTTGATGTATGCCACCCATATTGTTTGAGGTGAGTCGTCTTATAAATACTGGAAATAAACAGGTTTGATACATAGTAAAACAATAGAACCATAATAAATTACAGAAAATCACATGAATTAAATGTAAAAAATGAGATCTACTAAAAGCAGGAAGGAGAGGAATACCCCCCCCATATATTAAAATTATGTTAAGAACAACAATATGTTTTTAAAGATATTGCAAATTATATTGGATTTAATTTGAAGTTTATTGTTATATTGGGTGTCAAACACATCTGGTGTTAATTTAAAGATAACTTGGGAGATCATTCTTAAAATTTGAAGTAATCATTTTCAAAACAAAAATTCCATCATGTTAAAACACTTATTTGATGATTTTTTCTTTATGTTTCCCATTGTGATTTCCAGTCTCTCAGAGCATATCTGTGAACCGTAACTGACCGAGGAGTTCTGAGTCCAGATTCAAAAACATTAATAGATCTTTTTAAGTGTTCAAAGTCTTTAGCTATGAGGATTACAAAAAAAGTGTTGGGAAAGATGGAGCTTTTGCAGATCTCACCTTTTGTGTCCCAGCATGCTTTGTGTGTTAAGGTCTAAAGTCCAGAAGAAGCAGTAACTATAATTACATTTGGCTGAACATTTTTAGAAAATAACCTAAAGGTGCTTTTCAAAAGGCAATTGGCAATTGTTTTTCCTTGAAGACGTTTTGCTTCTCCTTCAAGAAGCTTCTTTAGGACAACCATGAACTGGATGACTGAGAATCTCCACAGACTCTTAGAAAGTGACTTAGAGCTCTGCTTAATAACACTGGATTTGCTTAACTATCACCACAAAAAGGTCATAAAAACTGGCTCTGTCACATGGTGACAAGCTTAATGAACTTCATGACTTACGATCACAGTTTCAGGCTCAAATATGGTCATGTTGATAAGTATAAGCTGATAAGTATATGAAACCCTTAAAATAAAGCAAAGTAATGTAACCTAATTAATAGTTAGTTTAAGATTTCAAAGAAATCCTTGTAGTTATTTCAATAAATTTTTCTTTACCGTTGCCCTGATACACGTCCACATGGAATACATCATATTTAGATGAAAAATAGTTTTAATATATTAATGGCATATTGCAAGTTTTTTTTCCTGTCTTCACAATGTATCTAGATAAGAGTTCTCAAAATATTTATAAGCAGATGTGTGACGGGAAGCATTTAAAATACCTGAACATTCCTCCCAAGTTTTGAAGAATGGCATAATTATGGAAAACTTTGTTTCCCACATTATAGTTAAAGGCAAATTTAGATGGAACTGTTACCAATAATGGTTTTCTCTGCACCAGAAGTGACTTTCACAGTTTAGATTAGAAGGTACTGTAGATGAAATTAACTGTTGAGAAAAGAAAATCTCTGGACAGTTGGTTAAATGAGCTGAGGAGTAGAGGAATTGCTAATGATATGAAACAGGGTCAGGTTGTAAATAAGGTTGAAGGAAGCAACCAGAAGAATAAGCTAGAATTTTAAAAAGGTTGGTTTTAATTTTGTGGTTTCAGTTGAGTATTTGAAAACAAGTGGCAAACTTTTTTTGCCTTTTAATTCATTTGTTCAGAATGTTTCTTTTTAAACACTTGAATACAAATCTTCTTCTTGTAATTCAGTTCCAGAGTTTAGATAATAAAAATGGAATGGCTTATTTTTTGTTCACCAGAATGTTTGGTTATGGTCTCTGTGTGTCAACCCTGCAACATCAACCAGACTAAGAAACAGACAATATGTAGACTTAAAGCTACTTTCATTGTAACAAATATAGTATCAGAATCTTGCTTACCTTCCTCCTTCTATTATCCTGGGTGCAGGGGGGGGGGGGCTGTGTGAAGTTTTTCAGATATAATGAAATCCAGAAATCTAGAATAATTGGGAATCGGGATATATAAATTAATTAAACAAACAAAAAGCAAGCAAACAAATGCTGTGTATGAGCTTCTTGCTCTTTCTTCTTCCCATTCTTTGAACCAGGTTTTCATTCCTATTTCTCAAGCAAACTGTGCAGAATTCAGAAAACCATTTCTTTTCTTACGTGGTCTGGAAATATTTGAAATTCCCAGTGCATCTTCGCTCCTGAGACATAGGAGGAGATTCACAGGATGCTGATTCTAACTCTATATAGATGAGAAAAGGAAGCCATTTTAATCAGGTTCACTTAGAGTGAGATCGTGTTTCTGTTATCTTTCCTACTGTAAGCTCGGGCTGAGCCTCTTATACCCCTTTTCCAAACACTGATCTTTTTTTTATGGGATGTGTTTTCAGGTGAACTAGTTTGAAATGTCTCTCTTCATTTCAGCTTTCATTCCAGTCCAAAACTTGAAAGAGCTCCAAATAGATGATTTATGAACTGTAAATATATGCTTCATAAATCTGATTTGGACCATTGAATTTTGGGAGCTGTAGCCAAGGTGTCTTTCTTATGTAAGAAAGGTGGCTGGACTTTTTTCTCTGATCAGCTACAAGCTTTAGACAGGCCTGTCATAAGAGAGGTAAAAGGTATAATATGACACATCACCCTCCATTTGCAAAGTTATATTGTGGAATGATGGGTGATTATATTATTTTTTATCTTCGAAGTCTGTCTCCTCCTCATATTATCTATCTATGAATTAATGCAAGAATGATTGGTGTTTAGTGTCCTTCTTTCCTATTAAGAAACTGTCAACTCTTTGAGGTAGGCCAGGTCAAGAAATAGAAATCATAGGTCAAGGAATATTACATTTGTTGTATGGTTTAATGACAGAATTGTGAATGTCCTATCTTAAATAAGCAAAATCAAGGTGGGTTATTTTGAATTTATTTTTCAAGCTTTCTCTTTGTCTCTGGACTGAGTATTCTTATTGGTCAATTTCTTCTTCAACAGGTCCTTCCAACCCCCACCCCTCCCAAATGGCTCTTCCCCCAGATCAGTTTCTTTACAAAGTTCAGAGAGGCTTTTACAGGACCACATTTTATCTACAAAGAAGTAAAAAAAATTGAACTGAGAGAAATAAATGGTCTGAAATTCCCCAGCAAACTCTTCTTTATAGAGATTTGAATCTGGTTCTCTGGCATTGCAACCACTAACGTTCAATGGTTGATTTTCCAAGAAAAGCATATTGTTCCTTTTTCCCTTTTCAGAAGAATGTTTTGAATTAACTTTGCTTTCATATGTTGAACACAAATAATAATTTTCATGAATTATAATTATAAATTATAACTTTACAAATTATAACAACAAACTGCTTTGTACTAAATTGGAAAAAGTTCTGAAGCCCAAATAGCCTTGAATTTAAAGTAACTCTTACTTCTGTTCAGGATCCAGTAGACATCCTGGTTCTTGCTCTTTAAAGTCAGCAATTTAATATCTTATGAAGGTCTCTAAAATAATATTTTACTGGGTTCATCCTATTTAGATCATCACAGACTGCTACTAGCTCAAGAGACAGAAAAAACTTGAACATAATGGCAATCTTAGGCAAGGAAGATCACCTGCTAGTGTTCTATATAGAAAAGTCAATTTCTTTACGTAATGTTTTCCAATAGAAATTGCAACATCAATTAAACTATTCGGTGAATAAGAATATTGTTTAAATCCAGGAAGCTGTATTTGCCCTCAAAACATGCATTAGCAGCAAACCCAGATAATTTAAATGGAAAAAATTAAGCAAACAATTAATTCTTCCAATAAAATTAAAATATTATAATTTGGATGAACTATACTGTACATTTTTATAGTTGAGCTTACTTCCCCTAATTTAATTATCTGAATTAATTAAAGAATCGAGTGGAATCTTTATGACTTACATTTCTCTTTTTCTTTCAAATGGAAGAGAAGATTGTGAAGTCTTTTAACTAAACAGCAGGTATAATAGTTTCCTCTTGTTTGACCTATTCTTGAACCATCAGGCTGAAGAAAAATGCATTCTTTTAGAGTAAGGGCATTTAATCTTAATGTGCGTACTTGCGTGTGAGAGGGAGAGGGACTGACTAAGAAAGACCATTGCATTTCCTAATTCAGATAGTCTTTGACTTACAACAGAGTTAACACTCAAATGTTTCATATCACAGTGGTGCAGACAGGATGAAGAAATGGTAATACAAGCACAATTGAGACCTCAGTCATTGAGCTAGGTAGTTGTTAAGTGGGAAATCATATGACTGCTTTGCCAACAATGATGATTCCAGCACTACCAGCTGCAGTCATGAAGGGATCTCACTTGTTTAGTGAATGCACAGAGCTAAACTCCTTCTCTCCATGTCTTCTTTTCCTGCCTTCCTGTGCCTTTTTTTCCCTGTGAGGGAGTCCTCTTGGCAGCTGGCAGCAGCTTGCCACTTTCCCTGCCTGCTTCCCTAGTGTCTTTCTGGGAAAGCCAGCAGAGAAGATTCCAAATGGCAATCCCATAATTGGGTGCTTGGCATCTGGTCATAAATACCACAGATTGCAATCATGTGTCAGTGGGGGATGGTAGTGTGATGCTTTGCAATGGTTGTAGGTGCTTTATAAGCTGTAAAGCACCCTTTCTGAGCTAGTTATTAATTTGAAATGTCATTAAGCAATTAGTTATTAGGCAAGGACTGCCTGTATTTGAGTCATACTTTGGGAAAGTAAGAGAAATATAAACACAACCTCTGTCTAATTCAGAGGTCTCCAACCTTTTGGGCACCAGGGACCAGTTCCGTGGAGAGAGGTTTTTCCGTGGACTGGAGGGTGCATGGTTTTGTGTGCTGCCTGCATCTCATGGATGGGACTTTGCTTGTTTGTGCGGACTGGTTGCTGGCATGCCACGACCTGGTACCAGTCCATGGACCGGGGGTTGGGGACCTTTGGTCTAATTGCTATTTTCATTGTCCTATGACCACTTTAAGATTCAGGGCAAGTAATATTGTATTACCTTTAAAAGGAATCCATGAAGACAGCTGAGCAAGTAAGGTGGTAGGTGCAGTGGTAGATGCTTTATACCTTGAGGAACGACAAGTGGGGGGGAACTTCCTTTAATAATCCTTGGGATTTTAATAGGATTATTGAAATTTCCTATTAATGATTGGACAGAACAGACATCCTTTAGTACTTCAGTTTATATTACAACATTAAATAGCAATGGATTACTAGGTGTTTTCAGAATGCAGCCAGTATTGCAAACCATTTTGTTATTATCTGCCCTAACATTATAGCAGAGTTTTAGGACAATTCCACTGAGAAAATCTGACTTTTTTTAAAAAAACAACAACAACCCTATTATCATTTATGTACTTATATAATTCTCTCCCAATAATATAATTTTAAAAGCAACATAGTACTTTAAAAAAATACAGCCATTCCTTTATTCCAAGAGTCTGAACATGCAGAGGAGTTAGTAAGTGGTAATTTCCCATAGAGAATGAGAGCCTGGGAGATAATTCCTCTGCTCAAACCATGTTTTGCTAAATAAACTGACTGATTGCAATGGGTGACTTTTTACATTACATTATACCGAAACAAAGTGATATTTCGTGTGGGTTAGTGAGAGGTAGAAAATAGATTACAACATGTTTGCTAGATAAAAAATTGCAAAAGTGCAGGTACATATATATATATAAACTGATCATCTCCAGAACCTTTAATCCCATAGTTGAAACCCCAAAGAGCCTCTACAGTTCCACTCCACTCTAAATTGAAACTGCTACAATAATTCTTTTCCGCCTTGGCATAGTCCTTATCTGATAAGCTGGAAGAAAAATATATGATTGTTTTTGACACACTGTGTCTCTCTGGATCTATGAATTGCTAACAACGCCTTGACAAGGTTCAAGTTCAGATTCAGTCTGTCACACAGGAATCTGCTTTTTTCCAAATATTTCCTGATCTTTTATGATATCAGATCAGTTCAGTGTTGGATTTGGAACTCAGCTGAACAAGAGCTGCAACATTAATGAACATCATTCTCCACAAAAACTCAACTAACTATAATGCGATAATGAATTTTTTAAAAAAAGATTTATCTAGCATGATTTGAAGCTTTTTGAAAAAGATTGATACATTGTGTACAATTCTTAATTTATGTTCTTCTCCAAAATTACTAAATCAATAAAAAACAGTTCATGGCCTAGTTTGCTGGAGAAGCATAATTATGCTAAAGTTATTGTTCAATATTCCTATAGATTGTCTTTCTTACAATCTGACTTTGGCTTAATTAAAGGTAGACTTCAAGGTTGAGCAAGCTTTTAAACCTTTGTATATCTCAACTAACTGGGAATCATTAGTGAAGTTGCATGAAGATCAGGATAAGATGTCTGGATCTTATGAGGCAGTCTGTGTAGATGAATTGGACTTGATTTAAAACATTAATTTAAACTGAATCAAATGTTTTCCTGCTGACCTGGCAGGATTACCTAATGAGGTAATGCCATTTTTTATTTAAAATATTTTGCCTGAAAATCATGTAATATTTCTGGAGCACAGCAGTCTTCATCTGGAACAAATGAAATATAATAATACTATAATACAGTAGCTCCAGATGCATACAAGATGTTTCTGATCGCATGTTACCAGCCTCTGGGTGCCAGTGTGTTCCTCTGGAAGCAGAACAGCTTGACTTACTGATAAGTTAGTGTTGAAGTGGTTTGGGGACAGATTGAGCTGAAACAGGGCCTGCAGGATCTTATCTTGCTGAGGATGTCTTCCTGTGCAAAAAGGCTGCGAATACAAAACTGGGAAAAATAAAGAGTTTAATATGATTTTGATGGGGCTTGCAGAGTTACAGAGGCAAGGAAGGAAAAAGAGAGACTAATTTATAAAGTATGCTGCTCTTTTGTTACATTAGGAACGTATTTTTCAATTATTATTTTTTGAGATCAGCCAAAAGAATCTGTATGGAAAATTGTGGGTATTATATATTATATAATACATTTTGAAGTGAAGATCAAGGAGCAGATTTCAAAATAACAAAGTAAATTACAGATCTGAAATACTAAGTAAATCATTATGGCGGAAGGGGCATTGCTAGACAGGTCTTGTTGCCCTTTTATAGTAAATTGAGAATGAACAAGGTCTTCTAGGAATGAGATATTGTACTGCTACTTGGAAAAGCCTTCCAAAATACTGAGGCTGCTTTAAATAGATGAGTTATAGCTGCAGTGTCTAAAGTGTCATCCATTTTTCAATGCTATTGGTTATTGGCCAGGCTACCTTGTTTTAGAACTTTGTTTTTCACGAATGAAGGCAAATATACGTGTCCCAGGATAATGTTGCGGGATCCAATTTGGGTCGGTCACTGGGACCAGAGGTTTAGTCTTCTGAGCTTTTGGACTCATGCTGGGGCCCATCCTCAGGGAACGTCTCTCTCTCACCAGAATTTGTTTTTCACTTAAGTTATAATTGGAATGTGATTCCTCCCAGCTTCTGTTCATTAACCAAGCTTAAATTTTGTCCAACTGTTCCTTGTTCTCTTTCTTCTTTATCATTTTTATTGAATGGCTGGGATTGAAGTTAATTGTCCTGATTTATGAAGATTCTGATTCTAGTTCTGAGGCCCACATTTTTTATTTTGGATATAAAACAAAGGAATGCAATTAGTGTCTCTTCTCTTTCCAAGAGAAAGTGTGAGAATTCTTTACTGAGTTAGTTATGAAAGAATAAATACCAAAACTCCTACTTGCAATTCTTCTAATATATGAAAATTTAGAGAAAAGATCAAAGACATTAGGCCAGTTCACTGGGGGTGGGGGGAGTTGGAGAATCTTTTATAAATTCTTAATATTACCTATCACAGAGGGGCTAAGTGTTGGCTCTTATAGTAAATCTATGACTAAAAATACATAAATACCAACTGATTTTCAAAAGAAAATGAGCTTTAGAAAGTATTCTACCATTATTACATTAAAGTGAAACTTTCTTTTGAAGGAGAATTTTTCTGTACAAATTTTGATTCATGAGATACTACATCTTATATACGCACACTCATACACACTCATAAAATTTGCCATCAACTCAATGCCAACTTTTATCTTTATCTTTATTTTGGCCTCATTTTTCTCTGTGCTTCTTGATTTTTATTATTAGAGCTTGCAGATTGTTTGCATGTACAATTTGAATAGAAGAAAATATATGTAGCTCAGGGTTGAACTGTGGAATCTTGGTGCTCTCTGAGATTGCTTGCTTGCTTGCAGATGTTTCATTACCTGACCAGGTAACATCTTCAGTTGTTAGTGAATATGGAGTTTTCTCCCTTTTTATATAACACTGGTAGCTTGTCTTGCCAGTATTGATCAGGATATGGTTTTGTCTTTGGTAGTTCCTTTATTCTGGTATTATTTTATGCTGGATTGTT
Organism: Azemiops feae; assembly: GCA_023970755.1. NCBI lineage: Eukaryota > Metazoa > Chordata > Lepidosauria > Squamata > Viperidae > Azemiops > Azemiops feae. The sequence goes on along the minus strand of JALGBA010000445.1, from coordinate 1,225,128 downwards.
TTCTGGTGTTAATGTTTGTTGGCTGCTGGAGAGGATGTCCATGTGTTGTGAGATTAAGGAGTTTTCATCTAAGTAATGCTCATGGATGCATTCTACTAGTCTTTTGTCTGTCTGTCCTACATAGTGGCTGTTACAGTCCTTATAATATATGTTATAGATGATTCCTGTTTTTTTATTCTTTGTTTACTATGTCTTTTTATGTTTGGAGGGCTTTCATTTGTTTATGTGCTACAGTGATGCCATGTGGTTATAATAGTCTATTACTTGATGCATTTTATCTTTCACTGTGTGAAACTTTCTCATGTTTATTCTTCTTATATTCCATATTCCCACTGTAATTCTTCTTTGCGGTCTCAGATTTTTTCCCCCTGCAGAGCAGCAACAGCAACTAGACATCCTGAAGGCTTTAATCTAGCAACATCATAAACACCATTATTATTGTAAAGGATCCTTAGCTTTTGCTCAGATAGCATGTTGAATACCATCTGACCTGAGGGGCCATCATCCAGCAATGTATAATCAATCACTTTAGCTTGTCTATTCATGTGATTTTCTTTGTAAAATGATGTTTTAGTATTGTCATTGAAATGATCATCTGCCTCCAGCAAATTCCTATATTGCTGCTATATGGGTGCCGGCTTGCTTTAGCTGAGCAGATGGAATTATGTTCACACCTTGTTTTATCCTGCTGGGTGTATATTCTCTTGGCATACATATTTGGCATTCTTCCTCATCCTTTCCAGGAATCACACCATCATGATGAGGTTGTAAAGCAGAACCTAAGGGAAGTTGCAGTATATCTCTGTAGATGGTCTATCTATAGATATTTACACACACATATTATTTATTTTTTCATTTACCAAATTTACATTGCTGCCCATCTCACAGAAAGCAACTCTGGGCAGCATAGTAAAATAAAAACAGTCCAAATATAAAACAATCATGATCTAAAACCATTATGTAATAATTATTAAAACTCATTAAAAACTGTTAAAGCAAAACTAAAACAAAAAATAAAGTAATAGGGGAGGAATATTAATAATAAGGGAGGCACCTCATTAGTTCACCTGTCCCCTGAGGTCCCCATGCCTGCTGGCATAACCAGACCTTGGAAGACCTTCAAAAGCTCAGGAGAGATGAGGCCAATCTCATCTCTAGAGGAAGAAGATTCCATAATGCAGGCACCACAGCAGAAAAAGCCCAGTGCCTAGGGCTGGCCAAAAATAAAGTTCCCTAGTCTATGGAACTCATAACATGCCCATTCTATTGGATCTCGTGGTACAGGATGATGAAATCAGGAAGAAGTGATCCCTCAATATTATTCTTTTGTTTACATTCTTTGTTCTTTTGAATCTTTTCCTGTGGCATTTTAGAACTTGTATGAAGTCCAAGTTGGGAAAGAATCTCAAAGATCAATAGCTTTGTCGGAATAGGAACATAATCAAATTTCATATAAGAATTGACAAAAAAGATGATTGACCCTAAAATATATGTTTTAAATAGTAGTTTGGTAGGGCTTGAGATATTAAAACTATGAGGTTTTCCTTGAGGTAAATTAAAAATGTTTCAGATTTTGTACTATTGAATTTGCTTTTCAAAAAAGTTAAATCATTATGTGTGGTGGAGTGGACACCCAAAACATGGATGACCTTTCACTTTTACGTACATAGGAAAAATGAAGGGGGGCCTTGGAGAATTGCAAATTTGTGCTTTCCAGTTGCCTTTTTGAGATCATTTGTGTGTGACAATTTCTCTTAATCATATTCTGTTTATCTCTGAAATATGTCTTCCATATTTGAAGAAACTGCTAAATAACTTTTTCATTGGAAACCAGAATGGTAGTTATGCTATGTACCCAAACATTTCATACATATTGCCCCAATAAAGTCCTTATTAAGAATATCACACTGTATGAATTTGGGCATCACCATCCATATCCTAATTATATTGACAAGTTCACTTAACTTCTTTGTAAACATTTTTCCATATTGATATTATGGTTTATTGCACAGTCAGCCAGATGTTTAGACTGGATTTGGCATTTTTATCCACCTGTCAAGTCCTTCCGGATGACCTGGGATAGGTAGATATTGATGTTTGTGGTGTTAAAAGTAAACACCTTTTCTTCTACAGCTGGTTGCTTGGCCAACAGTCCTGACCCGTTTTTCCACAGATATGCAGGAACTCCAATACCAAATGCAGTCCTTGTTGACATGGGTGATGACCAATCCGTTATGGGTTTCTGTAATATGAAATAGCTTATTTCTTTATGCAAGTGACAGTCTTTGTCTGGTTCCTCTTGTAAGATCTGTTCGGTATGGTCCAACCTGTGGTATAGCTCTCATCTTCCTTAGAGCACACATGCCCCACAACCACATAAAGGTAGGACCTCATTGGAGGTCAATTTATGTTATGATTCATCGCACAATCAGATGTTCAGACTGGATTTGACATTTTTATCCATCTATTGAGTCCTTCCCAAGGACCTGGGATAGGCAGATGTAGATGTTTGATGGTGTTATTATTATTATTAATTTCGAAAACATTTATGGAGAAAACAAATGGAGAAAGCTTTTAGGAAAAGAAAAAAAATGATAATGCTTATTCAAGGTTTGGATTTTAAAAATAACCTGGAATACTTCCTTTATTTTTCATGTTGTTGCTAGCTGGCCTTTGCTCGTACTGTATAATATATTATTTGCATGACCTCTTTCAAATCGCACATTTCTCCCCTTCCCCTGCTTCCAACTATGCATTTTCTATTAGAGGCCACTACTCTATCTCATCCTGTCCTTAAGTGATATTCCCAGCATGAAAATGACCTAAGGGAAAATAATATTTCTATTAGCTCTTGAAGGCTGATAAATGCCTTTTTTGCCCTTTTCATTGGAAACGAGGCAGCAGCTGTTGACAGGATATTAGTAAATCAGCAAACACTTGATATACCAGTTTTCCAGGAATTATCCTTAAAAAGAATATCTGGAGAACTCTGATGCCAGATGGGTAAATGTCATAGCTACTATGCTTCACTACCTTTATCTTCTTTAATGTATCCCACAGGTAAAAACATGACCATGCCTTTGAAATTCATTAAAAGCAGTGGGATTTGTTTGGGTTGAATTTAATCCCTTGATTTTAAAATTGGGAATTATCTTAATGAAACAGCAGCTAATTATTTATCCCAGGGTTAACTGGCTCCTTTTGATCGTTGATGGAAACCCAATTAATGTCTCAGTTAGTTGTTCTCAAGTCCTTTTAAGTAATAATTTTAACAGCCTATAGCACATCTGCAAATAATTCTATGAGCACCAGAGTAAAATACATTTGAATTTCAAAGAATTTACATTAATAAAAGCTTATCAGCCGAGCTCCTCCAATTCATTTTTGTTTCATTGAATAGAAATGAATTGCTAATACCATTAACCTGAATATAAATGAGTTAGCCAGAATTAAGATACTCAAATGGATGAGTTTATTTTATACTTTATTCATATTTTGGGAGATCAAAATTATTTCTTAAATTCTCAACTCATTAGAGTTTCTACTCCTGAAGAAATAATCATTTTTTATTTTATTTTCCACAGGGACATTGCTGTGGTTTCCATTTCTGGGAAAAAATATTTGCATGAGTGAAGTGTCCCAGGATAATAATATAATATAAGTGTCCCAGGATAATGTCTCGGTCGCCGGGAGTAGAGGTTTTGTCTTCTGAGCTTTTGGACTTGTGCTGGAGCCCATCCTCACGGAACTACTCTCTAGCAGAGAGTGACAGAAGTTCACTCAAGATGGGCTCCAGCATGAAAGTCCAAAAGCTCAGAAGACAAAACCTCTAGTCCTGGTGACCGACCCAGATGGAATCCTGCAAAATTATTTGCCTCAGTTAGACAGTTCACAACCCTGATATTTAATGTACAGTTCTGTCAGAAAGTTCCTTATTGTTGTTACTCCAAATCCTTATTCAACTATAGTTTTCTAGTCATCAAAGGAGAAATCTATGCATTTGTGTTAAAAGATGATCTAGGGTTGTTTGCTACTTTGATGTGAAGGTGTTGAGAACATAAGCAGGACCTGCTGGCCTATCTAGTCTGTTCTCACAGTGGCTAACCAATTGCATAAGGAAGCCCACTAGTATTCCAGAAGATGATCGTCAGAGTCATTGTCACGGTCATCAAGGCAAATAGCCATTGATCCCCATCACTTCCATGAATTGGTCCAGTTTTTTTTCTGAACACAAACATTTTGTGCATATCACTCTGACTTCAGAATTAGAAAGTTGCAGGAGAAATATTGTAGTAAAAGATGAAAGCTAGACATAAAAATGGATTAGCTAGCTAATACTTAGAAGATAGAAACCACATTCAAATTAACTTTGATGGTTCAGAGAAAAGATGTAAAAATAATGACATTTTTCTTTCTAGTATATCTTCAACCAGGAATTATCTCCTCCATATCTGATGACACTGCCTTGCAATCAGTGTAATCAAACAGTTGATTGTATTGAATGAACCGCTGACTTTTCAAGATGCTGTTTTTACTCACTTTAGTGTTTTTTAATATATTATATCAAACATTGGTTTTTTCCCCCCACCATGGGTTATTGTACAGTTAAACCAGGATGAAGCCTTCTCAAATCTTACTGGTTTCTGAGTTAATTTGGTATAAATAGATCTGATAACTTTTTCTATTTAAATCAATTACAGAAAGTTACAAAACATGTAAAGTATTTGTAAAATTAATTGGGAAAGATTTATACAATGCAATTAAAACTGTGAGATTGGAGTTAAATCCAGTGATAAAACATTGGATTTGAATTTGAATTTTACCTTGCGAATATAATGTAGAAAATCTTGCATATAAGCTTGAGCTCTCTGGTATAAAAGTAGAATGAAATATATTTAAATGCATTTCATCATGCTATTATTAATTAATAGTTTTCTTTTGGCTATGACTGTTTTAAACAGCTATAATGATTAACAATCACTGTTTTCATTTCTTACCACTACCCATATCTTACTACAGTATTACTCCCATATGTGCAGCATTATTTTCATTGGGTAGATTATGTATGTAACATTATATTATGAAGATTAGGTGGAGTTCTAAATTTGCTCCTTATGATCTGTAATGGAACCAAAATAAATGCTGAAGCTATCAGAAACACAAGCAGAATAAATATATCATATATTCTGTTTATTTGACTGTTACATCATACATTTGTGACTGCTTGTTTATAAATACCTAACCTGAAATGGGTAGTAGAGCAGCAGAACAAAAAATTAAGTTAAACATTAAGGCAGATAAATAAGTCATCAGTCTGCATTAAATTGGCTTTAGGATTTTCTCATTCTAATAGCCAGGCTGAATGAATGCAAATTTTGCAATTTAAAAGCATGCTGCAAGTGCTGCTGGTCAACCTTCTGTGCAAAATCTGAATGGCATCAGTGAAACCACAGACATGTAGGCTGGCGAATAATGATTTCTGCCCTGCTTGGTTGAATATAATAATCTGTGCCATTATAAAACCAAATCAAACATGAGCAATTTAGGATTTTCATTTACCCTGAGAAATAGAACTTGGAGAAGGCATTAGAATTTCTTTTGGATGGATAGCTTTGGAAAAGGAGGAATTTTGGAGCTTTTACCTCTCCCACATTTGTAAAATCTGTCCTCATAGCCAATTAAGCCAGAACAATAAATGCCCACCCGTCCTTCCATACATATTAATATTGTGCTGGCCCATTGGTTTTGGTGTCCACTGGCCCATTTTTATGGAAGATGAAGCCTACTTGCCAATACTTACAAGTACTAATAATTGTTTTCAATACCTTACTTGGTGCTATTCCTGAGCCGATTTATTTATTTATTCATTAAATTTATATGCCACCCGTCTCACCATAAAGTGACTAAAGGAGGCTTAAACTTAATGAATTAACTGTTTTTAATCTGGGGGGAAAGAATTTCCACAGATTGACTTCACAATAGTTGCTTAGAGAATTTGCATTTATTAAAAAAAAAAAACCACAAACAAATAATTGAAACTCCTTCAATGCAATTAGCTATATCTGACATCAAGGAATGAGCACGAATGTTAGTACATTAGCCAGCTGTCTCTTGTGGAAGAAGAAGTGCTAATGCATCATAAAGTTACCCCATTTAGTTTGGGGGAAGGACAGTGATCACTGCTGTAACCTAATAAAACAGCTTTCAATCTGTGCTGGATCAAGGGATCAGTAGATGCTAAGGATGCATCCATAAATCTACTTCTTTCACTGAGGTGCCCAGTAGTCATGATGTAGCTTAGGATAAGTTATTGGACAAAAAAAGATTTCAGTGCAAGTTGAATACATTCAGCTAGCTTATTCAGGAGTTCAAATTGGGTCAGAAATATATTAAATTGTTGGTATTCATGTTGAATGTATTATGGTTACAAAAGTAATTAAAACCTGGAGATGTAAAAAATTAACAGATATGCAGAAAATAAGATGAAGCTAGATCCCCTTCATGAAGTCATTATTTTGGAATAAAAAATTAATCCAATGTGATGAATTTCCTCTTTATACAATCCTGGAAATATGCAGATGTTAAAATTTATCCACAGGAGGGCTCATAGAATCCAATAATGTTACATATGGAGAAGTATGATTTTTTTATGAAAACAGAAGAAAAGTGTTCAGTTTAATAGTGCTTGCAAGTTAAGAATCTTGAGAAAACTACCTTCCCCAAAACATCTATAAATAATAGCAAATATAGCACATCTATATATGCGGCATACATTTTGCAGCAAACAATGGAAGAATGTGTAATCTTTTTACTTGTAGCCTCTTGGTGGCTTCCTGAAGTACAGGACCTCTTGTAGAATTTGATTTAAACTTTAAAAAAAAAATAGGTATTGGGATTGTGGATATTTTTAAAGGGCTCCCATATTTTCCTTCCGTAATTCAAATACTGCAGGAAGGAGCAAGGTGAGATATGAGTCCAACACACAAGAGGTGGAGCAGATGCCACAAAGCACCGTATCCATTTCATCATTCTGTACAAACTAAACTAAGCCCAGCTGATCTTGAAGACATTGCCCATCATCTTGTCCAAGTAGTATCTAACTCTGAATGAATGTAATTTCATCTGAAAAGAATCAACAACCACCAAAAAGATTACTGATTGCTCTTAATCTGGCTTTGCATTATTCACCAGGAGACGGTACATGACTGGTTTTGTCCTATTTGGAACTTTTCAGATATATGTAGCCAATTGTTATTCTATGGGGTTAAAACTTTCTATTGGGAATTGAATTTATGGACCATTGCATTCTAGATGATTACATACAATACATTAGCTTTAGGAGCTATCCTTGGAAATCATATAAAACCTTGTGTGTGGGACATGACAAATGTGACATCTGTATATCTCTCTCTCTCTATGTTTGTGGGCGTCTAAGAACTTAAGGAAAGGTGGACTTTATAGACCATACTATTTTGATAGATCATAGTATAGATGAACTTTGAATGGACAGGCTCAGTCTATAAATAACTGCCTTCTTTGTAAAACCTAGTGGTTGCAAGGCTGGTCATTAAGGGGGAAAAATCCTGTCCTGAGATTCCACCGGAGACTCTCTTGGCTTCAAATGATAGTGATTATACTGTGAGTTAGAAACAGATACCTCATAATATAATTTGCTATTTTTTGAACAAGCAGCCACTTATTCAATATTCCTGCCTTGTCTTTCCATCCTCTTTTTGGTTTGTCTCCTGTCAATGTCCAATGTTTGATGCAAATGACTCTGTTTGGAGCAACAGTTGGTAATGTCATGGAGGACAGCCTAGCTGCAAAATTCATCTAGGACTTTGTGTAAAAGTATAACAGGAAAAGAAACCAAACTGGGAGTTTGAAAAGCAACTACTTGGTATAGAAATCATAAAGGTATACAAGTGATAATATTATCACTTATTGCATTGCAATTATTCTAATCAGTTATTAATGGAACCTGGTTTAATACCTCCAATACCTCTTTGTTTTCAGGGATAGTATAGTAGTAATCATTGGTAAGGATATGTTAGATTGCCTAGCACTGAAGACTAGTTTGTCTTCTAGGATTTTGTTCCTAGAGAAACGTTGTCAGTACAGGTTTATTTCTTTCAGTTAAATTGGTGCGGTACTATTTTTTTTAAACCTTTCACATTATAGGGATATGGACAATATTAGTGTTAGTATTACCAGGGGGGATCATTCTTTGTAAAGCATGAGGTGAGACCTCAGATGCCAGATTGTTTGGAGGGCAGATAGAGGTTTAATCTCCAGGAAGGAAATCGATTTTTGTGATTAAAAAGGTGACGAGACCCAAAATATCTACAGAGGATTGCTATCAGGCGTTTATCAGCTAGTTGAAAGTCTTATTCTAAGGTTTACTAAATGATTGCTGTGGTTGGAGTTCAACAGCACCTATAGAATTGTTATATTTAAAAATCAGTCCAATATAATGTTATGCTATATTCAATATTCTTGGTCATACCTCAATACCTGTGTTGTAGTATCCGATTCTAAGCAGTCTCTTTTAACAAATATTTGTGAAGGTGGACAAGGTTCAGAGAAAGGCAACAAGTTCAAGGGGTCACAAAGAAAAGAAAATTCTGTAAAGAAAGATGAAAGGAATTGGGAATGTGGCAATTTGAGATGAGAGGGAGATTCTTGTATTATATTCTTCAGCTATCTGAAAGTTAATTTGTTTCAGTCCTTCCAGTTTTTTGAAGTTTAAGTTGCTCTAAATTGATTCTTTCAAATCTAGCTTCTGTGATTCTAACAAAAGACATGGATCAAACTGGATGGCAGAAATTGATATTAAGAGCCATGGTGGTGCAATGGTTAGAATGTAGTACTGTAGGCTACTACTACTACTGCCAGCAGCTCGGCAGTTCGATTCTCACCAACTCAAGGTTGACCAAGCCTTCCATCCTTCTGAGGTCAGTAAAATGAGGACCCAGATTGTTGGGGGCAAGATGCTGACTCTGTAAAACCGCTTAGAGAGGGCTGTAAAGCACTGTGAAACGGTATATAAGTCTAAGAGCTATTGCTATTGCTATTAAGTTCATTATAATAAATTCATGAAATTTTAAGTAATAACAGCTACTTCCATGCTATTTTTCAAAGCATATTAGAATATTGTTGCATGTTTATGGTGAATGTGTGCTTTTTAATGTTTATTTTTTTATAAGTCATCTAGATACAGTTTGGAAGTAAGTAGTCTATAAAATAAACAAATGTCATCTAATGTTTATTTCTGATGTATTCTGATTTATTCTTAATAATGACAAAGAAAGGTATAGAGTAGTTGTGGTTATAAAGTTTTGAATTGGAGTCTTTGCTGATAAAAAATCTTATTAAATCTTAGACAATATGAGAAGAAAAACATAAAGTTGTTTGTGTTCTACAGCAGGCATATGGAATGTTTTTTCAGTGCTTCCCAGTCTGTGACAACATAGTATAATCTGTTTGTTTAAGTGGATTTTTCCACTCTTGGAATCTAAACAGTGTTTAATTGCAAGGATACTCATTTTAGTTAGATTAATTTTCATGCCCTAATTTTAGGCTGTAGTTCAATGACAAGGATTTTAATATCTGATGTACAAAGAATATCAATAAGGCTTTAAATAACACAAGATTTTCTTTTGTAAGCAGGTCTCACTTAATTTAAGCTATTTCTGGGTAACTGTGCATTAAAGTGTTATCTTAAAACACAGTCCCGAGTTTTAAAAAAGTGACAGTTGGTTAGGAAGAGGCAAAAGCCACTTTTGATTGTTGATCTATTTATCAGCAGAATACAGTATAGTGATTTGGTTATAGAACAAATAAGAAAAGGAAAGAGAAATGGGGTTCATAAGGCTTCCCTGATTTACTCAATTAACCTAGTTTTTCTGAGTTGAGGTAACAGAGTGAACCATAAATTAAATCATGAACTGGATTCATCCAAGATGGTAGGTTAAAATATGATTGCCTAGTTTATGATTCGTTGTGTTGTATGAAATGGTGGCATAAAGCCGCCCAGAGTCATTTGCTGAGATGGGCAGCTATAGAAATTATAATATAATATAATAAATATAATATAATAAATATAATAAATATAATATAATATAATATAATATATAATATAATATAATATAATAATATAATATAATATAATATAATATAATATAATATAATATAATATAATATAATAATATAATATAATATAATATAATATAATATAATATAATATAATATAATAATATAATATAATATAATTAATATAATATAATTAATATAATGTAATTAATATAATATAATTAATATAATATAATATAATATAATATAATATAATATAATATAATAATATCATCATATCATATCATATATCACATCACATCATATCATATCATATCATATCACCACCAAATTATGCAAAAGGATATGAAAAGTTCCAGCACTGTTCTAGCCAATTGGTTTGCCTACTTCTCCAGTGTTCAGCAAAAGCGATCACAGAGAATTAAAGAGCAATGGTAACTAATAGATGCGCAAAGATGCGCCACGGCCCAGTGGTTGGGGACCCCTGTTCTAAAGGATAAATTTCCAAGTTTCTCTACTATGTATCCATATTAGCATTGAACAGAATAAAGCAACATGCAGGTGGCGGTGCTAAAGAAGCATATTTTACACCGAAAATTGCATAATCAGGTGTATCTAACCCTTTACTGCATTTATGTAGTATATATACCTTTCCTCCAGTCTGTTAATTTTGATTGCACAAAACTCTAATGAGGCTGAATTATACTGAAAGGTAGTGATTGGCTAAAGCCATCCAATGAAAAATGGAATGGGACTATTTACTGGTCCCTAGATATCTTATACTCCATGGTGTCTTTTATTTGTTCTCACTAGCTGTTGTGAATGAGACAACAACTTGGTCTCTGTCTTCAGCTCTAAGTTGTTATGCGCCTATCGGGGGAGGAGTTATTTTTGCCCATGTCATGTTTTTTACTACATAATTTCATAGAAATTCTTCATGCTTTTCTAGAAGCACAATAGAAAACAGAAATAGAAACATATTTCTCTCTATGTGCTTGTCTGTCTTTCTATGTATGAATGTATGTGTATCTAGAAATGTGTTTATGTATGTGGAAATACACATTAACATAAATATAGAAATATGTTTGTATGTTTACAACTAATATTTTGCTTTTCTTTCTGAAATTATTTCTATGAAACTATGTAGTATTCCACCACTACCCCCACCCCCACCCCCATGGTTGTTATAGATAAAATTTGCCTATGTAAGAACGTACAAATATCATGGGCCTTCTATTGACTGCTAACTCAGCATCATCCTGGCCTTGATCTGCCCTGCAAAGCTTAACACCCTAGTATTTCACACTGAAAAGCTTATTACATGCCAGGGAAAACATGGATTTATATAGCATTTTAAACTCATTTCACAGAAAAGCATTTATTTTGTCACTTTTCAGCAGTTCCTCCATAAAATCCAGTCACCAGTGTGTAACATAGAATAAAGCCAAGGAAAAGTCATTGTTTCTCATTGTTCAGAATGACTTATTTTATATTAACATGCAAATCTTATTACAGAAGCATTCAGATGTTCTTGCTTTTTGCTGAAGTACTTGACAAATTTGACAAATATTACCTTCACCACCAAATCTTATTTTTTTTCTTTATGTGTGTTAAGAATATTAAAAATGAGATGTACATTCTACAAATAAAGACATCTGCCAGGCCACCTCTATTTTGTAGCATATACAGTTTCTACTTGAAGCCAGTATACTTATCAACAAGATTACGTGTCCCTTGGTTCTCTGAATCAAATTTTTCCATTTGTTCCAGTGCAGTACATAAATCTGTACAAACCAGCTCTTTTAGAACAGTGAATTGCAAAGAAGAAATAGTCAACCAAAGTACCTAGAAGTACCAGGTTGATCTAGTAAAGGTCTAAAGGCAAAGCAATGAACAGTTGAGGGTGCTTTTCTCCTACTCCATTCTGAGCATACAGAATATCCAAGGGAATGTTAAAACACCAGCATTCTCAAATAACAATACTTTTAAATTTAAAATTCAAACAAAGCAAGTTTTACTCAGGGCAGAGCATGAATGAAGTAAACTGGGAAATCTATAGTTATGTTTTTCCTTTCAAAAGCCTCCACCAACCTACTTATTGCAACCAGCAAATTGACCAATATACCACTGTCACACTTTTTTTTCTGTAGGGCTAAAGCTATAAAAACCATTTCAAAGAGTACTTCACAGTTCATGTTGGGGCAAATGAATACTCTTTAAAAAAAACACAAAAGCAGAAGCAGATGCAGCTGCATCCCCTGATAGGACTGCTACTTCAAAGATTTTCCTTGATTCTCACTACATGTATGCGTGTATTAGGAATGTGTATCTTTCTACTGTATAAGATCACAGGAGAGTTGCAGGAGACTATATAAACCAGAGAAAAGACATTGCTATTTTGAAGAACTGGTGTCAGGTACTCTAAAGCAGGGGTCCCCAACCTGTGGGCCACAGCCCACTGTTGGGCCATGGCCTATTTGCAACCAGACCGGTGCGCAAGCAGTGGTACCGACATTTGGGGCCCCACTCACACAAATGAAGCTGCAAGTATCTGCCCCTCACACAAAATCCCCTCTTCCCCCACTCTCCTGTGCTAGGACATCAAACCAGAAAGGTTAGGAAACGCTGCTCTAAAGCATATTTTGGGGATTGCATCTGGAGCACAACATAGCTTTGAATGTGCACAAAAATGTCCTGTTTCACTTATGGAAACATTTTTTTTATGTACATGCAGTCAACCAGGGAAAAGATTTAAAGCCACCATACCAAGTCTCCCAGAGGATGTGTGACTTCTCAATCAGGTTAATCAATAGCACTTCATCAAACGATGGGGCTTCAATTACACTGAAATAAATAAATCAGAGAAATTAAGAGAGAAAGATAAGAGAGAGGCTGTGGACAGTTGACCAGGCTTAAAAGAGGAAAAAGAAAATAAAAAGATCACTAATATATAGAAAATTGAAGACATTCTGGTTGTTCAAACTAATCAGAAACACTAAGGAGTATTGTTACTCTATTCTATATAATCTGTAAGTAAAACATTTTGTTAAGTAACTTTGGATCACCTTAATAATCATCATGCCCGTATTTAGGAAAAAAACAGGGAAAAGAAGCAAAACCTTCAATATAAAATCAAATACTAATGCAGGAGTTTTTTTTATCATTTCTGAAGTGCTGTAAGTGAGATTTTACTGATTGTTTGTCTATTCTCAAAATAAACAGGGAAGAAATACTACTATTTCTATACAAACAAATCCTCGTTCTGCCACATGTACAATAATGAAAAACCTTGCATCATTAAAAACCAACAAATTTGATAAAATCATCCGCTGTTATTAAATAGGTAGAACATTTTCTCTATACCAGGGGTAGGCAACCTTGGCTCTTTTATGACTCGTGGACTTCAACTCCCAGAATTCTGGGAATTGAAGTCCACGAGTTATAAAAGAGCCAAGGTTGCCTACCCCTGCTCTATACCATTACAATCACTCTTTTCACTTATTTTTGTCTGATGACAAAAAGATTTCTTGGGATAGGTAAAATTTATTCCATACTACTATTTACGTTTTCTTCAGCCAAATGTGTGTTCGCTCTCTGATTCTCTTACACTACATGTTAAGGTATGAAATGACGAGCATGTAAGTTTCTGACCATCACTTTAAATGCCTTCAGATATATATAAGATCAGAAAATCTTTGGTGCATACAGTAGATATGATCATTGTTTCAAAAGAAAATGGAAACAATTGTGAATCAATATTTATCATAAAAAGATCTGATACCAACTGGCCAAGTTGCTATTTAAACTTGAAGAGTTAAAAGAGGAGTTATAGTTTCTTAGAAAAGGAAAACAATGGTGGGCTGGGAGGAAAGCAGAGTATTCTTGAATTAGCTTTTCTAAGTCATCTAAGTCATTTGTTGTGTGGATCACAACAAATTGTGGCAAGTTCTTAAAGAGATGGGAGTACCAGACCATCTTATTTGTCTCTTGAGAAACCTATATGTGGGTCAAGAAGCAACAGTGAGAACTGGACACGGAACCACCGATTGGTTCAAAATTGGAAAAGGAGTCCGGCAAGGCTGTATTCTGTCACCCTGCCTATTTAACTTATATGCAGAGCACATCACGAGAAAGGCAGGGCTAGATGAATCAAAAGTTGGAATTAAGATTGCCGGGAGAAATATCAACAACCTAAGATATGCAGATGATACCACTCTAATGGCAGAAAGTGAAGAGGAACTAAAGAGCCTCTTGATGCGGGTGAAGAAGGAGAGTGCAAAAGTTGGCTTGAAACTCAACATTAAGAAAACCAAGATCATGGCATCCGGCCTCTCAATTCCTGGCAAATAGATGGGGAAGAAATGGAGGTAGTGACAGATTTTATCTTCCTGGGCTCCAAGATCACCACAGATGGGGACTGCAGCCAAGAAATTAAAAGACGCTTGCTCCTGGGGAGGAAAGCTATGGCAAATCTAGACAGCATAGTAAAAAGCAGAGACATCACCCTGCCAACAAAAGTATGTATAGTCAAGGCCATGGTTTTCCCAGTTGCAATGTATGGCTGTGAAAGTTGGACCATAAGAAAGGCTGAGTGCCAAAGAATTGAGGACTTTGAACTATGGTGCTGGAGAAGACTCCTGCGAGTCCCCTGGACTGCAAGGCGATCAAACCGGTCAGTCCTAGAGGAGTTCAACCCTGACTGCTCTTTAGAAGGCCAGATCCTGAAGTTGAAACTCAAGTACTTTGGCCACCTAATGAGAAGGAAGGACTCACTGGAGAAGAGCCTAATGCTGGGAAAGATTGAGGGCAATAGAAGAAGGGGACGACAGAGAATGAGATGGCTGGATGGAGTCACTGAAGCAGTAGGCATGAGCTTAAATGGACTCCAGAAGATGGTAGAGGACAGGAAGGCCTGGAGGAACATTGTCCATGGGGTTGCGATGGGTCAGACACAACTTCGCAACTAACAACAACAAAGTCATCACAGTTTAACAACTCAGTTCCAGCCCAAATAACAAAGGATTGAATGAGATAACAATAAAGTTACCCTTTGGGTAATTGATCACCATGGCTTCACGGATATTCCACGTGTTTTGCTTGGCAATAATGCAGAGGTAGTTTCATTGCCTTAGTCCCAAAAATGTGTTTCTTTTTTTTCCTTTTTTTACTTCTCAGTTTAGCCTACATTTGTGTTATTTATCCTAGAAATAAGCAGGTTCAATTCTGCTTAGCTTCCTGAGATTAACCAAGATGGGCTGAGCTAAATCTACAAAATCTGTAAATTTAGTAAATTGGCTAAATCTGTGCTGAATCCCAATTCATTATAGTCTAGAAAGGAAAGGATTGCTTTTAAAATTTCCATTGGATTGAGTGTCTGGCCTACTCTCATGCTGGCTATAATTCTATTCTATTCTATTCTATTCTATTCTATTCTATTCTATTCTATTCTATTCTATTCTATTCTATTCTATTCTATTCTATTCTATTCTATTCTATTCTAGCATAGAATGGAATGGAATGGAATGGAATAGAATAGAATAGAATAGAATAGAATAGAATAGAATAGAATAGAATAGAATAGAATAGAATAGAATAGAATAGAATAGAATAGAATAGAGCTGGAAGGGACCTTGGAGGTCTTCTAGTCCAACCCCCTGCTCAAGCAGGAGAACCTATACCATTTCAGACAAGTGACTGTCTAGTCTCTTCTTAAAAACCTCCAGTGATTTAGCGCCCATGATTTCTGAAGGTAAGCTGTTCCACTGGTTAATTGTCCTCATTGTTAGGAAGTTTCTCCTTAATTCCAGGTTGTTTCTCTCTTTGGTCAGTTTCCAACCGTTGTTTCTTGTCCTGCCCTCTAGTGCTTTGGAGAATAGTTTGATGCCGTCTTCTCTGTGGCAGCCCCTCAAATGCTGGAATACTGCTATCATGTCATCCCTGTTTCTTCTTTTCTTTAGACAAGCCAAACCCAAGTCCTGCAGCCATTCTTCATATGTTTTAGTCTCCAGGCCTTTGATCATTTTAGTTGCTCTTCTCTGAATTTGGTTTCACTCCACTCAGCTTATGTTCATTCCCTCAAAGATTTGAACCTTTAAATCAAGAGCAGGAAAAATTCAGAACCAGTGTTTCAGTATAAGGGTCCCATAAAAGAGAAATAATGTTAGTCTATCATCAGTTAGGTTAAACTTACTCCAGTTGCTCTTTTCCAACTCACTCTGCAGATAAAATGAGTAGGGGAAGAACTTTAAAATTTATTTTCATGAAATCAATATCAAATATAACCAGGTTGAAGGCACCTGAGCTTCACTTAGCTCCATAGTCTTTGATACAGCCACCTTCCAGCAACTTTCTCCCCAAGATGGCATCTGATGGGGCAGATAACACCACTGGAGCTCAGCCATAAAGTCTGAACAATGTGACTCCAATGTGCTTGATAATATAATGCTTTTGAAATAATTGTTTTTCCAAGGCGCCTGAAGGCAGGACAAGAAGCAACGGATGGAAACTAATCAAGGAGAGAAGCAACCTAGAACTAAGGAGAAACTTCCTGACAGTTAGAACAATTAACCAGTGGAACAACCTGCCTCCAGAAGCGGTGAATGCTCCAACACTGGACGTTTTTAAGAAGAGACTGGACAGCCATTTGTCTGAAATGATATAGGGTTTCCTGCCTGAGCAGGGGGTTGGACTAGATGACCTCCAAGGTCCCTTCCAACTTTATTATTATTATTATTTAATTTTTAGCTTACATGGTTCTGATTGTTTTATTGATAATAGTTTTGTTATATTTATTTTCTGCTCTAAAATTGCTCTTTTGGGGATCAAAATTCAAGTTTGTTTATAGTTACCACTAAAAAGAATTCATGTGTACAAATGAGAAATGCTTAATAATATGAAAATGTTTGGTTACTCTATGTACAAAGGCTTTCACATGAATGTGATTCCTATTACACTGACAGTCTTGCTCTTATGGAAATATTTATTATACTGTTGTATACATTGTACACAAGAAGCTGTTTTCTCTGCCAATGTTCATACTGTGTATGTTGTCATTGAAGGAGGGGCTGCTTGTCTGGCGAAGCACTGCAAGTTGTTCTCCTTGACGCAGCTCCATTCCTGCTCATTTTGGGATAAAGAGTAACTAAGTCCAAATTAACTTATATTTAGATAGTGACAAGAAAAGTCAAATACTCTTGTAGCCTGTGCATCAGCTGAATATAGCTTCTTTAAACAGGAACCAAAAGGAACTTGAGGAGAACATGAAAATCTGTTTGGCTGCATTGTTGGGAAAGAAAGAAAAGGAGAACATTATTTGCATGTTAAGCTAAATAGTTGCTCTTCATTTGATGTCCATCTAGAAGTCTTTCTTTCTTGTTTAAAGCATAAGTATTCAATATTATAATTACTGTATTGCTAATTCTGATGTGCCTGGAAATTCTGGATCAATAACAAACTAAATTGAGATCTTTGAATTATAGCTTCCACCAGCGAGATTCAAGGGATTGACTGCTCATGATGTAGGAGACTCATTTTTATGCAGCATGTTCATAAATGCTGCTGTTTGAGGGGAAAAAAATCACTGAAACATTTTACACAAAGTTCAATTATATATAAAGTCCTTTGACCTCTTTTACTTCAGTGCTTTTTTCACACAGAGAAGAGGGGAGACGTTATTTAAAATGCCTGCAACAGCCATTTTAGACTTTTTCAAAAATTTATAATGAAGTTGGTTGAATATTCATGACTGTACCCAAGAAAATCACTACTCTGGAAAAAAATGTCTTTGGATTGCATAAAGTACCTAGTATTTAATATATTCATATATAGGAACATTTGACATGATCGAGATTACTACAAAGGATTTGATGTCCCTATTTGTACATGCCTCCCCTCACCCCAAGTCATTTTCTTTACAGAAAACAAATATTATAGCAATTTGTAAAGTGGAACTAAATAAGTTCAACTTAAAAACTACATTTTGATTATCAATGTGGGAGGAAAATCAGATTTCTAGAAAGTAATTTTACTTTTTTACATTTCTGTTTAGCGCCTCGTTGAAGCTGCAGAAGAAGCTCACCTGAAACATAAATTTGATGCTGATTTACAGGTAAGAAAAATCTGACTTCAGCAGTTATAATCAAAAAGTTCTGTTTCATGAATTGCTACCACTATTCATAGAAATAGAGTAGAACCTATAAAAGAACTGTTGGTAAAGAATGGAAATGCCTTCTCTTTATAGAATCCAAACCATGGTCATCTAAAAATTGCTATTCTAAAGAAGTGATTAAACAATAGCAATATGATGCCTGCTTGTTTATTAAAGTGACAGAAGTATTCTTTTAAAAAGTTGTTTTTCAAAATATTTGCTGGTAAATAAACTCAAAAGCAATATAAATCCTACTAGAGGTTCAATACGTTGAAAGGGCTAGGTAATAATAAATTACAAAAGCCTATGGGAAGACATAAGCAGGAAATGAGCTAAAAGCATCCTGATGCTTCTGCTATTGGAAATCATATAAACTGTTGTAACAAATATCCATTGGGATTTGCTTAATTTCCAAGAATTTACCCACTGATGTATAGCAAATTCCAAATTGTTATAGCAAGTTCCATCATTTAACTATTAACTATATTAAAAAATAGTATTGGTTTTATCTGAATTGAGGACAGATATCCAGTTTGGCTATCTTCATTTTCTAACTATTATAAGAGAAAAGGAAAAAATAAGTAAAATTCGTTTTCTATACATCACTACATATCTCTATTTATCACATATTTTTCTGTAGCTGGGCATCAGTGGCTGTGTAGGGATAACCATGACATTTCTGGAGAGAGAGAAAAAATTAAGGTTGTCAATTTGTCAAAAATTTCAACAGGTGAAGGAGAAATTCTTCTATAAAGAGCAGGACTCCCACTTACTGGTGAGAGTGTGGAATGGGACAATTTGCCATGACCAACTCGTCATGGCCGTCTCACTGTGGCCATTTTGCTAAAGCCAACCTGCCATGGCCATCTCACCGTGGCTAACTTGCCATGGGACAACACGCTATGGCCAACTCACCACAGGAAACTTGCCATGGACAATTTCATGTGGGATAACTCAATGTGATTAATGTTATCTGCCACTGTTTCTTCAACTTTATTTCCATTTTAATCAGCACCTCTGATTTTAAAAAAAGCTAATGGAAAAGGTCTTTCATAGGACTGAGTGAAGGCTAGGAAAGCAGAGAAATTTGAAACTGCTGATGAGATAATTTTACAAAAAAGATCACTTTTATAGTCAACCCTTAGCCAACTCATAAAATAGCTTAAAAAAGGACTACTTAACATCTATCATGATAATTCCTTAAAAATTCTCTTCTCCATTGAAATAATTTCTCTAAGTTTTGTTTCATCAAAATGAATTAAATACTGGTAACAAAATTATGCAGGAGAATTTACCTACCTTATTTCTTGTTGCATTAAAAGCCTGATGTGTTTATGTAATTTGCTTCAGTGTTTTGTAGATTTTTTTCTCCTTTTTCCCAGCTCCATAATATTTTTCTTCTGATGCATATTGACTAGATCTTTATACATTATCTCAGGTCTTTTGCAGCATATGTTTGCACAAAAATAGTGTTGGTTTTATTTCCAGATTATAGCACAGTGTATTATATGAACGGGTTGCAGTGTTTACTATGACCAATATAGTGCAAAAGTTTAAAATTAAACACATAGAAATAATGTTTTCAAATATATTTAAAAGATCTATGATGAAGATAGAATTTAAATATAGCTCAAATATCCATTTCCCTTTTAGTATAATTTAAAGTATTATTAAAGTTTACAATCAAAAGGATAGTATCTGTAATTTTAATATTCCACTCTATTTTGGTTTTTTTTTCTAATGGCCAGAAGAATTGATTGCCCAAATCAAGCAAAAGCAGTTATATAATTCATGATTTAAGATGCCTTTTTCCAGAATTTGCACAAATCTTAAATTTTTATGTTTGTAAAAGTGTTGAGCTCTTTTAGATTAAAAGCTATTTGAGTTGGCAGCATTAGCAGCACAATCTAATATCTGACAGAGGCCTTATTGTTTATTGTTGTCATGGGCCATTAAACTAATCAATTGTTAATCTTGATTTCGGCAACCTCACTGCCACCCTTCAAGGAAATTGAGGTGGCTCTTTATTAAAACACAACAACAGCAAGTCCTTATAATACCTTCTGCTCAATGGAAAGTAATGATTGGGCTCCTTTACTTTGGAAGGGAATTTATAAAATTGGTAGTGCATTCAAGGAAAGACAAAATTCCATCCTTCCTTTTACAGATAGCATTGTAAAATCTGATTCAAAATGTCTTAGATGTTTTTGTTCTCTGTAAAAGGACTTGTTTTTCAACCTTCAGCCCTTTTAAATTTCATTTGTGGTATTTTTTTTTTAAAAAAATATTTTTATAAAGCGGCCGAGAAGGCTATTTTCTTTGTTTTGTCTTACATGTGTCTCCTTCCCTCTGCAGCTTGCTGATTGGAAAAGGCCTGTGGGTGAATTGTCTTTCTCTTGAAATTAATTAGAGCAGGGAAATAGGAAGGGTGCAGACCAGTAGTGAGATGTTAATACCAAGAAAGATAGGGATATACACACCCTGATTAGGTAGCAATAAGCACAAGTCTGTTTTCTATCCAACAGTCTATCAATAAACTTGCCTAGAATTTCTTTCAGAACAACTGTTTTTGCTATTTTCTGTGATGAAATAATACTCATGGGAATTAGTCTACTATAAGTAGTAGTATATTGAAGGAGATTGTTTGTTCCCTATTACTACACTGTAAGGAGTTAATCCAATTCTGGACATAATAAACCTGGGTGCTACATGTATGTAATGGAAATCTAAATACGGAAATATTTATGTGGAATGTTTCTTTTACAGATATGGTAACATCCATATGACCTGCTATAATTTGTTCTCTAGTAAACATTATGTAGATATGGATGCCAACCCACCCCCCCTTTCTTTCTATAAAAAGGTCTTTTGATTCTTTACAATGTCATTCTTAAATTTAGCTCGCTCCAAATAGATTGGAAATTTGATTCTCAGATTTTCTCTCCCTTGCATCCTGGTGTTTCTAACAAGGTTGGGAGAAGGCTGCAGGGAGAGCTCCCTCTGCTGATGTTGTATGTCATCATGCACCTGATTAGAACTGTAGTGTGAAAGATTAAGCTTGACTCAGAAACTTTACTTGACAGTAAGTTCCATGCTCTTACTTCAGAGTAAATTAATACAAATAGAATTGGTCTTCAGTTGTGTTTGGAAGGAATTCATCTACTTATTGTTGGAAAATTACGGAGAATAAGAAATAGAATAATGAAAAATTGTTTATCTACAGTCACTATATAGCTTTATCTTTCTTTTCCGGTGTTCGGATCTTTCCAGTCAGTCAGTTTCAATCTATAAGTGTGTGTGTATATAAAAATTTGAGAATGTTCATACTGAGTTCTCCGGAAAAATATATTTAAACACCTATTCTAGCAGTGCAAGCATGGGCTATGATACAGATAATATTTGAGATGACTATAGAAATCTTAAATCAGGTATGTCCAACCAATGGTCCATAGGCCACATACAGCCCTGGACAGCTAGTAATGTAGTCCCACAATAAAAAAATAAAACAAAAATAAAGGAAGCTTGTTATTTATATGCAGTAACTATATTATATATTTTATATTCTGCACAAAACAATTCCTCTTCACTCAGTGTGGCCCAGGCAAGCCAAAAGATTGGACAATCATGTCTAAATGATATTGTCTCTTCATCAAAAAACATAAATCAAAGTACAACTATGTCACTATAATCCAAAATGATATGTTTGTTGGATGTGGAAACATAACTTTAAGAAAATTTGCAATTAAAGCTTTAACTATTCCATTTGATCTTGAGAAACCTGCTATGATATCTGGGACTCACAGATTCTAACTATAGCAGACTAAGCTATGGCTCAACTTGAGAAAAGTTTTGAGCCACATAGCTGCATTGTTATTTGCGTCCTTTTCAGTAAAAGGTATAATGGATCAGTATAACTAGAATAAAAAACATAAAAACCACAGTTTTAAAACAATACAACATTGAACATTACTGGGTCTTGAAATTTTCCCCCAAAACTCCTTGATTGATTAGGTGCCATCCAGTTAGTGTCAACCTTTAGCACCAGATAGATCAGGGGTGTCAAACTGCCGGCCCATGGGCCGGACGTGGCACGTGGAAGCCGCGTCCACCCCATTGCCGGCAATGGCAAAACAGTCCCGATACGTTGCGCGACGTCATGTGATGTTGTGAGTTTGACATGTCTGAGATAGATACATTTTTCTCCACAGTGATCCACTTGTTTTTCAGATTTACCAATGAATTCAGAATTACCAATGAATCTGTCCACTTGGTTACTGCTCATCTTCTTTTTCCTTCTCCCTTTCTCAGCATTAGAGCCTTTTCCAGAGACCTTGGTCTTTGCATAATGTATCTGAAGAAAGATAATTGGAGCCTATAACAAAGCTACCAAATAAAAGAGTTGGAAGGGACCTCGGAAGTCATCTAGTCCAAGTCCCTGCTCAAGCAAGAGACCTTATATCATTTCAGAGAAAAGACTGTCTAGTCTGTTCTTAAAAAACCTCCATGTTGGGGCACCTGCAGCTTCTGAAAGCAAGCCATTCCACTGGTTGATTGTTCTCACCATTAGCCTTGTTATTGGTGCTTTAAGTGACTACTCTAGGTTGATTTGTTCAGTTTGTTTTCTTGGTTGTCCAAGATAATATTAGGGGTCTTCTTCAATACTAAACTTCAAAAGTGTCAATAGTCACAGTTTAAGGTTAGCAATGAAATTTTAACAAGAATATTGCATATTTTATAATATCTGTTGTTAGCATTGGGTCACATACTGTTCACACAGTTAATTAATCATTGAAATTTTGCAATTATTTCTGATAAAATCATATCCCAGATAAAATGTTTGATTATTGTAGCTCTTCTCAAATAATTTGAAGTTGTATCAGTACATGGTGCATTGTGCCCTGCATTTTTACATCATTACAATTGTGAAGATTTAGAAAAAATACATTGAATTTCTTTTAATTACAATATGATAAATAACAATGCTGCTTTTGTTAGAAAAATGAAATTACTGTTCATTTCTCCGCCCCATTCCAGAGCTATTCAAGCATGCCCTTCTTAATTCAATTAATATATTTGAAAGTAAATAAATTAATTAAATAAGCAGTTTATTATTCTGGCATTTACATAAAGCACACTTTAATTATTCCTCCATGTTCTTTTTAAGGATAGTGTCAGAAACAGAGGGAAAAATAGATACATTCTGAAACAAGGCAGAAGGAATGAGAGAAAATGCTGAATCACTGAAAAAAAATTCATACAATTCAATAGGATGAAAAATATTGTTCAGTTTGAACCATATCTTGGGATCTATCTGTTCCCTGTTGATAGGAACTTTTCAAACCCTCATTTTGATTCTTGATTTGATCTGTGAACTCTGAGAGTTTTACTATCCTTCTTTAAAATCTGCATCTGGAAGTTTTGAAGGGGAAGATTTATTTATTTAATTAACACATTTATATGACTGTCCATCTCACACAAAGCAACTCTGGAAGGCATACAACAATTGAATAAAGCAGTAAATAAGTAAAAACAATCCTTATGAAAAAGGTAAAAAAATATTCAGATAAAATACTATAAAACATTATTTTAAATATACAAACCTCACAAAAAGAGCAAGAATATAAACCACAGTGGAGTCGTCTAAAAATGTCTCTGGCTCCTCAAACCCTCCTGAAGCCTGATGACATAACCAGATCTTTAGGGACTTCCCTATGGGCACGGAAGGAGCATGTCTAACTTCAGGGAGGAGAATGTTTCACAAGAAGGATGCCACAGCAGAGAAGGCCCACCTTCTGGGACCCACCAAATGCAACTCCCTGGCTGATGGACCCTGTAACATGCCTTCCCTGCCAGATCAAATGAGGTGGGCTCGTGTAAGATACTTATTTGCAAGGATGATCCTAAGCATGTCCTGCCAAATGCACAAATTCCCCTTTCAATCTTCCTTGAACTTCATCATCATGAACAACATGAACTTAACCACGATGTGGAACTTGGGTGCATCCTGCAATGTGGGGTCTTTCAATGAATACATGGAGGGGGGTTGTTTTTAATGTGTTTGGTTTTTATCATTTTAATATGGTTATTATGTTGTTTTATTTTTGATTGGGAGCCATCCAGAGTTTGTTGTAAGATGGTGGCTTTATAAATATTTAAATAAATAAATAATTTTCAAATAAAATTTGATATACTGAAGAACTAGCTGGTGACATAAAACCATGGTAGTTGTACTGATCTTGAAAAAAGCTAAACATTTGGATAAGAGATACCAAGTTTGTAAGCTGAAAAAAACCCATGTAAGAAGGCAATACTGCATCATTTCATGTTGTTGCTAACCCCCCCCCCCCCAAAAAAAAACCTGAATGTATCTGTCTGGTCTCCAGAAATGAAACTAGACTCAAGTTTACCTTGACTACCAGTTGCTATTCTGCTGCACCAGATATCTGCCAACTTTCTCTTCTGTAGGATCAAAGTGTTTCCTTGGCAAATCTGCCAAATTAAATGATTAAGCTGTTCTAAAATGTTCATCAGTAATAATTAGATATAACACAAAAAATGAGACTTAGAAAATAGCAAATATGTTAACATATTGGGCATACCTGTATTTTTTTCCTCGGCTTATTCTAACTTTATTAATGTACAGATTTCAAGGGGTCTTAATGTTCTCCTGGATGCTTAAGGTATGTGTGTTTCTTTGTTTGTTTATTGTAGGGAAAGAATTGTTCCTATAGCTTCATTTTTTGAAGCTCCTGAACAATACTTTGAAACACAACAGCAAATGTAAATTAGTGTGTTGACTTTCTACTTTATTTTTTCCCCTAAAATATTAAACAGTGCCTTAATGCAAATTAATATTGTAATCACAGTTTTCTGTATTTCAGTAGAAATCAGAAACCTTAACAGTAATTAAAATTACATACAACCACTGTAATTCACATTTTCTTTTCATGCATATCTTAACTGCTAATATTAATAAAGTCCTTTCACTGTTCATTGACAATTGATGTAATTATATAGTCATAAATACTAATGCCAATTAACATGTTGCCTGTGATGATAGATCTTTAATGGAATGAATGTAGTTGAAATATCATTACCATCATTATGGAAGAGCATCATCATAATAAAAATGTGACTTGTAAACAAAAAAATCCAACCATGTTATTTAATAGCCTGGAGTTACTTATCATCCCTGCTGTTATTTAATATTGATTAAGTGGCATCTTTATATTACGTGTTGTATGACACCATTTTCCCCCAAACTGATTCTCATTACGAATGACTTTTTGAAGGTCATTTCATACGGAATGCAGTTGTATGACATCCTCCTCTCTGTGGCTGATAGAGTTAGAGTTAGGATTAATATGTACAGGTACTAGAATACTACAGGTATTCTTAGTGTTTGTTTTGCTTGGTTGTGTTATTTCCCATCCCAGGTTTGGCTTATGGTTGTTCATTCATGCATACACAGCCTGTTGAGGCCCATGGGTCTTGTAGCCCCTTTTTTCTTTCTACCTGGGTTTTCCAGATAGGTGCAAGTAGAGCATACAAGACCCCCCCCAATGAACAGTGAAGAAATAGCAACAAAGGAACAAAGACCCAATTAATTCAAAGTGGCAGCAAAACTTTACTGGTTACAATGTACATTTATCCCCCACCCACCCACACAGTCACTCAAACACACAGTCACTCAAACACACACACACACATCCCCATTTACCAGTATCCTTCGCACCTAGGCTGCAAGGCATTAGCTAAAACTGTTTCTCAGTCTTGTCAACTTTAAGGTGAGTGGACTTCAGCTTCCAGAATTCCCTAGCCAGCATGCTTCACGCATCGTAAAGTTACTAATGGTCAGAAAAAATGAGCTGGATGATGGGATCTAGAATCACTCAAAGATTGGGAGGGTTTAAAGAATCCTTTTATTCCCCCAAAGTTCTTTCCTTGTGGATTCACAAGTCTGATAGCTGTCAATGGCATTGAGGGGATTTCTGTGTCCTCCTTGCAAGGTCTCCTTTATCTGTCTTTTAGTAACATTTCTCCTTTGAACTTTAGCAAGTTGTTTTCTTCTTATCTACCTCCCACAAGGATCTTTTGGACAAGATTCCTGTTTTTTTGTCTTCTCTGCAGATGTCGTTGCCATATTTTCAGATTACGGTGTCTTCAGAGTCTCACAGTTGCAGACTTCCTTGTTTTTGCATTGCACTTGTCTGTTTCTCAGAAAGGTTTCAAGATTTGGTATGATGAAGGGGGTTGTTTTTCAACCAGCTTGTCACAGATGCTGAAACTGTTAGGGCTCAGAGGGAGTCACTGGCCCAAGGTCACCTAGCTAGTTTCCATGCCTAAAAGCAGATGGGCCCTGGGTCTTCCTGCTGTAGTCCACCTCCTTAATCACGACATCATGCTGACTCTTTGAATGCCTGTAATACCATGCTTACATTTTCATGCCAATGTCTTATTTGCCTCTGGAAACTCACCCAGGCAAGAGATGATCTTCATTTATTTTACCATCTCAGCTAAGGAGATGTTTAATTTACAGGATTGCCTAATTCAGAAATTACAAAACAAATCCGAAATTCAATAGACATAGTGATATACAGTAAGCAAGAATAATTAATTTATAATGGCATCATCATCATTAGCAAAAGCAATATTTCCAGTATTTAACTACAATAATGTTATTTAAATACATAAAACAATCATGTTTCTATAAGGCAGTGCATAGAAAATCAGATAAAAATGCTACTATCTATAGGCTTGGGAACTATAAAACAATGCTAAAAGCAATACTGAAATGTTTATATAAATACTGAAATATTTAATGCTACTGTTATGAATAGAAAAAAGGTAGACTGAAAAAAAAACCCTCCAATTTTAAAAGACAGACTGAAGGCTAATTTTATTTGTGGTAAGAGAACATTCCACAACTGGAGATCAGTGCTGAAGGATAATTGTTTAAAACTAAGAGTTGTATTAACAAGGTG
Source organism: Azemiops feae (assembly GCA_023970755.1). Lineage (NCBI taxonomy): Eukaryota > Metazoa > Chordata > Lepidosauria > Squamata > Viperidae > Azemiops > Azemiops feae. Next base: position 1,197,906 of record JALGBA010000445.1, on the reverse strand, counting down.
AATTGTATTCAAAATACAACTGCAACTAGTTCAGATCTTTCTATATTGGGGTGAAAAGATCCTTAACCTCTTTGAAGTTCAAGACACTGAAGGACTGTTGCAGAAAATTATTAGGTTTTTTTGTTTTTCATTTATCTCATTTGGAAAGACCCTAGGCTAAATTTGAGGAGTACAACCTAAAATAGGACCCTGTGAATCTCTTTTCTGTGGATCAAGGAGCTTCCCTTTCTTTTTCTTTTCCTTTAATAAGTACTTTATCTCATGCAAGCTTGTAACTCAGAAAAAGCAAGGGTTTTTCTTTTTTTAACCAATGAAGCTATAAAGCAGTCAAAAGGCAAGATTACAATTAAACTTGTACAGCACCTGAATAAAGAGCATCTTGATAAGTAGCTCATGACTGCATGTAAACAACATATGATCAGGTGCAGCACAATTAAGGAACTAACTTGAAGGAACTGATAAGCTGACTGCCAAGATCTCCATTAGAGGAATACAGAAGTATAAGAGATCTGGGTTTCTGGCTTTGAAGTTGAGAATGATCTTGATCTTGATCTTGAGAGGTAGACTTTTGCTTATAGAGATAATAGAAAGAAACAAAGCTAGAAGGTCATTGGCATATGGATAGCATTTAATTTAAAATTTCTAGATGACCTCTTCAGATTTAATTGTTTCATGTGTACATAATTGTCATTGATTCAAAAAACTGAATCACATTAGTTATTCAGATTGATTTGAATCAGATCAAATCGACCATTCAAATTGATTGGTCAGGCTGTTGTACCCCTGTTGTCCTGTTGTGAACGATCACATCATTTTTCTAGATGGTGCCCAAAAAATTCTTGTGTCTAGAGAAAAGCTGGTGGTAACCTAATGAATGAGAAATGATGGGGCTCTCTTTTTCTATGAAATTTGGGTTTTTGCAGAAAGGTTTGAAAAAGTGTGTGGTTTCCTTTAGTTAAAAAAAGTCAAGCCAGTTTTAGTTATTGTGTAACTGTAACATATAGTAACAGTGTTCTATATTTGTCTGATTTTCACAGTGGCCAGTTTGAAATTTATTTTATTGAGCTGTCATCTCACAACCATGATTCTGGGTGGTGTAAAAAAAAATTAAAATGACCATAATAGCATATAATCTAGGACACCTTAGTTAAAACAATAACACCCCCCCCCAAAAAAAACAAGAACAAAAAGGAGCATCACCTAATTTCCCAGCCAGAATGCTGAAGAGAACAACCAGAGAAATAGCTTTCAAATGCACTTTTAGGTTATTTTATATTTCTTTCTTTCTTTATTTGCTGGATTGATTTTTACCCAGTCTTTATAAACAACTCAAGGCAGCAAAATACATAATACTCCTATTTTCCTTATAGCATTAGCACTTAGACTTATATACTGCTCCATAGCGCTTTATAGCACTGTCTAAACCAGGGGTGTCAAACTCGCCATGTCACGTGACGTATCGCGACGTATTGCAACTTTTTCCCCATTGCCGGAGCTGGGATGGGCGTGGTTTTGGCATGATGCATCCGGCCCATGGGCTGGCAGTTTGACACCCCTGCTCTAAACAGTTTACAAAGTCAGCATATTGCCTCCAATAATCTGTATCTTTATTATATCAACCTTGGAAGGATGGAAGGCTGAATCAATGTTGAGCTGGTGAGAATTGAACTTCTGGCAGTGGGCAAAGTTAGCCTGCAATACTGCATTCTAACCACTGCTCCACCAGGCCTCCTTATAACAACAACCCTGTAAGTAAGTTGGGCTAAGAGAGAGGGACTGGCCCAAAGCCATCAAGCTTGCTTTCGTCTCAATTCTTAATTAACTTTTGGGATTCAAGCCTTCTGAAAGGTTTATTCAAGGGGGGGGGAACCCTGGATATTAACTTCTTTGATTTGTAATCTGGCGATTCTATTTAGTATCTCAGTACAAGTAATATGGTAATTCTCACAATATTAAACAGAGATAACACTTTTATACTGTGCTGAAACAATTCTGAGTTGTATTAAGTTTACACTAAAGCAAAACATAATATTTTTTTCTTCCACATTTTGGGAATAGCAATGACCAAATGCTAAAATATAATTTACAAAATGCACTTACATTTTTCTAGAATAGTTAAAAAGTAATTTATATATACTATAATATTACTAGCCACTAGATGCCACTGTTGTTTTATACCAATACAGCAGGATAAATTTTTATGATACTTTTAAAGAAATCATTTAAGAAAATATAAACATCTGCAACATTTTTGTTTTTATATTGTGTTGTTGCTTTACCTTTCTATCCTTTCAAAACCACCCCCCCTGACTTTTTGTACATTTTATACATATTATTTATGTTGTATTATATTATATTTTGAATTTTGTTTTGCATTCTTTCTTGTTTAGAAATTACAAATACATGTTCACAAGTATATTGTCAAGATCTCTAAGTAATGTATTGTTGTACTTATTTTTTTATCCTTATCTTTAGCTCTGCTTGTTAGTAAACAAATATTTCTTTAGATTAGCATAATAGCCTGCCAATAAAAGAAAAACATTACTCTTAGAACAAAACTACTATTAAAGTTCCTATAAGTTTAAAGTTATATATATATTGAATACTTTACCAAAACTTGGGATTTTTTTAGGATCATAAATACATCTGCTTTTTGACTTTTTAATGTTTCTTTTAAAGCAGTATGCATACCAGTTCATTTATGTTTATAATGCAGGGCTGAAGGTTAATTTTAATACTAAAAAAGAATTCACAAAATAAGTGAGATATACTTTTTTTCCTGTTTTATCTCCATACAAAAGACATTTTTTTCACTTTTGATCTATTTCTGGAATCAGAGCTGAACTAGAGAATCATACAGAAAAGCAACAGAGTATGGAAGTATTGGTAAGAATTTATCACAACCTCTTCAAGTAAAAGAATTTAATCTGGACCTTGATTTGTTAGTTAAACCAAGTAAGTAAAATTTCATGTAAATACATAGTACAGCAAATACTTGGAAAGTGCTTTTGTAAATCTTTCTTTATGAAACATACCTATTTTTCCAAGAATTTACCATTTACTAACACAATTTTTCCTATTCTTAACTCCTAGACTTTAAAGAAATATAATAAAGACATGCTGTCAGATCCTGTGGACGAAAGGAAAATGAGCCATTAAATTAGGTTTCCCCAACTGGTCCCTTTCAATTATCAATCATATTTCTAGGAGTTCTAGCAATTATAGACATTAGGAAGAGGTTATAATAAAAGACTGAAATTCTTTGGTGCGAAATTACAGGCTTTTAAGTATTATTTTTTCATTAATACTTTTGCTTTCCATTTGTGACATAGAATAAAAACTAACAATTACTCTGAATGCTTGTCTGAGGATGGTCATCTACTCAGCCAAATAAAAGTATGTTTCTGATGTCTTCAAACAAATAATACAATTTAGTGTTAGGCATTCCACTACTGTTGTATAACACAGTGAAAATAACACCTTCCTATAGATTACTTAGACTTATTTATCAGAAATAATGCTGAAGCATATGTTTTTTAAGAAATAATACCTTTTGATAAAATTAGCTGGAAAAGATGTTACTTATTATTTATTTTATTTTTATTTATTAAATGTATCGGCTGCCCCTCTTACTATAGGGTAACCTTTCTATCAGGTTCCTTCTGATTTTTGGCTACCATAGACTATTATAGCTGTCCGCCTAGAATTCATTATTGACCAGTGAATATTTTGATTTTCTTTTCAAAAGATGTAGTCACAGTTGCCAATCCTTAATTATTTTTCCCAAACCATAATTAAGATATTCAGCTTTGGGATATTACAGTAATCAATTCTAGTCAATAAAAAGAAATTTCTTTTAAACTCTTTCTCCCAGCTTTCCAAGGAAGCAGGTAGAACAGAAAAGTTTAAGGCTCATAGTTGGTTTATTTATTGAAAAATATCTTATTTTGCTTTTCATCTGAAAAGGCTCCAGATCTATTTACAAAGATTAATAATAATATAATCTCTCCACAGAGGATTACAATTTTTTTTAATGACATAGTTTAGTCTTATGTCTATTTCCTGGAGATGGGTGGTCATGTTTGTAATGGGGCAGAAAGGGATGTTCTTGAAACATCATCATTTTTGTTTGTTTTGGTGATACATTTATTGCTGGTTTCTCTCTTTATGCTTTTAAAGAATTGCCAATCTCCTTTTGAAGATGTTATTTCAAACAGAATTTTCCCCCCTCATTACTGTATATGTAATATTTAACATTTCTAGTCTGGTCTTTAGTATTTTAAAGCTGCTTTTGCTTTTGTGTTGTTTTAATTGTGGATTGATTTTATTTTATACTTGATAGTTTTGGTTATTTTATATAGAGCATAAATTCAGTTACATTTATAGTATAAACAACAGCATACAGAAAACAGTTCAACAGTGAATTTTGGTTTGATTTTTATTTTCTGGAAAGCTTCCTTATCATGCAGAGAGATTCATTTGTAAATCCTGTTACCATAGTAACATGCTTCTACATACAATATCAATGCACACAGGATAGATGCTTCTGCGTGCAGTAATGAAGAGAGAGAAATAGCTAGCATGTATTAAAATAATAGTAACACATGAATATAATCTATATAAAATTGGATTGGCCCCATATCAGCCTTACCCAGAGATTCTTTGACTACACACACACAAACACACACACACACACACACACACACACAGAGAGAGAGAGAGAGAGAGAGAGAGAGAGAGAGAGAGAGAGAGAGAGAGAGAGAGAGAGAGAGAGATCCCCATTCTCAGCATCTAAAATATATTAGGGGTCCGCTCAAGTTGATGACTTGCTACCCATCTATCCCCACCACTGGTATCCTTTGTGCTATGAACCCTCAATTCTGGTGCTTCAGCTTTTCTCAGTGTTGTATTTTCCTTGTGACCATACCTAGAGTTGTCTAGTTAAATTTCACTCCTGAATTCTTTCAAAGGCTGTCATTGTTGCCACCAGGCAAATGTGCCAGGGCCAAGTGGAAAAGGAGATAGCAGCTCTAGGGCTGAAGAGCAAGAGTTTAGGATGGGTATAGGAAAGCTCATGGAGGGAACTGCCTGAGAAATGGTTGCAATTGTACATAGGATCGCAGTTTTGATCTCCAGCTTTATGCTAGAACATAAAAAAGCGTAAGAAGAAAATGCTCTTCAGAGAAGTGGTTCAGGAAATAAGGTAAGTAATGATAGCAGAGAAGCCAATGAAATGCATTTTCAAGATGAACAGTAACTGGGCAATCAGAAAGTATATAGGTCATTTCTCCCAACCTAAGAGTTTGTTTACATTTTCCCACATGTGTAATACGGTAAATCCTCATTACAGCCTCTAAAAGTATGTGAGTTAGTAATCTGTTTGTTAATGGTCTTCCGCTCAGTCAGTGAGAGGTTTCTGTAGTCATCAGCAAATGAGACCTCTTAGTTTTGTATATATCATCTCTGCTGCACCATAGCAGTGAAACAAATATCTGGCATGTATTATGTATTTCCACTCTTAATTGACTAGACCCTGTTTCTCAACATGTTATTAATTCACAATGTGTTTCTCAAGTTTAAATGGAAAATGATGTTTTGAAGGAACGCCATGTAATCAAATAAAATGAATTTGTTGAAAAAGTTGCCAGACAATATTTTGAAAAATAAATCTCCTGCTCCATGTTGAATGCAACAGCCACAAAAACAACTTCTCTATCATCACCAGTAAAGATATAAAATGGTTCTCCCCAACTTATGTGCTGAAATAAAGTTCCTGTTATTGCCAGCCAGCCAAGATATCTGAAGGACAATACCTTGAGAAAACATACAGGCTGAAATTTAGACACTAGTAGGATAATTATGCATAATTCCATTCCTTTACTGCATGCTTAAATATATCTGTATGTATCTCACTTTTCCTTGTACAGTTTAATGTAGCTAAATGAATGAATGAATGAATGAATGAATGAATGAATGAATGGTATATGGTCTCCTCTTGAGCAGTGGGTTGGATTAGAAGACCTCCAAGGTCCCTTCCAGCTGTATTCTATTCAAGAGGCAATTCTTCAGGGATCTTAATGCTAAAAGCTCAATATTTAACAAAGAAGGAGCCCAGTTTAGTTATTCTAGCAGGGATTGTTGCACTCCGGTCAACAACTTAACCGTGTTCTAATGAGTTGACGTTTCCTTCCTATATATATATATATAATCATTGATCATAAGATACAACAACAAGTGATAATCATAGATACCTATAGGAAAAGGTAGTAGGAAAGATGAAACGGTAAGAAAGATGAGAAGATGAGAAGGATAATAGCAATACTGCCTAAGATGGTGCTGTGGGAATTAGGTGTTCAGCAGAGTGATGGCACGGGGGAAAAAACTTTCTTTGCATCTAACTGTTTTGGAATGCAATGCCCTATAGCGACATCCAAAGAGGAGAAGTTGAAACACTTTATTTCCAGGATGTGAGGGTCTTTAGCAATGTGCTCTTCTCATACAATGCAGAAAATGCAGGTGTTACTATGCTCTGTTCACCAGTGCCTCACTGTTGAACGACCAAACTAACCTGCTTGTCAGCTGCACAGCCAGAAATTTGGTACTGTTATCCACTTCCACAGTTGAATTGTTAATACACAGAGGTGTATGGCTGTGCCTGCATTTTCTAAAATTGACAATGATCTCTTTTGTTTTTCCTACATTTAAAACCAGACTGTCTTTTTTTAAATAATGTTTTATTGATTTTCTAATTTTACATTTAAGTATTTAAAAAGCAACGTGGCGGCTGAGTTAATCGATAATTCAATGACATACAAGTATCTTTAGTACAAGTCTCAAACTACCACATTAAATATTTCCTCTCTTTTCCCCTTAGTATTTACTGTCTCATGTTTAAACTAATACAATTCTTATTATATCAATTAAATAAAAATAACATTCTTACATTTATCAATAATTTTTAGCTTATACATATCCTGGTTATTTTAACATTCAGTCTTTATAGACAATCAATGTCCTAATTAGTTTTCCCCAATTTTTAGTTTCCCATTAATATTTAAATTTAACATTTAATATTTATAATTTCCAAGTTTTATGTAACCAAAATTCCCTTTATCGCAATTCATCACAAAGTCTAATAATCAGGATACATGTCTTATCTATTTGAGTATATTCTATTTCTCACCATCTTACATCATCTAATTAATATAACATTAGTATATTAGTATAACATTCTTATTTTCTATTAATTTCCAAATATCTTAAATTTAGTAACCAAAATTTCTCTTTTTTCAACATCAAATACTTCCTCTCTTTTTCTCCTAATGTCTACTATCTCATATTTAAGTTAGTACAGTTCTTATTATATCAGCTAAGTAAAAACATATTTATTACATTTATCAATAGATTTTTAGCTTATATATATCTTAATTACTTTTACATTCAACCTTTATAAACAAATCAATATTCAAATTTAACTTTTAATATTTATACTTCCAAGTTTTAAATGACCAAAGTTTTCTTTATCTCAGTTCATAACAAAATCTAGTATTCAAAGTACACATCTTGTCTATTTGAGTATATTCTATTTTAATCCTCACTAATAAGTAAAACCCCCAATTTTCTTCAGCCTTATTCTAGCTTTCTTTCTTTGCCAACTCGCCTTCCATATCCATGCTTTTAAGCCATCAAATAGATCTACCTCTGTTATTATATACTGTATATATTGTTTGAGATAAAAGAGGCCATCCAGTCGCTATTTTTTGGGAAGGGCTAACAAATCGTCTCTCTATTTTTCCATCTCGACGTAGTTGTCCTGAAATGTTTATCTTCCCTTCGATCTGTTCTTCTTCTTGATCCTCAGGTTTCTTCTGGTTTATATAGAAAGTCTTTTCCATTTTCAGTGTTGTCAGTCCCTTTTCTGGGTTTTCTGTTAACTGTGTTTGTTGATCAGTTGAATCTTCTATCATAGTATTTGATTGTTCCACTTCTTCTATTATATTCTGTTGATTGTTGATTGTTTAGTTGTAATCAAAGTTTGGGTTCGTTTACCTAGGCTGACATCTTGTTCTTTTCTGTAGCTTCTTATTTCATTAGAAGCTGTAAGAATAGTTTCATAAATTGCTTTCAACATAAAGAGAATCTGTTCCTGATCTTCATCCATTTTCTCTTAGTGGTGTGTTAAATTAAAAGCTTTACAATCAGAGAGTGAAAATAATTTTGTCACTGAGTATAGAACACAGCTGGGCTTCTCACAGCTGATATCTGCCAAGGGTGCAAAAGTCTTATCTATAGTCTGTGCTTCAAGCCAAGTCTCTTTTAGACAATAACAAGTTGTAATATCAGGTTGAGCCACAAGATGTCGCCCATACCGTTTAATTTTTATAATCCTTTTTCCAATTTTACTTCTTTTTTGTAACTAAAAACCCAAATCTTTAATAAAAATAAGAAATCTTTTAGTCCTCAAATTTTAGAAAGATAGAAATCCAGTTAAAATCAGGTTATTCTTTCAGTGTTTTAAGCTCCCCTGGATAGTCAATTGCCGCTGTTTTTAGAGAGTGGGATAGAATTTCCCTTCCCTCTCTCCACAGGGGGAAAAATACTTTGGGCAGCTTATAAAGGTAGAAAAAATAGTTAGGATTGAAGAGAGGTTCAGATCTCACCCAGTCTCATCCGAGCTGCTTTATAGGTGCCTGGTGGTAAGTTTGACTTCGGCTGTCTGCAGCCTAGTGACGGGCCATGTTTCTATGACCGGTCTTTCGTCCGCCGCTTTGGAGGACTGCCCCGGATCGAGCGGAAGGGCTACCACCCTCCCACGATCAAGCGGGGCTCCCCTCCTTGCTTGTCGCTCGTACAGGGCGATTTTTGTCCCTTTCCAGGGTCCCCTAGCGGTGCGAAATCAGACGTGGAAGATGGAGCTCACCTTCTAGCGTCAGGCGGCGGCTGCATCGGCAAACCGGAAGTCTAAAACCAGACTCTCTTTATTACACCAGTTCATCAAACCCTCTACCTCCTCCTGTTAATCACCCTCATTATCATCCTGAATAAGGCCCACCACTCTTGTATCATCTGCATACTTCACTATATGGTTGATAGCAAACCTTGCACAACAGTTCATGGGTCAGCAGGGTGAACCACAACAAACGTAGGACACAGCCTTGAGGAAAAGCCATGTTCAAGAACATGGTGTTAGAAATATTAGTCCCAACTGGGGCCTATCAGTGAGAAAATCAAGAACCCAATTGCACAAAGGACTGTTGAAGCCTAAAACATCCAATTTATCTAATAAATGCTGAGGAAGGATTGTACGAAATGCCGAACTAAAGTCGACAAACAGCATTCACACATGAGTATATCTTTCCTTTAAGTGTGCCCAGCTCAGATGGAGAACAGAGAAAATAGCATCCTCTGTGGAATGATTTGGATGATAAGCAAACTGAAGTGAGTCTACCTGGATACCAGTTTATAAGGGGGGGTGTTGTTTTACAGAGATAGTTTTATGCAAGATTAAATAAAGATGTATGTTTGCTTTGATAGTATGGAGCAGGGGTGTCAAACTGCCGGCCTGCGGGTCGGACATGTCATCCGGAAGCCATGCCCATCCCATTGCCGGCAATGGCAAAACCGTCCTGATACGTTGCGCGACATCACGTGACGTCGCGAGTTTGACATGTCTGGTATGGAGTAACAAGTAATTTCATATCTGAATTTTATACATACTGCAGGCTTAACAGGGTAGGCCCAGCCAAAAACTATGGAGGGCACCTGAGGATTTTGCAACAGCTCTGGGCTGCCAAGATTGTACCAAAAGACAGATTGATACATCAAATATTTCAAGTCAGTGAAACCTAACTTACCCACTTTCTTCAAATCTGCAACCCAGATTTTTTTTTAATCAAATGAAGTAAACATGCAAAAGATAACTCGATGTTCTTGGTTTTATGGGAACTCAAAATTCCAGCTTTTATTTGCTAAAGAGAGTTAGAAGAGATTTTGTAGGGAGGGAGGGAGGGAGAGAGGGAAGGGAAGGGAAAGGAAGGGAAGGGAAGGGAAGGGAAGGGAAGAAATGTGACTGCACTGAACTGGCATGAGGAGATGAATAAAAACCTGAGAATGGAATGGGAAGAATGACATGCAGGAGCACCGGGAATGATATCAGGGTAAGCCAGCTGACCCTAATAACTGTGTTGTGAAATGATATGACTCAAATAAAGGACTCTTACAACTGATTCTGACAGTGAAAAATGGGACTTACATTACTTGAGCTAGGGGAGAAAAAAGCCAGATTCCATGATTGTGATCTGGCTTTGTTTGGATTTTCAGGGAGACAAATATGTACACGCTTGATTGCATTTTCAGTGGGGAGAAAGGGAGGGAATCCACCAAGCTATCTTTCAGTTCTTTCTACATTTTCTCACAGTATGAATTAATCACATTTAATAATACTAATTATATACTTTGTGCATACCAAATTCCTCTATAAACTGTGGAAAAATATGAAGACATTTCCAGGCCTGGAGCTAGTTTAACAATGAGTCTGTGTATGTGAGTCTGTAATTGCTTGTCATATGTCATAGTTGGATCTAATTATTCTTTGTAGATTTGTTCATTTGCTTTGCTGGTAATTTACACTTCCAGGAAAACTGTTGTGCAATACTGTGACATGAATAGGGGGTGTTTGACTTTGCAAAATTAAACTCAAACCAGTGGTACAAACAAATCTGACATCTGTGATTTGCAACAAGGATTTAATGCTGATCAACTGACCTTTGATCCATGAGATATGGCTTAAGGTAGAAAGCATAAGATTAACCCACCAAGCAAATGAGGTTCAGTATCTTTTCATTATCCAGACAATTGTTTTATCATTGCAGGATCCAATCTGTGATGCTCATTGGAACCAGAAGCTTATTCTTCCAAGCTTTTGGACTTGTGCTGGAGCCCATCCTGAGGGAACATCTCTCTCTCTCCAGAGTGTGGAAAGCATTCTGGAGAAAGAGAAGGTCCCCGAGAATGGGCACCAGCACAAGTCCAAAAGCTTGGAAGAATAAACCTCTGGTCCTGGTGACTGACTCAGATTGGATCCTGCAACATTATCCTGGGACACATATATTTGCCTTCATTCATGTTTTATCATTCTTTGATTCTCCGCTGATAGGTTTGGGTGTGATTGTAATTCTATGTCTTCCCCAGAGCAGTTTTGCTGATTTCTTCTTCTCTAGCCATCCATGAATTTGTTTTGTTTATTTTTATCCCACCTTTATTACTTTTATAAATAACTCAAGATGGTGAACATACCTAGTACTTCTTCCTCCTACATTCCATACAATAAGCCTGTGAGGTGAATTGGGCTGAGAGAGAGGAACAAGGTCACCCTGCAAACTGGGGAAGACTTAGCAAAAACAGTGGGAAGTCCAGACAGCAGCTATGTACTATGTGCTATGCAGTGTCAGGGGGCTTTGTGCAAATTCCATTAGGAATTTAAGGCAGACCTAAGAATTCAGTATTCTAGTTCAAGTCAACAAACACTTCCAGCCTCACTAGTGATAGCAGCATTAAGGCCTTGCACCTTTCATCTGCCATTTTAACTTGATGTAGAACATGTGCGTGCATTGCTCACTTGTAGGAGGTGTTTCTCTTTGTTTACGTGGTTTTGCTGTTATTAGTACTTGCTTCCACCAAAGGAAGGGGAAAGGCACAAAGGGCTTGGATTTTTGAAAAAGTTAATAGTACCAACCTGATGCCACAAGAAGCATCCCTTAGCAGACAGAGTGTTCTTCCTGCTGTTAAGTTCATTAGGCCCATTTTTGCCATTGTCAGGCAGTTGAGATAGAATAGTTTTGAGAAGCACAGATACTAAGATGCTTCTTTCTAATGGTTAAAACAAACCCAGAAACATACCTTCCAGCTCAGAGAACAGAAAAGCATTTAGTTTCTACAAGACCCAGAGACCTATTGATGGAGAATAAAATAAAGGTCTGAAGATCAATTTAATGTGGTAAGCATTTCTGCCTCTAAGAGATTTATTAATCTCCGTGTAACAAACTGATGTGAAAGATTCCTCCATGGCAAACACACTACACATTCTGGCATTTATTGGCCAGCAGCATATACTGAAAGAGCAAGATAAAATGAAAATTAATTTTACTTTCATGTCCCCATAGACATGATGCTCAAGGCATTGCTATTAAACTACAAGTTTTGGAGGCTTCAGATAAGCTATTACCTCTCTCAAAATCCTGCAGCAAGTTTTCTTTGTGTCTTTAAAGGCAGGAAAAATAGAAACAAACCCTTGTGGCTTCCATTATGAGACATAAATATCAAAATTCAGAATGTTTCCATTATGAGGAACTGTTAAAAGTGTCTTTTTATCAAGGCATACAAGAGAATGAAGATATATAATCAAGAGGAAACTGAATTGAAAGCAGAAGTAATGCCTTTGCTGATTAGGAGAGGGGTAGTGGTGTCAAACAACAGCACATTTTATTGGGACGATTGCATCAAGACAATGAAGAAAGACAGGAAGATTCATTTTACAGATCAGTGCCAGGTCTTATTTAAATGTTTATATATATATATATATATATATATATATATATATATCTGCTTGTATGAGGGAAGGAATAAGAAGGATCAGCACCAACTCATCTGATCTAAAATTTAGGAAAAATATTCAGGATGTAGTATGCAAAACATGAAAATAGAGCATGTCAATATTCTTATGCAGAAGTGGTCAGAGATAACGTGAAAGCTACAGGATGTCTTGAAGTTTTTGGCCACTTAGACTTTTTAAAAACCCTAGGACTGCAATTCTCACTGGGAATATAAAGCATGCCAAACTTAAATGCACAGATATAAAAGAACTATAATTCATTTTTGTATGCAAAATATCAGCTAGACAGAACAGAGAAACAGTCTGTCTGGCACACTGGAGAGGCTTTGCTAACAGTAGAACAGGGATATGCAGTCTTGTTATGCCACAGTCTCTGGGTTTTGTAGAAAAATCACATTGATACCATGTTATGTTCCCTCACTATATATAATATTGGGTTAAATCAGTTATTTTCAAGCTTGGCAACTTTAGTATGTGAGAACTTCCAGAATTCCAAGCCTGAGAAACACTGGGTTAGATATACAAAATTTCTTCGTTTATATACATCTTGAAAATTTTATTCCGTCTGTAAAAAAAACTAGGGAAAAACAACCAAAAAAAGGGAAAGAAGTGGAGAGTTTGATATATGGGGTGGAAAATGAGGTCTTCCAGGTGGATTTTGTTATAAAGAGCTTTAAATAACCTAAGCTCTTAAAGCTAATGATGGAAAACAAAGTTACTGTGCTTTCTGGAGTAAAGCAAGGAACTTTGGTCCAAAAAGTATTTCACATGGTCTGGAAAGCAAGAAAAGAGGTAGTAAGGTCTTCTTATTACTATTTATGAAAATGGTACTAAATTGGCAATAATGATCAATTATGCTTTTCACATATTGATTCATCTTAAAGTGAAGAAAGTTAAACTTGTCTAATAATTGATAAGACTGGTTGAAAAAAAGCGATGTTGCTTGTATTAGATTTTTCATTGAAAGGCTCAATGGCTCTTAGTAAAGACTGATAAAATCTCTTATTAAAATATATAGAATATTTTCTTCTTTCTTTTTAGAATATCCTGGGAGCAAATTATAAACAGCAAGAGCAAAGTATAGCAAGAAGCCATTTGCCAAGACACAAACACACATGTATGCAGACATACACACAACTGAAACACAGCTTTTGGATTTCACATTTGGATGTAGAAGTTTTTCCCCACTTTTTGCACGACTTTCTTCTCTTTGCTTCTTTGCCTCCAATTTGGCTCAGAGAAACTGTACATTAGATATAAAGCAGTTTCTTTTTAGACACTATTTGTCATGACCAATCTAAATCCCCAATAAGATGCAGACGTAGATAAATGTGGACTCCATTTTTCTTTATCTTATGTACTTGGAAACAGTTCCAAATCTTTTGCATTTCGTATTATTGCCAACTCAAAAGCCATATTTTCTTCAAACCCAGTTTGAAGATTTTAACATGATTGCTCCTCATATCCTGAGGTTATACTGTTGCCAAATTCTTCCTGTGTCAGTATCTATATACATGCATCCATATATATACGCATTCCTTCAGATGCATCCACTCAGATAAAGTCCCATGGAAATTGGAAATAAGAAGTATACGGATGTGGAATATAGAGTTCTCTCAAGTGTTCTGGAAAGGGAATTAGAGCAGCTTGACTCATGAGCCTAGTTTGTTCAATTAGTCTGAACAGAATCAAGAAAGGCCACTCTCTTCTCGGCAGTAACAGCAGAAAAATTAACACAATGGCAAAATTTTTGCTGAATCATTCAATTAACATTTGGCATATTCAATCTGACCACCATTTCTTGGCTAGGAATAAAATATTTCCTTAAGATTACTTTTTTCTACACAGAAATGTGAATGTTTGTGTTCATACATCAGTATTTCCAAATTCACTTTTTGTTCTTTGCTTTTTCATCCTCCCTTATTATATTTTTTAAAAACTGTTAGTATGTTTTCAGGAGTAGTCAAAATATGCCATCACATATTCTTGGAAAGAGGGGCTGAAAACCAGCTAGTACCTCTGTTTCTGTAAATGGGATTGCTCAACCTGATTTGGTCCTCACTTGCTTTATAGAACAGATTCTGGCTTCTTTAGCATTTTTTAAAATATATATATATTTCTGATCATTCTTTGCCTTTTAAGGTTCTGTTTTAAACAAACTTTGTTTATATTGCTATTGTATCGCCAACTTAGCCAATCACCTAATATAAGGTTTTTGTAACCTCTGTGCCAAGTTTAGTTGTGTGAGTTGTTAATCTATATTGTTGCTGCCCCCTGCTTCTGTTTTCATAATTACTAGGATATGGCAGAAGTTGTTTAGAACAGGGGTCCCCAACATATAGGCCGTGGCATCTTGGCCAGCGAACCACAGAAATGGCTGGCCAGTGTGCGTATGTGCACTCACTCCCCCCCACTCGTGCTAGTGCCCATGGCCCCGTTTGTGCATGTGTGCAGGCACAAATGGGGCTGCTAGTGTGGGGCGGGTCTGTGCGGCCCATTTGCGCATGCACAAACGGGGCCGCTAGCACTGGGTGGTGTGTGCGGCCCATTTGCGCATGTGCGAATGGGGCTGCTAGTGCTGAGTGGGTGTGCGCAGCCTGTTTGCACATGCGTGAAGGGGGCCACTAGTGCCGCGCCGAGGCACACGGTGCAGTTTGCGTGCACAAGCGCACCAATTTGGAAGCTGCTCTTATTCCCTCTGGGCTGTGAGCCCGGAAAGGTTGGAGACCTCTGGTTTAGAAAGATGAAAGACTTCCATTTCTAGAGTCACTACTAAAATGTATCTCAAATAAAGTCTGAGATTAATTTTGATCTTGTTCTCAGGAGACATTTTACAAAAAGTCCAAGATGGCACCCTAATTTGATCAGCATGCCTTGATCATTCATTAGGACTAGGAGAAGGATTAGGGGTGACATGATAGCAGTGTTCCAATTCTCAGGGGTTGCCACAAAGAAGAGGGAGTCAAGCTATTCTCCAAAGCGCCTGAAGGCAGGACAAGAAGCAATGGATGGAAACTAATCAAGGAGAGAAGCAACCTAGAATTAAGGAGAAACTTCCTGACAGTTAGAACAATTAACCAGTGGAACAACCTGCCTCCAGAAGTTGTGAATGCTCCAACTGGAAGTTTTTAAGAAGAGACTGGACAGCCATTTGTCTGAAATGGTATAGGGTTTGGACTAGAAGATCTCCAAGGTCCCTTCCAATTATTATTGTTGTTGTTGTTGTTGTTTGTTGTTGTTGTCTACTATCATCATCATCATCAATCAGTTGGCACAGTAAAGACTGCTATGAGTTGTAGCAGAAGTTTACTTTGAGGACTGGAATACAAAATGACTGAATGTTCAATTTAATTGATGCCTTGACTTGAGCCAATTTTTGGAATAAGTTCTTGAGCATTTGCTTGGATATTGTATTATTTCCACATTGCTAGGACACACTTGAGAATGGTCTACAAAGCTGAACAGAACCAAATTTTACATTCTCTGTCAATAAAAAATAAAATCTGGTTTAAATCCCTGTATGGATTTAAATCTCTGTACAGATTTAAAGCACAGATCAGTAAGTTGCAAAAATCCAAATACATATACACTATGTATTTTTTTTGCAGTTTATCATATGCAGTCATATAATGATCTCTGGGTGGTTGAGTCACTCTATATTTCATTATAAATGGAATAACAAAAAATATAGTTGCAAAGTAACAGATTACAATGCTGTTATATTTATGCAGGAAGATTCTTTGGATTTAATTTTGGTATATAAAAGTTTTGGATCAAATGCTATCCTTGGAAACTGCAAACATTATGTCATAAGACCAGAGTTTTGACCTGGAAAACCTGAATTAAGGGCAGCTTTATAGACTATGCTTTATTTTGAGTACTCTCTTCCTCTCAGATAATGCTAATACTGTAGTGCTTTAACCTGTCTGGGGAAACATTTGGATGGAAGAAGAACACATTCATGATCCTAGTTTAAGGGAAAAAAATGTATATGTACGTGGGAGCTGAAAATATGTCTACTAACTTGATGCATCACCTGGGATTTTCTGTATGGATCCTGTGGTCTAGATTAGATTGAAACTTGCAGTGTTAAACTTTAAAATGTTCTTTGCAGATAATTTAGCAAATATAGGATCCAACAAAAAGTAATAGAAAGCTAAGTCATTCTTTGTCAAGTGTATTTGACCACTAGATATGAATCTTCATTGCAACTATCTGTGGAGCCCTTGGAGATGATGGCATCCCATCAACATCCAGTATCATAAAGAAGGAAATTAGTAAATGGGTTTGATTGTGGGTAAGGGTTAACCAAAGCGTCATAAAACCAGGGGAGAATAGGGAATGAGGGCAGTCTGGCTATAACATCTCTCACCCAATAATTGCCATGGTTGATGTAACTGATCTGCCTGGCTTAGGTGGGTGTCCCTTTCTTCCCTTGCTGCTGCTGCACGTACTTCCTTTGAAGCACCAAACTCAAAGGAAGAAGATGACTACCTTAGACAGAAGGTGTGTAGTTCCATATTTACTAGAACCATCAAAAAGTCTCAAATGGTAAAAATATGAAAAGATGAAACCTGGGCATTGCAGGTTTTGAAAGAAAGATTCTTCAGACCAACATCATGTTTTTTAGTGCTAGATCAGTTGCAAATTAAATTTATCCAGGTTTTAATCTTAAGTAAAAGTAATGACCTCCATATCAAGGAAACCTGGCTCAGAGAAGGGGAAGTTCATCCTTCCCAGCTCTGTCCTTTGGTGGAAAGACAGGATATAATTTCCAGAAATATCTAGGTGTATTGTCCCCAGTCCAGCAAGTTGGGTTGCAGATTCTTTTGCATTTCAGAGCTGTATCTACACTAGAATGAGTATGTAGGTCTTTCTTCCAAGACTTTATAAGAAAATAGCAAAATAATTCAACAGAATTTACCCCAAGCTATAATTGGTACAGAATGCTTTAAGGATGGTACGTAATTCTATCCATAATTGCAAAAATAAATAAAACATGTAATAACTTGCTGTAAATGTTGTGATGTATAAAACATTATCAAACGTGATAAGTGTTTCATGGGGGTTTCTGAACAGCATATATAGGCTCTTAACCATCATTACTCATACTTGCCTTCAGTGATCTTATCTCACTGGATTTTATCAATGATAATGATGCGTTATATACATACATATTTATTTAGTTTATGTAGCCATCCATCTCACATTTGTGACTCTGGGTGGCTTACAATTAAAACAAACAGTACCAATATATATATATATATATATATGTGCTATCTAGTGATTGTACTGTATGGCTTCTACATAGTTAAGTGTTTTAATGCTTCTATTGTTTGTATGGCTGCTTTATATATATATATATACAGCCATACAGTACAATCACTAGATAGCACAGGGACTCAAAAACAGTACAGTTATTTTATGGGCTCAGCATCACTCTGATCCTCAGGTCAGATGGTGGAGCCAAGTCTTCAGGCCCTTCCAAAAACCCAGCAAGATCTTGGAATGTGTTGCCTACTTCTGCTAGGAATGAAACCTTTGAGGTTCAAGGTTATGGGTTCCTGCCAAGGATAATATCATCACACTTAAGAAGCATTGTTTGCAACAGGTGGTGAGACCATCTCACAATTAAGGAACATCTTAATGAAGATGAGAAAGAAGGAAGGAAGATGAGAAAGATCATCTTATTCTACACAAAGATCCCACCAAGAATAGGGCAAAACAAAGTATGACCCAACTATAACTCTTCAGTGATTAGAAAAAATGCTTTCCTAATTCTGTATTAAATGCTCAACCACTACATGGAAATATAAAATTCTATTTCCTGTGCTTAAGAGAAGGAGGTATGCATCCAATTCTGCTTCATAAATCTTCTAGTAAAATCCCCAGAATTACACAATGTAAGTAAGTGGTCAGATGAAGGGATGGATAGATAGATAAATAGATAAACAGGCAGAATATATCAAATAGATATAATAAATAGATAATCTCTATATCTTTCAATGTTGCAAAATCCCACAAATCTAATCTTGCACAGTTACCATCATAATTTACATTATTGGCTAGGATCACTGCAATCTAGTCTACTCTTCAGTATCTCACTTGTGCTTGACAATGAATGTGGTAGTGGCTTTCTACATTATTTCTATCCTAACCACCTGATGCAAGCAGAATATGAAGATACTCCAGTCAAGACTTCTTCAATTATAGGGCTTAGCCCAGTGGTGGCGAACCTATGGCACGGGTGCCAGAGGCGGCACTCAGAGCCCTCTCTGTGGGCACGCGTGTCATCGCCCCAGTCCTAGGCCTTCAGCTGGGTTTTATAAAACCTTTTCACTTTAGGCCTCCGCCGCCGTGTGCAAAAAAAAAAAAAGGTTCAATCAGTCAATTTCAACTTCTCATGGGAAAAAAAAAGATCTTGCAAAGTTGGAATTGATTGATTGAACTTTTTAGTCCCACCCAGTCTGCCGTTATCACCACAGCCATGCGTACCCAATGGGCCATGCCCACCCAATGGGCCACACCCAGCCAATGGGCCACACCCAGCCAATGGGCCACACCCAGCCAATGGGCCACACCCACCCAGCACTCGATGATGCATAAGTGGGTTTGGGGTTGCAGTTTGGGCACTCGGTCTCTAAAAGGTTCGCCATCACTGGCTTAGCCTGTTGGACTCTTGGCTACTATATGGAAGCTTTGTCTTGTGGGAAGTTGGATAAGACATTGAAACCTATTCCTTGGTGATGGGATAAGAATTAAATCTAATGAGTTGTTGAATAAAGATACATATAATGACTCACATGTGCTGCATATACTTTGTAGTCAGAACATTTGGAGTAATAATTGTATAAAAATGCCAAATCCATTCAGGACTTCCGATGGCATTGTCTCAGCGGCGTGGGGGAAGGTGAACGGCTCCCGTTCCCGGAACCCGATTGTTTCACGTTTTGGGGACCTTTTGCAGCGCGGAGAGCCTGGAGGGCTTAGTGGACTAGAGGGGAAGTCCAGAGTGCAGCGTAGTGAAAGGCGATCACTTGCTGCAAAGAAGGACACCCCTGTCAAACCAACGTGAAAGTGTCTGCCATCGCATCATGGCAGACCCGAGGCTGCGATGATCCAGAGAGCACAGGGAAGAGAAGATTTTCATAGCAGATTGTGACATTTGAAGTGGCGGATTATCCTGAAAACCACAAGGCTGATGACTGCTTGGAAAAGTGAGTCCTGATTGTCTGGCTAAAAGGGATCTCCAGCTGGGGAGCAGGCGGTGACTCAGCGGGAGGAGCAGTGATTCAGCAGAATATGTTTAACCGCTAAAGAGGCGAAGAGGAGGAAGGACAAAAGTGTTCGAGCTATTGTTGTGGTGATGAGACGAGCGGACATTTTGGTCAGAATCTGAAGGAAAGGAGAAAGCGAAGAAGGAGAGAAATCAGGTATGCAAGAGTGACAGGAAAAGAAAAGAAAGGAGAAGAAGAGAAACGGTGAGAGCAGACGACGGCACGCCATGATGGCAAGAGAGGTCTGAGTGGACAAGCACCCCAACCAGAAAGTGGAGGGAGAACCCACCGCTTCAATAGAACTTTTGAACTGAGTGACCAGAAGAATTCGAGGCTGAATTAAAGTGGAGAAGTACAATAATAACAATAATAACTTAACAGACTATAAAAAATATATAAATATAATCGAGGCACCAATAACTTAAGAGGAGTAAAGAGAGTTATAACCGGGTTATAACCGGGAGAAGATTTGAGGATTTACACTCCTTTAGAAGTAAATGCCTGAACTTTGCATTTAAGGCACACTTATTATTCTCTATTGATTAATTCTAAATTAACTTAAGAAGACTCAAAGGACTAAATATACCTATATATTTTAGATATAAATATTAGGGGTACTGTAAGTATTTATGAATCAGTAACATTTATAAAATACGCTTTTTATATAGAGCTAAGGTATTTATATATTTATATCTGTATCTAGCCACCTATAAATCTGGATATATTCACGTGTTTATAATTTAGCATTTAAAACTAACTATATAGATCAGTGATGGCAAACCTTTTAGAGACCGAGTGCCCAAAAACCACCACCCCACCTGTCCCCACTCCGCCGTGCCCGCTGGACCACCCACCACCTCCACAGCCCGCCACAGATCACCCAGGCAGCCCAGCAGCGCCATGGTGGCCACGCTCTCCGCCCGTGCCCTGCAGCATCATCTGCTGCCCGGCTACCATGTCCTTGGCTGCGCAGCATTGCGTGGGCCGTGCCCGGGGGCGACTCTCCTCCAGAAGGCTGCTGGTGAAGAGGGGGCCATGGGAGGAGGCGGGGCTGGGGCAACAGTGCGTGTGCCCACAGAGAAGGCTCCAAGTGCCGCCTCTGGCACGCGTGCCATAAGTTCGCCACCACTGATATAGATACTCTGAATTGCTTATATATTGATAACTGTAACTATACTTTTGTACAAATTGATAATTATATTTAGAATCAAATTTAGATATATACTAATTAATTGATTATTAATATTTATATTTATACTTAGATAGATCTGCTTATTGACTTAATTTAAAGTTCTTGTTGGGATATTTTGATTAATTTACATAGACTTGATATTGATATTTAAGCTGAATAATATACTAAGGTTGTTTAAAGTTGATTAAGAATAGAGATAGCTAGGATTAGTGGAATTGATTGTCATTTAATACTTAGTACTACAAGGAGGGTAAAAAGAGGGGAAAAACAAAAACAATAACAACAACAACAAAAGATTGATAGTTAACGGTTGATGACAGTGTGGAAAAATATTTATAGAATACTGGGAGAGCAAAGTAGAGTATTGAAAGAGATGACCAGTATTACAACAACGACTTTGAAGGCAGGGAAAAAAACTGCATCAAATCCAACGATAACAACGGCTTCCCCATTAAACCAACGGTCGACAGAGGGGTCACAAAAGACGTAAAAAACTAATACGACCCCAAACATGCAAATAATACAAGCCACTTTGACACTGATCCAGGAAACAATGGTAAAAATGCAAGAAACAATGTTTAACAACCACGGAGTAATGAAATTTGACATTCAGAAATTGGATAATAAAATGAACTCAATCCAGGAAGCAATTCAGAAGAATGAACAAAAAATAAAAATAATAGAAGACAAAACAGAACAAACTGGGGGGAAAATTAGACCTGGTAGATCAGAAAATGATGGCAATAAACAAGGACCTCGAAGATTCAATAATTCAATTAGAAAAAATGCCAAATCCAGTCTAAACATCTGGCTGACAGTGCAATGAACCATATTAATAATAATTATAAATAAACAATATGCTGTTATGTTCTGCTCATTTCATTAAGTAGGGGATGCCATTGTGCTTGCAACCAATTTGACCAATTAGTAATTGTCTTTGCTGCTCTCCAAGCAGATGAAGCAGTGGTTTTCTTTGACACCCAGTCACTGGTCCTTCTCCCATTGCATCTGATAATCTCAGGTCCTATGAACAAAGTCCCCCAACCTCCCCAAAAATAGATCACTAGTGGTTTGCTCCCCCTACATTTGTTTTCTGGAAACTGCTATATGGTGGAATCCAAATAATTGAATATAAGTTTGAGTGTATGAATTGTAAACAAAAGACATGATCTGTAAATGCCCTGTATGTATGCTACTTGCCTGTATGTTGAAGAAGATTGATTGATATGATTGATTGATCATATAAGTGAAGGACTTCTGTGGGCAAGAAATTAGCAGGATTTTCTTAAATGTAGAAGGGTAGGATAATCACCAAAAAATATCTTCTCGCTATGCAGAAGTATAAAATCAGGGCTTTTGAGTGGTATCATGAATATGGCCAAGTTGTGAAGAAAAGCTGGACTTTTTGCAGTATGGAAGATAATAGAAGAAAGGTGCAGAGAAATTGGAGTAACTGCAGGCATTTTATGGTATCATCAGGGGAGGACATTATTGGCAGTATGGTAAGACATCCATCTGGAAGATTTCAGGGAGAGAAGTGTTGTAGGATAGGAAAAGCTACACCTGGCAGGATTGTATTTTTTTCCTGTCATATTTAAGAGAGAGATGCATGGGACTAATATCACCTGAATAGCTGAAATAATGCTTTCCAAAATAATATAAACATTGCTTATGTGAATCATTTACAGTTCTTTTTTATAGTTCCAGTAACTCAGAGTTTATAAAGCTTCTTAATAAAAGAAAGAAAAAAGATTGCTTTCAATGAAAGGCAATCACTATTTATGGAACTTTGCTAATTACTTTGCTATAATTATCTAGAAATGTTTTATTACAAAACAAGCTCCAGAAATTCCTTTAATCTGCACATTTTATAAACCTCCATTTCTATTTTATCTTTCACAGTTCGTCCCCCTCCTCAAATTGAAAAAATCTAGATAGCCTTTCCCACAACTTCAGTAGCAATTGTTACTCAGATGATTATTCAGGTTCAATTTATAAAGTGCTGAATTCCAATGATGACATATTTTGGGTAGATTCCCCCCCCCCTTAAATTTTAAACTATTAGATTGCTAAAAGCATAGTTGCCCCAAATCCACTATCAAATACACAAGGGAAATAAGATCCTTATGCATTTCTCATGTTTCTTGAAAAAAAGCCTATAATTTTAATGTTTTCAGAAACTGAGTGTTGGGGTGAAATGTACTAAATATTCAGATTGCGCTGGTTTTCTAATTGTGGCACAATTTGTTTCACAGCAAAAACAATACCCGAAACTGTCTCAGATAATCTGTATCCCAAGTCTATGGATGGTATGCCTTGTTTTTCTAGTGACTGGAACTATGCCATTATTAACATAGTATTTATCAGAGATTTTAATCTTCATAATTAAATACAGCTAGGCTTTTTATTAGAAATATTTAATGGTTTTGTGTTGTTTTTGTATAATGCTTTTAGTCTATAAGTCATGCTGTTGTGAGCTATCCTGCAATAACTATCTAATTATCAACAAACTTGAATTAAAAAAAAGACTGAAACCATTGCTTCATTTGTAGATAGATATTTCCTGGGTTGCTTTGCTTTGTTTTGCTAGTGATAAGAACGGTCTTGTGTTGCAGTTCACTGAGGGAGTTATTTCATTTGATGACATTCTGTACTGAAAGGCCATCTAGTTCAGTATAAAGATAAAAGACTGTGAAAAGAGAGATGAGAAATTTTGAAATTGCCTATAACAGAAGCTGAGTAGCAACATTGGTCTCCTGTCCAAAAGGATTCCAAATCTGGAATAGATGGACAGAATGGACAGAATTTAAAGGATAGGGATTTTCCCCCCAAGCATTTTCATGTATACATTTACATTATAAGATGCAAAATGCATGTATGCAGATCTGTATTGCTTTTTCCTAAGATGATACATAAGTTATTCATTGATGGAAGAATACAATTGCGCTGGTGGATATGCAGTCAAAGCAACACTAAGAAATGGCTGTACTTTTAAACCTTTTTTCTTGGCATATGAGTTGTTTATTTGCAGACAGTAAACAAAACAACTGTATTTCATCACCTACATTGTTTTTAGAGTAAACCCTTCATGCCTTGAGCTATTCTACAGCTTTGATTTCTAATAAATGAAAATGTCACACAAATCTGTATTGCATAATAAATGCTATTAATCTGTCTAGGAAAAAAATCCTTCATTTAAGAAGTTATATGATCTGATATATTCTTAAATGTTGGCTGTCTAATCATTCTAAATATATTTAGATTAGAATGGCTCTTCATCAGTAGTCATACTAGTTTATTGTTTCACAGATGTTTCAGATTATTTTATCAAGTGGGGAACATGCACATTCTTTGCAACAAAATATTACTCTGTCAACTTTTGTTGTAAAAATGTTGTAAAAGTTAATTGACTTCTGGCTGTGAATTGATTGTAGTGCTGTTACATATCTTGCATCTTGTACTTTTATTTTGACAAATGAAATTTAATTTCCACCTTTCAAAATAAATTAATAACTTAGGTGGGTTTTTTTTATAAAGGATTCTGTTCCATGGCGATTTCTCATGATTCTGAGAACAGTGTTTTTCAAAGATGGCAACTTAAGTTGTGTGCACTTCAACTCCCAGTATTACTCAGCCAATGTGAAGTCCACAAAACCTAACAAAGTTGCCAACTTTGAAAATCACTGTTCTAGGAGAAATCCTTTTCTCTAGTTAAAATATTTTTTCTTGAAGACATGGTTTCAAATTATACTAGATGCTCTTGAGCTGGGGACACAGAGCACTGTTGTATGCATGATGTCATAGAAATCCCACTATGTTTAAGGAATCTTTCATTGTAGATAATAGTTGTAGATTTTCCTTTAATATTCAGACTGCATTCTAAACAAATGCAAGCCCAAATTGCAACCTTTGTACCCTCTGATTTGTACTATCATATTTATTACATACATTCCTTTTGTTGAGAGTCAAATGCATTGCGTTTCATACATTTAAATCTGAACATCTAAAGCAAGAGGTCTGCTAAATTCCAATCATTTCCCCAAATAACGTAATTTATTTATTTAATTGGAATATTTAACAGCTACCCAACTCAAAAAAGTGACTCTGGGCAGTGTCCAAAATCATTAAACAAAAATATAAAAGAAAAGTTGAGATGTGGGAATATTTGAATATTAGTAGTTTGGGTTGGTAGTTGGGTTGTTGGTTTTATCTCCGAGCGTGGCAATTTGGCTACAAACGTTTCATCTCCATTCGGGGGCGGGGGGGGGACATCTTCAGTGCGCTCTGAATTGTGCTTGTCTGTCAAAAGAAAAGAAAAGTATCACATACCATTATGCAAACTAAAGCTATTAGATGAAGATAGGGATTAAAACACGTTATCTCACCAACTGAAAACTCTGCACTACTCAGTCCTACATGATATGATACAACTGCTTTAAAAAAAATGCAGATAACGACATACTTGAAAGATCTTTTTCAAATTATTCCTGTAGTGCTGCATAGCCTCTGCTGGTATGACATTGCAATGTTTTACTCCGGTTAGTATCATAACATACTGCATTATGAAAAAAGGATTTCTGTGATATACTGCTTTATGGATTTATTTGAATGAATTCTGTATGGATGCATTATATAAATGGTAATTGTTATTTTTCTGTTATTACAACTTATGTCCAGATTTTCTTATTGTTATTCTTTTGGGTGTGTAAATTGATCTCACCTTATGGTCATGTCATCGTGAGCCCCAAAAGTTATCCTAGTAGGATTGACTTAATATAAATATTAGGTTTATATGTTTATTAACCTAATACATTTTGGACATGACATATCGTGCTGTCTTTAGAATCACCTTGTTAAGGTTGTATTAAAGGTTGACCTCTATTGACAAGATTAAATTGAAGTCATTTTGTCTTAGAGCTTAGGGATTTGAGTATCTGTTGTCAGCAAATAAAGCTTTAGCACTTTCCCCCAGGGCATTATCTCAAATGTAGTTTTGGTGTGCAGGATGGATTTGCTTTTCATGTTTTTCAACCATTTTTATTTTTAATTTTCCTTCTACCACCTTTCACCTGTCACAAACAATCATTTTCCTAGAAATCAATTGCAGATGTTCACAACATGCTATAGAGCCAAGCTTCTTCTGCTTAAATGGAAAGCTTTCCATAACCTCTCCCCTCAGACATCCCTTTCAGCATTATTCTAGAAGTTTTAGCGAACCCAGGTTGTGGTCTGCCTGATTAAGCTCTTTCCAAAATAGAACAGACAGATTTTCACCTAAAACCCTCTCTAAAAACATATAACACAGGATCTGGTATATTAACTTCCCTTAGTATATCTTTTCCTTTCCTATTTATACACTGTCCTCCTTTCTCACAGTAATCGATGAGGTGTGTGTGAAAAAGAGAGAAGGAATTAAACTGTATGAACCTTCCATGTGAGATCTCTATGCTATCCTTATATTAGCTCAGAACCTATGTTCCCATTACATTGGTTTGCTTAAAAGACTAAGGGCAGATATGTATGTCACTAGAATGGACCTCTTTAAGGCTTCGTGTGTTCAGGAATGGATCCCCTTATGATCATCAGAGGTCACAAATGGTGATCACATGACCATGTGATGCTGCAACATCATAATTGGAAGCCGGGCACTGACGGTACCCAGACTGTGATCACATGATCATAGAGGTGCTTTAAATGAAATAAATACAAGGACCAGTCATATATCTTGTATCTTCAGTGCCATCATAAATTCAAATGGTTATTGAACAAGTAGTCATTAAACAAGGACTACCTGTATAATTTTCATCTAGGAACACTGCTACTTTTGTTTCTATGATGCTGAATTATTTCTTCTTCCTTGTTAAAAATGTCTATGGACCTCCAAAGAATGTCCAAAGAACATTCTGTTGCTTTGATTATTGCAGCACCAGAGCAGTGATGCTACAATAAGGGAGGAAAAGAAAGATCTGCATTAATATCAAGGAAGACAGTGTTTGGAACGAGGACATTCCTGTGTGCAAACATCTGGGAAAGCAAATGAGAAGCATTTGCATTGATATACCACTCCACACAAGAGGTGGACTGATGGGAAGGGCATGTTTCAGGGGAATGACCATTGAGTTCTTGCTCCGATCACAGTCCGGACTGAGTACCTGAACTGAAATGTTTGAAGTTGTCTTAGGAAATAGCTGGGAACAGCCTGAGAGGCCAGCAGCTTAGATTGCATCCCTCTCCCTTTTTTCTCAATGGATACAAATCAGTTTAGCTGCCAAGCTGAACTTTTGTTTTTTGTGGGCTCTTTTTTTATTGGATCTGTTTTAGGTTCAACCACTAGTTCAGTCTAATTATGCTAGGAGAAACATAAACAATCTTATCAATGAAACGACTCTGAATCAGTTTTCCCAATTTCTGGATATATTTTTTTCTGTATGACAGTATTAAAATTCTGCTATCCAGTGTTGGGGCCAGCAACACTGGTTATTTACAGTATACTAAACAGTGTTAATTAGTGAATTCTCTCAATCACTCTAGTCAGTTTCATGATCTTAATCTTTCTTAATGATTTCACAATCTCTGAAAAAAAAATCCTTCCTTTCTTCCCTAAACATATGTGTCAAGGTTGTACAGTATAACCTACAATTATTTTTGAGTTACTGTGAAAAGCATATAGTTGCAAAAAATGCCATTGTGCCATCTTTATAGGATCACAGCTAGCATAGCCTTTCAAATAGAAAATGAAAGAATGACACCTTCATAGCAAAGTCACAACCTTTCTCTGGACGTATCATTTCTAGGATGGGGGTTTCTTTTCCAGAAATGTTTCAAGAGTTCTGAAGATAGTCAACTATTGAAAAAGGCCTCTCTTGTCTGGGATGTTATATCCAGAATACCTTAAATGATTTCTAGTTTGGAGGGGCTTTATGTTCTGAAACTGTGAAATTATATCTCCTGAACTGTATGATCTTAAGGAGTTTTGTCATAGTCTGGAGGGGAATGAAACATTCTGGAATTCAGAAGAGTCCATCCTAGACTGATGAATTATGCACATACTTTGACAATATGCATCGAAATATAGATGGATATATTCCAAATAATTTATTTTCATTCTCTTTTTGAAGGGTGCGGACAAAAGACTATAACTGTTTGTTTATTCCAGGAGCTATGGCAGTTCAGGGAAGGCACTGTTTGAATTCCATTTTGAAAGTCTCCTGCTGGTCAATTGGAAGGATAAATGTTTGGCTTATGATTTTCCCTGCCTTTCCCTTAGCATTTTAAAGCCATAGAAGTGAAGATGATTGAAGATTGGCTTGAAACTGGTTTGTGAAGGATTGGAAGATGGAAAACAAATTTTAAGAAATGCTCTATGAGTGTGAAAGATTAAAAGGCAACTATGTCAGACCCGCATAGGAGTAGATAAAAAACATGAATAGGACTGTGCAGCATGCACATATATGTATTAAAATGGGAAGAGGAAGATCAAGAAAGTGATAATGTAGTTCTGTTTCTTATATAAAGTTCTGCTTATATTAAAATGCCTGCATTGAAAGTTATACTCGGTGTATCAGCATCTACCATCTGACAAAAAGGCTTGTCTAGAAAGGTAGACATATTTATCATCCAGCATCTGAATATTTAGAGCACAACTGCTTTAATAAAGATATGATGATAATGAAGGAATACAGGAAGGCTTTATCTAGGAAAAATTCCCAATGGATCAATACCAACTTGAGTGCAAGTAATATTATCCAGACCACTGCTGGAATTTATTCTCTTTACAGCAAAATGCATTTTAGACTTGCTATATAGTAAGGACAAATCAATCAACACTCATCTGTGAATAAAATGAAAGAATTGGGATATGTGTATAGAAACTGATTATATCAATGGTATTACATCCAAAATATTGTACCAAGATTAATTAACAGAATAAGGTATTTTGGTTCAGTGGGATGTAACAAAATTGTGGTATTGGGAATGGCATTCCATTGCCACTGGATTTCATAGCTGCTCAAATTTGAACAAAACATATATTTGAGGAATGTACCCTGTATTTATAATATCGGAAATAAGATATGCAAAGAGTAATTGCTTGAATGGTTTTTAAAACGCTAATGTTAAATATTTTAAAGAAACGTGTTGGATAAGCTAGAGTGACTTTGGTTAGAATTAGTCCTTGAACAATTTATCTCCAGTCACACATACTAGGGGAAATTGAGAAGGAGCTGAGTATCTCCTCACTGGTTGTGAATTGACTAAAGAAGGAAACAAAGAGTTCACAAAGTTCAAGCTGTCAGTGCCCGTGGCCTTTATTACAGTACAACCCTACATGAATCAGTGGCATGGATTGCTGAAATAGATGAACTCCTGCTGTTGAGAATATGCTGGGAACTAATATTTCTCAGGGCTGAAATATCTGTTAAGCCAACCAGTATTCACTTAGCTCCAAGGATAAGGAACATAAGGCAATGTTCATTAAGTTGTGGGAGAGATAGGAAGAAGAATAAATTAAGCCCTATGGGTATTAAGTGTATCCACTTCATATTCACAGTTGTTTCAAGTGACTTCATCCCAGCAAAGATTGATATCTTTATTGGTCATACCATACATTGAGTAGCTTTTTTCTGAATTCAGTTCTTAGAGCCTGATGTTTGGTCCATTCCAACTGGTATTTCTGATAATTTCTTCTTAAAGAAAGTCAGTGTGGGTGCTTGAGGAACCCCTATAAATAACATTTTTTATGCACAGAAAGCCACATACATGAATATGCTTCTCTTTTTCCCCAGTAGCTGGTTGATTTAACTCAGATGCTCCTGGCATTTGAAAGAGACTCTGAATTCAATGAAATTGTATAGCAAAGCTGTAGCATAATCTCTGTAGAAGATTTTTAAAAAGAGGGCAGAGGTTCTCTGGTAGATCATATACATTCCTTTTAGAAGATTCCAGTGATGTCTCAGCAGTTTTCAAAAAGATTTAAAAAATATTTGCTTGAACGTTGGAGGAGCATTACCAATCAATATTGGGTTAGATGGCCCAAAAATCTGATTTGGTATAGGGCAGCATTCAATATTCTTAAATGGTTTTAAAGTGCAGTGGAAGATATATTCTGCCTGAAATTCTGAGGATTTATGCCATTGGATACAAAATATTGAGTTAGATTGACAGTCTAAGTAATTTCTTAAGTTTAAAGACAGTATAATTATCATCAACAGTTGAATTATCATTATTTAACTGCTGCCTATAATGAATTATTGTGTGAAGTCTTGCAAATAAGATTAAGGTCAATTGTTAGGAAAAAAATATTCAGCTGGTTGGGTGAAGAATTTATGTAGATCTTTGTTATGCAACTAAATCACGAAACTATAGAAAATTGTATGAAGATCTTGCTTGAGTTTGGTATCTATGATTACAAAGTACTTAATATAATGCTTGAGGTAAAGGTAAAACAGTACCATAACAACAAAACACATGACATATTTCACATTATATTCTCTCTTCTCTTTTTATTTCACTGTTTAAAAGCCTTGGTTACCAGAGACTTCACTTGTTCCAAGAGCTAGATGTAGTCTCTGTTTGACCTAGGTCATGCTAAAAAATAATCAATATTATTATCTAAATTGCTTTTTGCTTATCTGTTATTTAATGTTGGAAGAAAAATTAAATCTATCCTGTAATCTGTAAATCTTTCTCCTTCAAATGTCATAAGAACATAAAAAGAACCCTGCTAAGTCATTCTGAGAGCAGCTTAATATCATGGGGAATTCAAATATATGTGTGCAAAGCTTTCTCCCACAAGTGGTCTCCAACAGCTGGTTTCAAACATATGTTTCCTCTAAATCTAAAAAATTGGTAGCTATTGATATTCCTGGCTATCCTCTAAGAATTAATTGAGGCCTTCTGAAGGCCTTAAACAACCAGGGCATGCTGGCCTTGTCAGGAATGGGAAGAAGAAGACCATGAAGGCCAGCTGGGGGCAGCAGGGGTGGCAGAATACAGAGAAGCAGGAGTCATGGGCAGCAGAGCGGCAGGGACAACAGGGCAACAAAACATAGGACTATCATGTTGGCAGGATGGCCAGAAGAGCAGAAATGAGGAGGTAGGGTTGAGGGGAGCTGAAGCAGAGGTGTGCATAGCAGGCAGAAGAAGCATTCAATAAGAGACGGAGTACCCACATAGAACGTCCATGTCTTGAGTCCTGTCACATTTACCAAAAACGGGGACTGACCTAATCACTACAATCATGACTACCAAAACTGCCGTCACTAAGGAGGGCAGGATGAAAGGCTGAATCAACCTTGACCAGGCCAGGATCAAACTCCTGTCTTTGTGCAGAATTAGCCTGCAGTACTGCATTCTAACCACTGCACCACCAGGGTTCTAGAATGCAGCTGCTTGTGTGCTACTCTCAGGTAACACCATGCTCCAAGAACTGTCTGGTTGTTACTTTATTTCTATGTGTAATTTAAATTGGCTATAAAGTCATTTTTGGTTTTGGACCTAGTATCTTTAGAGTTGTCTGTTTGATGTAGAATCTGCTTCCTCAGTGCCTACAAACAAGTAGTGACTCCTAAGAGTTCCCATTTATTGGTAAATGTGACAGGATTCAGGAGGTGGACATTCTCTGTGGGTACTCCTCTTATTGAATAGCCTCTCCCAGGGTCAAGGATAGCCACTTCCTTTCTAGTGTTGCAGAACATTCTTATTTCAGACCATATTGGTTAAGGTGTGATGCTCTGAATATATGCAGATAGATTATTTTTTTGCGTCATTGCAATTATGTTATGATTACTAGTGTATTGTTTTAGACTGCTAATATTCCAAACTGTGAGTTTCTTTGAATTAACTATGACTGAAGTGGTAAAAATGTTGATAGCTAGCTAGATAGATAAAATGTATACATAGCTTTTTAGGTTCAGTGATGGTTTACTTCTACATAATAATTTATGCAATTTTTCTGGCCTTGTTGTACATAACATTGGACATTGTGGGACTGAAGTGGTACAAAATGTCATAAAACAAACAAACAAACAAATAAATAAAATGTATACATAGCTTTCAGGTTCAGTGATGGTTTACTTCTACATAATAATTTATGCAATTGTTCTTCTGGCCTTGTTGTACATCAAATTCGACATTGTAGGACCCATGCCATATTAAACTGACTTGGCTTTATCCAAGTGTATTAACAAAGCAGTTTATAGATTTATCATCACTGGTTTTCTATTTCAGTATGAATATTTCAATGCTGTTCTCATTAATGAACGAGATGAAGATGGAAACTTCTTAGAACTGGGAAAGGAATTCATCCTTGAACCAAATGACCATTTCAACAATTTGCCTGTGAATGTCACTTTGAGTGATGTCCAAGTACCAACAAATATGTACAATAAAGGTAAGGGAAAAGTTTTCTATTATATCACTTAGCAATGTGCAACATACTTTTATTGATATCAACTTTTGTGGATACGATGTCCACTGAGAATAAAGATGAATGCATTCTCCTCAAAATTTCTCCCCAAAAGTTTCTATATCTTTAAAATAAAATTTAGTGAAATATTTATTTAGTAGTTTCAATCATAAGAAAAATAATTTGTGCATAATTTCCCATTTCAGTGTTGCATCTTTATTTGGGTTCTATATAAGATGTTCAGGGCGAGGCAAAATCATCTGTAATCTTTTATATACATTTCTTACCTTTGGATGACTAATTTTATGATAAAATGTATTGCAAAATAAGCATCTTCTCAAACGATTACATTCTAGAGAATAATATACAAACTCTCCAGCTTTTGCTATATATATGTAGTAGCCTTTGGGCAGTATTGTTATCTCCCTTCTCGCTGATCTAATATTTGCCATTCAGTGTTCCCAGACAAACATCCTACTGGCCCAGTGAAATGATTGCTGTATATAGAGAGAAATTACTATTTAATAAACAGTACCAGCACTGATGTGTACAACTAAAGGAAGGTGGAGTAGACCCCAAATATTTCTTACACTGATCTTGTACCTTGGGCAATCCAACTTCTTTGCATAACAGAGCATAGTGCTTTATTATATTAGCATAGCTGTAGCCAGCCTATTTTAACAACCTATTCCCATTCTCTGAAGAAAAAAATATATTTCACATTTACCTACATGTGATATATTCTTTCCTTACATGCCAGAATGATTTAAGTTAATATTATTGCACCACACAGATCATCATTTATTTTATGTTTTGTTTATTTATATCCCGCCTTGATTATTTTTACAAACAATTGAAGGCAGCAAACATATCCAACACACCTGCTTCCTCCTATTATCTCCATAATAACAACCCTGTGAAGTGAATTTAGCTGAGAGAGTGACTGGCCCAAGGTCATCCAGCTGGCTTTCATGTCTAAGGTAGCACTTGAACTCACAGTCTCTTGCTTTCTAGCCTGGTGCCTTAATCACTAGTCAAAATTGGTTTTCTATGTTCGTAAGGGTAACAAGATTGAAATTCCTTCTACAGAGGAGGAGCTGCCAAGACTAGAACCAAAAGCTGTACCTTTCTATAGATAGTCAGTGGTTTGTAAGCATGAGCAAGTGGTGAGGGAGTGGAGTTCCACATGACTCTATATGTATAAACACAATCGGATGGAACAATTGCCTGCATTAGTCCCTGCAATTTTCTTGGCAAGATTTCAGAAGTGGTTTGCCATTGTCTCCTTCCTAGGAATGAGAGAATAACTGGCTTAAGGTCACTCCACTGGCTTCATGACTAAGGCAGGACTAAAATTCACAATTTCCCTGTGGTTAAGAGTGGTATATTAACCATTATACCAAACCGGCTCTTAATATCATGTAATACTTAATTCTAAATTTTATCTCATGGAGCCTCAGCTAAGGTGATTTTCAAGACCTCATTTAAGCATATCTACTCTACAAATATGACAACATCTAGAAAAATGTTTTATCGTCATGGAAAGATGCTTTGAGAAAATGCTTCTCTGCCACCTACTTTTATAATGTTTCAGCATCAGACACCAATTTCTTTTATTGCCCAAGATAATTTTCCTACCGGCTTGATGCTGATCTGCTATTTTAAATCTTGGTATTATTGTTTCATTGTGTGCTATATACTTTATTAAGTATTTGCTTTAATTATAAACAATAGATTTTTCTTCAAAAAATATTAAGGTAGAATGCAGACTTACTGCACACAAAATGATCAGTGAGGCTAGGCTTCAAATTTGCTGTCTCTTTCAATAATTGTTTTAATTATATTGTAGCATGTGATTGACTTTTTGATTAGTTTTGTTTCACTATTGCCACAAATTCATAGATATTTTCTCCAAGACTGCAGAGAAGGGTGAGTGTACATTTTATCTTGTTGAAAGTTGCCTTTCATTAGAAAAAATAGAGTATCATAAGATCTTATCCCAGATGGGGTTTGGGATCTAACTCCTTCAAAAGTAGCCTCATCCATTCTGACATCCTTCCTAATTTTTTTTTTGTTCTGCTCAGCAGGTTTCAACACACTGCTTTTTTCCAAGTAAAACTGAAATAATGTCAGGCACGAAGAATCATGATCACAAGTTAAGTCCCAGTTAAAAAGATTTACTGCTCACAGGAAGCTAGTCAACTAATGGTCAGAACTAAATTGGCGTTAGATTAAAGTTAATGGAATTCAAGGAGGGCTAGACTTGGATCGTTTGTGGCAACATAATGACTTCAGACTGATTACTCTTTTAACTCTGCCACAGACTCTGCCTCTTCTCCTACAATTGATTGCTGATAGGAGTTGCTCCTAGGGCCCCTTAAAATTAGGTTGAGGGCCAAAGATTCTCCACTCTCGGTGGAAGCATTTCTGATCATCTTATAACAACAACAACAACAACAACAACAACAATAACAATAATAAAGTTGGAAGGGAACTTGGAGGTCATCTAGTCCAACCCCCTGCTCAGGCAGGAAACCTATACCATTTCGGACAAATGGCTGTCCAGTCTCTTCTTAAAAACTTCCAGTGTCGGAGCATTCACCGCTTCTGGAGGCAGGTTGTTCCACTGATTAATTATTCTAACTGTCAGGAAGTTTCTCCTTAGTTCAAGGTTGCTTCTCTCCTTGATGAGTTCCCATCCGTTGCTTCTTGTCCTGCCTTCAGGCGCTTTGGAGAATAGCTTGACTCCCTCTTCTTTGTGGCAGCCCCTGAGATATTGGAACACTGCTATCATGTCCCCCCTCGTCCTTCTCTTCATTAAACTAGACATACCCAATTCCAGCAACTGTTCCTTATATGTTTTAGCCTCCAGACCTCTAATCATCTTTTTTGCTCTTCTCTGTACTCTTTCTAGAGTCTCAACATCTTTTTTACATTGTGGTGACCAAAACTGGATGCAGTATTCCAAGTGTGGCTTTACAAGGCATAAGTGATCTTGATTCTATCCCTCTGTTAATGCAGCCTAACACTGTGTTGGCTTTTTTGGCAGCTGCAGCTGCAGCACACTGCTGGCTCATATTTAAGTGATTGTCCACTAGGACTCCGAGATCCCTCTCACAGTTGCTACTATTGAGCAAGGTACTACTTATACTATACCTGTACATTT
Source organism: Azemiops feae (assembly GCA_023970755.1). Taxonomy (NCBI): domain Eukaryota; kingdom Metazoa; phylum Chordata; class Lepidosauria; order Squamata; family Viperidae; genus Azemiops; species Azemiops feae. The sequence goes on along the minus strand of JALGBA010000445.1, from coordinate 1,162,257 downwards.
GGTACATTTTCTTGCCTAAATGTAGAACTTTACTTTTTTTCACCGTTGAATTTCATTTTGTTAGATAGCGCCCAGTGTTCCAGTTTGTTCAGATCCTCCTGTATCTTAAGCCTATCTTCTAGAGTGTTGGCTATTCCTGCCAGCTTGGTGTCGTCTGCAAATTTAATGAGTTCCCTGTCTATCCCCTCGTCCAAATCGTTGATGAAGATGTTGAAGAGCACTGGGCCTAGAACAGAGCCCTGGGGCACCCCACTACACACTTCCCTCCATGTAGATGCAGTTCAATTGAGGACCACATGCTGAGTACGGCCAGCTACGAATCCATCTGGTGGTGATGCTGTCTAACCCACATTTTTCTATCTTATCTACTTTATCAAATGCCTTACTGATGTCCAAGTAAATTATATCCACAGCATTCCTCTGGTCCACTAATTTTGTCACTTGGTCAAAGAGTGCAATAAGATTTGTCTGGCATGATCTGTTTTTGACAAACCCATGTTGGCTTTTAGTAATGACTTTGTTTGCCTCTAGGTATTCGCTGATTTGTTGTTTGATTATCTTTTCCAGAATCTTTCCAGGTATTGAGGTCAGGCTGATAGGTCTGTAATTTCCTGGATCTATTTTTTCCCCTTTTTTGAAGATGGGAACTACATCAGCTCTTTTCCAGTCCTCTGGTAGTTCCCCAGTGCTCCAGGATCTTTGAAAAATATAGTTCAGTGGTTCTGAGATCACATCTGCCAGTTCCTTGAGAACCTTGGTGTGTAATCCATCTGGTCGTGGTGATTTGAACTTGTCTAGGCTAGATAGGTACTCACTTACCATTTTCTTGCCTATCTTGTGTTTCTAATCTATTTTTTATGGTACTGCTTTTGATAGGTTGGGCTGTTTTTTCCCTTTGTGTAAAGGCAGATGCAAAAAATGAGTTAAATAGTTCTGCTTTCTCCCTATTGCTTGTCACCTTCTTGCCATTTCCCCCCATTAATGGACCAATCATTTCCTTCACTTTTTTCTTGTTTTTTACATGTTGAAAGAAGCTTTTTTTGCTATTTTTGACTTTGGTCACAAGCTTTAGTTCATTTTGAGCGTTAGCTTTCCTTACTTCATCTTTGCAGGCTCGGACTATTTGCTGATATTCTGCTTTAGTTATGTGCCCCTCTTTCCACTTTTTATACTTGTCCTTTTTATCTTTCAATTTATCAGAGAGTTCTTTATGCAGCCGTGCTGGTTTCTTTTGAGAGCTGTTATTTTTCCTCTTTGTTGGTATTGTGCTAGACTGGGCTTTTTGAGTCCTTTATGACTGACCCTGTGTTTACTTTCTACATAACCTGTGTGGTGCCTAAGTTCCCCTATTTTCTTACCACCTGTTTGGTTAGTGCACTTTGTGTGGCACTCACTATTAAAAGCTTGATTTTGCTTGACAACAAGGTTGATATTCTTGTCCACACACACATCTATGTTACATGCACTTCTAACCCTGTAATTTTTTGATTGCCGGGGACAGGGATGTTCTGTATCAATTAGCTCACTGTCCCCATTGTTTAGTTTAAATATTCCTCCAGAAAATCTGTGAGTTTATTACCAAGTAACTCAGTCCCTTTCTTTGATGGATGCAAACCATATCTTTTGTACATTGTTTCATTGGACCAGCTACAGACATCGTGACTAATATATCCAAAGCTTTCCCCTTTACACCACTCCTTTAGCCACATATTGAATTCTGCTATATGCTGGGCTTTTCCATTTTACTCCTTATACACTGGTAAAACCTCTGAAAAAGTAAGCCTACAGCCTATCCTGCTAAGTTCCTGCCCCAAGCTCTGAAAATCATTCTGCACACAGAGTACATCTTTTTGGGAAAGATCGTTAGTGCCAAGATGTACAATAGCATCCACATCACAGTCCTTGCTGGCATTCTTGACTATATCTTTTAGCACAATTGTTTCAGAGGACTGTTTGTCTGTTTTTTAAGTTATGATCAACTTATTATTAAAATATAAGGAACAGAGAGCTGGTACAGGAGACAAGCAAAGCCTTTTGTATTAAATTTGCCTTTCCCACCCTTTAAAGTTTGTCTATTCTGCCATTGCATTGAAACAGTCCTGTTTCTCAATTGTAACAGATCATTGAAATTCAATTGTATGTGTTTGTGTGTATGTGTGTGAATAATCTCCCCTCTGCTCTGCAACCTCTCTGATCTAAATCACTGGGCTTGTCATAGTTCCATTTGGGTTGTATTTCGGCCAACTTGTATACATTTGCAATTTTATAACTGCTTCTTCATCCAAGAAAGTAGCCTGATGTTATTGTGAGAGTTTAACCAAAGCCAAAAAAAAAAAAAAAGCATCTGGGGAAGTAATGTATTAAAATAAAAAAAATCTCTGTAAAACGTTCAAAACAAAGTAATACATTTTTAAAGCAATCCATGTAAAAATGTATTTCTTCCAATCCTGGTATAAATGAAAAAAAAATCCATGTTATGTTTTCAGCAGACAATTTGGGGGAATTGCCCCATCAGCTCAGTGGAATACTATACTTTCTGCAATTAAAAAATAATAATCACCGTCCTTTTCCCCATCAATCTTTTTGCAATGTATTGAGTTTTTAGAGTATTCAGAAAATTATTTTAGCTGTGTTGCCAGAATTGCAGCATTTTTCCTTGATAAATGGTAAATACTTTTAGGAATATCTTTAGGCATTATTTTCAGTGGGATATACAGTATGTTTTACTTCAACTCAACTGATAAATATAAAGCAGACAATATATTGCTGCAAAGTTGTACTTTCAGCTTTCATATCAAAATATGCTAAAGAAAGAAATGGAGAGATCTGGACTAATTTCTAGTAATTATATTAGGCTATGCTCATTGACACAATATAACATGGCAGGTTATGTATCAATGACATCTTAAAAGGACTTTTTCATTGATGCTCTTTTTTAAAGCACAAATAGGGTCCTTTTTGTCAGCAATGTACATCGGCAAATATAGCCACTTTTTCCCTGTCCTTTGTCCTCATGTCATGTATTCTTTAACATGAATATAAAACCCACCTTGGAACTAAAGTATTAAGAAATAATAAACAATATATGTTTCTATAACTCAATTACACATCTTAATTTATTTTCCACATACTTCTGAAATTAATTTTAAGCCTCTGTTCCATCATTAAATTCTGGGGAGAACTTTTCACTCAGTATGAGCCTCAGTTGTATCTATTACTCTATTGTATAAAAGTAATGAAACAGCAGCAGAGGCAACACCAACAAAACCCACCCATATTTGCATTGCATAAATGCAAGGAATAGCATGGGTTGAACCTCTCTTCTTTCACAGATATCTTTTAGATATCGGAAACTGAAAGTTGATTTATAAATACACAGAATCCTGAATCTTAAAAACCTGTTACTATGTCTCCTTGGGGTATGTGTTACTCAATAGATTTGCAAAATACTTCTCAGTGTTGGTACAATAAACATTTCTGGAACAGAGATGACGGATGGGAAAGGGAATTGTGTACTAACGTTTCTGAAAAATGTAGAATTTATTTTCTTAGTTTCCTGTTTTCCTTTTCTAATCTTTTTGTTGTTATTTCTGTTTTACTTATAAAACTCATAATTTTATATAGTGAAAATATAACTTATATGTCTCCTTAAGTTTTATATTGGAATTCTTGTTTTAATCTCAAATTAAATAGTCATTTGTTATTCTTGCATGAGGGAGCCGTCAAAAGTCAGAAAACAAAATTCTTAACCTAAGAGACGGCTGATGTGTGACTCTTTGAAAATTGCTAATGTCAGTACACAGACGTCAGAGTGGAGGCATTGTCTCTATGTACCAATCAGGTACACACCGAATAAACTCATCTATATTGTGATTTGGATAAAAAAAAATAGGAACGATAGCTAGGATGTTTAAATTGTTGGATTTATAAAGTTTATCAGATGATTTTGGACAGATGTTATCTTCCAAGACAAAATGTTATAAGGCAAAAGTGAAGGACGAAATTATATTACACATAGACAAATACCCACATACACTACGAAATATAATTCTAATGGATATAAACTCCCCTCGGAATGTCTGAACAGCTTTTGAATGTGTCTTGTTTCTTCACCTAGTTGCATAATCTTTTTCAGTCATATCAAAGTTAGGTAATATTAACTCTATAAACTGATACTTAATCAGAAAGAAGAATATATGATTGGTGGAAAATATTTCTTAAAGGTAAAACATGAGCAAATTAAGTTTTAAAATAATAGTATAATTTTACTAAGTATATATTAAAATTATAATTATAAATTAATTTTAATTAATTATTACTTAACATAGTAAAACTACAAATAGAATCCTATAGTTCTGTACAATAGATAATTTTTAATAGTGACACATATGTCAAATAATCCAAAGAATATTCCCCCAGGTTTTTCTTTCAATCTCACCAAGTAACACAATTCCTCTTTATAAAAATTCAAGTAATAGAACTAGATAAATTCATGTAGAATTCTTTATGGATATATGTATTCAGCCATTTCAGTAGATTCTACTGGCAAATAATTATTTCCTGATCTAATTTCTCATTTCCATTTAGAAAATGCTCAGAATGATTTATTTACTTGCTCCGATAGATACAAACAAAGAAAATAAAGAATATTTTACAGTTTTGTTGACACCACCCAATTTTTCCTGTTACAATGCCTTTGGTAAGGCCACACTTTGGTCACCATGATATAAAAAATATGTTGAGACTCTAGAAAGAGTACAGAGAAGAGCAACAAAGATGATCAGGGAACTGGAGGTTAAAACATATAAGGAACGGTTGCTGGAATTGGGTATGTCTAGTCTAATGAAGAGAAGGATGAAGGGTGACATGATAGCAGTGTTCCAATATCTCAGGGGCTTCCACAAAGAAGAGGGAGTCAAGCTATTCTCCAAAGCACCTGCAGGCAGGACAAGAAGCAACAGATGAAAACTAACCAAAAAGAGAAGCAACCTAGAACCAAGGAGAAATTTTCTGACAGTTAGAACAATTAATCAGTGAACAACCTGCCTCCAGAAGTGGTGAATGCTCCAACACTGGAAGTTTTTAAGAAGAGACTGGACAGCCATTTGCCTGGAATGGTATAGGGTTTCCTGCCTGAGCAGGGGGTTCAACTAGATGAACTCCAAGGTCCCTTCCAAGTTTATTATTATATTCCATTGCAGAAAATACGCTTGGTACATCTCTCGCTCATATCTCTAGGTTTCATTTGGCGGGACTCATGGGCAAGTATGATAAATTACAATTATCAGTTGCAGGCATAAATATAGAAAGCATGACTTCAGTTTAGAAACGAGCATGGGAATAAATCACTTTATTTACATGATGAATAATTAAAATATCTATTGTAAATAATGTCACCATGTCACTATGTGCTATACAAATCTGACAAATGAATAAATAACATAATAAATATTAGTAACCAATATAAAATAATAAAATATTCATAGTAACAATATAAATAATAAAACATTCACAGTAAACAAACATCTATAATGAGATTACAGTAAAATCAGTCACTAGATAATAGTCCTATAATCATATGTGACCTCAACTAATAATCCACTTCATAATAAGCAATCTACATATTAAATGACCATCAATGACTAAAGAAACTCTGGAATTACTCGGTCCTGTGGTTTCCAGAAGCCGTGCACTGAAAATTCTTAGGTGCCAAGCCGTGTAGGTCAAAAGACTTCAGATTGCTTTGAGGTCCACTGGAAAGCAGAGCAGGGCCTGGAGCGCAAATGTTAATACCTGCCAGCTTTCATATAGTTTATTCATTTCATGTTCACAGCCAAATAATACAGTGATAAAAAGAAAAATGTGCCTATCAGGTAGAACATAGTATTAAAGCCAGGCAGAAAGTGGAAAAGAAATATATGTTAAATGCAGGAAATCAGGAGTGTAGGTAGTTCTCTCTACAAGAACCTGAACTACTAATGGTCAGCAGAATGGTAGATAAGTCAGCAGAATTCAAGGTGGAAAAACAGATAAGTGAGCTTATTACACATTATTATTGAATCCTAGTTAGTTAGTTAGTTAGTTAGTTAGTTAGTTAGTTAGTTAGTAATGATTTTATCTTAATAGATTAGATAGAATAACAGAATAACAGAGTTTGGAAGGGACCTTGCAGGTCTTCTAGTCCAACACTCTGCTCAAGCTGGAAACCCTATACCATTTCATATCAATGGTTGTCCAATCTCTTCTTAAAAACCTCTAGTGTTGGAGCACCCACTATTTCTGGAGGCAAGTTGCTCCACTGATTAATTAGAAATAAATCACTGTCGGGAATTTTTTCCTTAGTTCTAAGTTGCTTCTCTCCTTGATTAGTTTCCATCTATTGCTTCTTGTCCTGCCTTCAGGTGCTTTGGAGAATAGGTTGATCCCCCTCTTCTTTGTGGCTGCCCCTTAGATATTGGAACACTGCTATCATGTCACCCCTAGTCCTTTTCATTAACCATTCTTTGTATGTTTTAGCCTCCAATTCCCTAATCATATTTGTTGCTTTTCTCTGCACTCTTTCTAGAGTCTCACCATGTTTTTATATCATTAGATCAAAACTGGATGCATATTCTAAGTGTGATCTTACCAAGGCACGACAAAGTGTCCAGCTGCAATAATCAATGCCTCCTTTTTGTATAAGTAGCAGTTGATGAGTTAGAGATTAAACACCGGAATGATTGGCAGTAAGGAAAATGACTGAAATCTTGCTAATCAATTTTGGCAGGATTACAGTTCATAACTTGTAAGAGTTCAAAGGAATACAGAGCAATAAATATAGGAAGGAAGGTCTCTGTCTAGCAATGCTTTTAGAGATTATGGCAGCATAACCTTTTTACCCATTAATCATTCCTGTTCAAGATGGCCAATTATTTATTTATTTGATCAATCCAAGTTGGCAACAGAGTCATTATACAGAACAAGAATATTTCTCACACTCTCCCTTCAGACTTTTGGCCTAAGGTTTTATTCAACAACAGAATAGAGTAAATAAAGAATATCTCTAAATCTGAAACAGAAAGATGGAATTTCATCAAGTCATATTATTTGTATATGTTATATACATCTAAGTAAATGGCTTTTGAAAAGGGATACTTTGTAAAAACCAGTTTTTTTTCCAATTTAGATCTCTGTGGGATTTGTATTTCTAGTTTGAACTATCTGTTTGCTTCTCCCAATGCAAGGGTCATGCTATAAAAATTGGACTTAAAATGTCTCCTGATCTCTTCAACCCAGTGAAAGTAAGAGAAGACTTACTTCTGTGTATAGGGGAAGGTTATTCCATTATGAGGTTTCTACTGGCTTACTTTGTCTTAAGAGCTGAGTTGCTAAAAATTGATAAATGCATGCTGTATTCAAAGCTCTGATTGCTTTGGAGAAGAAATTATTCGGAGTGTATGAGCCTTGTCGAAAATATATTGAAATGTGATGAACCACAGCCACTTCTGATAAAGCAGGTTGGTTATTTTTTTACCATTTAGAAAGAGCAATGAATATCATTCAGTCATCGTTCCAGCAGCTTCTTCCAAGTGACTGTCAAGCTAAGATTATCAATTTTTCTTGAATATTATAACCAGAGCTTTTTTCATCTTTCAAATGCTACACTCTGATTATAAAATACAATTGGCAGTTAGACAGAAATTACTTCCTTCAAGGTACTAAAATATGAAAATAAAACCTTAGCAGTCAATTACAGAGTATAATTTGTTGGCTTTCATGCTTGATAATCCTTCAGAATACTGAAAATTCTTATATGCTGGATAGACAGTGTGGGGAGGGGAGGGAAAAGCAGTCCACCACTGTAAACTTGTCTTAATCTGCGAAACACTAAAATGTCATTAAGTGGTACATTGATTATTTGCTACTTGGGATTGCTTGCTGTTTACAATTGTTTAGTCCTTGCACTTTCTGTAAAAGTATTACCTGTACTGAAGTATTTCATTCCTGCCAGTAAGTATTACAGTTGTTTATTATGAAGGAACAATCTCTTTGAAATTCAAGGGTATAAAATCTATTATCATGTGACATGCAAAATAATAAGAATATGGGATGCAATCAATATTGCTTCAGTAGTGAGAAGCTCTGAAGTCACCTTTTCAGTAACCATAATGGGCTGGAACGTGGAAAGAGGCAAGGGGGAGTGAAGATGGAATGGAATGGATGAGAAATCTTCCAGTTTTGCAGTTGACTGCTTCTGGCAAACCTGTATTGGAGGCAATTTGTAACAGTTTATTCAACTAGAAGCTGTAAAAATAACTCACTTGACACAGAGGTAATTACAATAACATGGCTAATATCAGTCAAAGATGATTTGGGGGATCATTCTGGATATTGGCACATCCTTCCTCTGGAAGTAGAAGAAAATTCCATCCCCAACATCAGCCCTTTTACAAATAAAATGTTTTGTACCTCAAAGGGCACAGTTGCAATGTGTGGCTATAAAAGCATGAGAGCTTTGAAATGAGAATATCTAACAGATCAGATAAAGCTGTTTGGTTGTACTTGTCAACCTCTAATATACTGCAAATTTATTCACCTTCAGGGGAGAAACAAATCCTAACAATAAAATAAGAAGATAGAATAAAGCAGTAAAGAAGTGCAGGCAATTTCATGTACCATCCTTCACCATCCTACTCACATGTTGGGGGTGCCAGGTTTAGGAGGTTTGTGGAGGATTGGAGACTTAAGAAGCTGGGTTTAATTATGGCACATGAAGTGGCCTGCACCTTATTTCTATGACCATCTTCACTTTCTCCCAATACCACAATTTATCACTTCATAAAATATTAAAAATGAAGCTCAATTATTGGCTATGCTCAGCTAGAAAAAAGTGGTCCAGCATAGCATTGGGATGAAATTAAAGATAGGTCATAGAACCCAAGGAAATATCCTTGCTTGCTTCATCTCTTTCTCTCTCTCAAAATTAAAACTCCCTTATGGTTGAGGTATTTTTACAAGAAGTAGCGTGATGTAGTGGTTTAGGTGTAGTGATTCAGAACTAGAGAGACCTGAATTCAATTCCACCATCAGCATGGAAGCATACTTTGGTTCAGTCATTCTCTCTCATCTGATCTTACCTCAGAGAGTTGTATTGTAGGGATAACTTGAAGGGATATCCTCATAGAATCTGTCCTAGATCCTAGAAGAAAAGAGGGATATCCTTTTCTCCACCCCATAAATATTTTGTTCACTAAGTTTCTTAAACAGTTTGCTTTTCTAATGTGCAGTTTAAGTTATGAAAGATTGATACATTTTGTGTGCAGTGTATATTTTCAGCTACTGCAGGCGAGCAAATATCAGCTATTTTATTCTGCATTCTTAGAACAATCAACTGTGCAGATATACGAGATTAACTGAATCCCAAATCTACATCTGTGCATACATCTGAGACAATATAAAATCTATTCCAGGTATTACATTGCTTCATTCCCAGAGTTCCATGGAGGTTGCATGTCAACAAAGTATAACACTAAAAATACAGACATCGCAAACATCAAGACACATGTCACACAGTTATCTTGATGTACACATTCACCTCTAAATGCACTTTCCACAAGGCTGCTAGCTATGATAGCATAGCAACCTCTTTAATTTCTATTCAGCCTGTTTCTGGTTGTGTGTCTATTTATGTAAAAATGTCTATGACTGGCTAGATCTGTTAGGAAGTCTACGAATAATAGAAAATTATTCTCTTTAATAGACATGGGGACTTTCCATATTAGTAGTATGAAGAACTGTATAAATATAAAGAAAAAATCCAAATCAGAACACGATTCTAATCATATGGTCACATTCAGAATAGTATCGTCATTTTTTAAAAAATGAAAAGATAGGCAGGGAAGTTAATTAGTTAAACCTGTCAGAGCAGATCCAAAGTGCCACTCCACGGAGGACTTTTACCTGCCTATTGATTATAAGAACAGAAGAGGCAAAGCTTTCCCCAGAATCATATACATGTGGGTATTGTTTCCTTGTTTATTTAGGAGATACATAGGTCATATGTGAAAAATAGGCATTGTTTTGTAGGATGATCTGGCCATGTGCCTGTAATGGTCTGTAAGAGTAAGCTTGATGAACAGGAGGAACAGTCACAGCCAAGGCAATGGTTAGACAAAAGAAATTGGAGTCCAAGGTAGATATGTAATTTGAGAAAGTGGCTCAGATTTGACCCTTGCTAGTTTTCTTGAAGATAAAGGAGGGGGAGGGAAGGGAGGTACAATCAGACCTGTAGGACTCTGTTACCTTAAAATAAAAGTATCATTAGCACTGGTTTTGTAGTCTAGTCTATTTCAAAGGGCTGACATCAATCGTGCATGTCCAGTGGTGGGATTCAAATATGTGAACAACCGGTTCTCTGTGTGAATGCCACTGGGCATTCTGGGCCTGGGCAACAAAAAATTAACTACTGGTTCTGCCGAAGTGGTACGAACCGGCTGAATCCCACCACTGTGCGTGTCTCTTTATTCAGAGTTGCCTTAAAATGGAGGAGGGGGAGCTGAACAAAGAGTAAAAAATGCACTAAAGCAGTAAAATAAGTCTATGACTTTCATCCTCACTATCATATCCTAGCTTACTTTGCCTGGTGTACTGAAGTGGATGGCATATGTAATAGCTTTAATCCTAGGCATCAGTTTCAATGACCAGCAGCAGTTTGTAGATATGACCTATAATGTAAATTATATTGATGTTTCCAGCAGCAGCTTTCTTTCAGTGAGAGATCTTATCTAATCACAAGTAGAAATAGATTTTTATTTGTATTCTGCAGAATTATTTTCTTTGGGGCACCATTACTTATAATAGCTTCCTACCAAATCTGCTTTCCTACAAAACTGCTCCATTGTTTAAATTAATAGCCTGCTTGTTCACAGTTCACTGCTGTGAATTTTTCAGCTGCACTCCCTTTTCCAGTGATAAAGTGGCTGAGCTTTGGAGATTTGTTTAGTCAAGTCAGGATGCTTTCATTATATATTTTCAGGTTTCAAGTATAGAGAATTCCTGATATGAAAAAAACAACCCTTTAAAAATATTATTATGAACTCTCCTGAAAAAATATATAATAAAAGATGTTTTGGGAAATGAGAATCATACTGCTGGTTTATGTTTCTCAGTTCTCATTTAGATTGCCAGTTTCTAAATTTGTAATTATTGTTATTATTTCTATATTACCAGTACATACTGCCCAACATGTGTAATGCAAAATACCACATATAGAAATTCAGAGTTCTTAAATATATTTATTATATGAATATGTAAATTTATTTGGTTGCTTCTTCTCCGTAATTGAATAGGCAGTATTTCATCAGGATAGTCTGTCAATAACAGTTTCTTTGAGCTCTTGCTTGTGTCATTGTTCATATTATTTAGCCACCTTATCTTCTTTTCAGCTCTTCAGTTAATTTTTTTTTTTAAAGTATAGGTTTCCCCCCCCAGTGATGTTTTTCTTTCATCTGATGTGTCCAGAATGTTAAACTCTAGCTTGCTTATTAGTACCGCTAACCGTGTGCAGTTTACTTCATATAACAATGGATAAATGGTTCTTTTTGCAGTCCAAGGTATTCTCAACCATTTTCTACAGTGCCACACTTCAAAGACATTCGGTTGCTGCTGCTGTGGTTTAGCCCTTTCCAGTGATTCAGATGGTCTGTACAGTGAAAGGCATTTGAATAATCAACAAAGCAAAAGTAGACATTTTTAAAATTACCTTCCTTTTTTTATTACCCATTGGATATTAACAATGTGATTTGGGGTATCTCTGCTAGTTCTAAATCCAGCACATACATCTTGAATAGAATAGAATATAGCTGGAAGGGACCTTGGAGGACTTCTAGTCCAGCCCCCTGCTCAAGCAGGAGAACCTATACCATCTTAGACAAGTGACTGTCTAGCCTCTTCTTAAAAATCTCCAGTGATGGAGCACCCACGATTTTTGGAGGCAAGTTGTTCCATTGTTTAATTGTCCTCACTGTCAGGAAGTTTCTCCTTAATTCCAGGTTGCTTCTCTCTTTGATCAGTTTCCAATCATTGTTTCTTGTCCTGCCTTCTGGTGCTTTGGTGAATAACATGACCTCCTCTTCTTGGTGGCAGCCCCTCAAATACTGGAATACTGCTATCACGTCTCCCCTATTTCTTCTTTTCTTTAAACTAGCCAAACCCAAGTCCTGCAGCTGTTCTTTGTATGTTTTAGTCTCCAGGCTTTGATCATCTTAGTTGCTCTTCTCTGAATTTTTTCCAGACTATCAACATCTTTTTTGTGATATGGTGACCAAAATTGGCTGCAGTATTACAGGTGTAGTCTTACTAGGGTTTTATAAAGCAGTACTAATACTTCATGTGATCTTGATTCTATGCTTCTGTTTATACAAAACAGAATTGTAATAGCTTTTTTGGCTGCTGCTGCACACTGCTGGCTCATAGTCAAGTGATCGTCCACTAGGACTCCAAGGTCCTTCTCACAGTTACTGTTTTTAAGCCAGGTCTCGCCTAATCTGTATTTGTACCTTTGATTTTTCCTGCCTAAATGTAAAACTTTGCTTTTCTCCACATTGAAACTCATTTTGTTGGATAGGACCCATTGTTCAAGTTTGTCAAGATCTTTTTGGATCCTGAGTTTGTCTTCTGGGGTGTTGGCTACTCCTGTCAGTTTGGTGTCATCTGCAAATTTGATGAGTTCCCCTTCAATTCCCTCATCTAAGTCATTGATGAAGATATTGAAGAATACTGGGCCTAAGATGGAACCTTGTGGTACCCCACTGCTTACTTCTCTCCATGTGGATGTAGAGCCATTGAGGACTACTCATTGAGTACGGTTTGCCAGCCAGCTACAGATCCATCTGGTGGTGATGTTGTCTATTGCATTTTTTTCTGTCTTACCAAGGAGTAGATTGTGGTCTACTTTATCAAATGCCTCACTGAAATCTAAGCATACTACATCCACAGCATTTCACTGGTCTATCAAAGAATGAAATAAGATTGGTTTGGCATGATCTGTTTTTAACAAACCCGTGCTGGCTACTATTTATAACTTTATATGAAGTTATATGAAATTGTATATATTGTTGGATGCTGAATTGCAAAATCTTTGAGTACTATAAGTCCAATTTTTTGAGTAAATCATGCCCTTTTTTGAGTAAAAGTTTCCTTTAATTTCAGTAAATTTTCTTAAATATTTTGTCCCAGGACCTCTCCTCCTCTGCCTCCTTTGGAAACAGCCCTTATTTGCAACAGAATCCGTCGCTGGGCCAGCAGTCAGATCTTGCTGCCGGCAGAACAATTTCAAACAGCGCCAACGACTTTTAACGGTCTCACCAACAGTTCTGAAACAGCTAGAAACTCGCCATGTCAGCAAAGATTGTTAGTCGTATGTCGTATGTTACCTTAGTTCCACCACATTGCTCAAACACATTAAAACCTTCCTAATCATGTGGCCTATATCCCTTAATATCCCTCCCAAAACTTTTCACCTTCGAGAGCCAATGCAGGCGCAGCCGATCCAGGCGTCACCATCTTAGAACTCCCAAGTCTTATATCCAAGACCTTTTGTTAATAATGTCTATGCTATTTCTTTTGTTCAATCTGATGCTCCTCTAGTGTGAACTGACCCATTCCAGTTTTTTTCAGTTGGTTGATCCCCAGAATGTTAGCGTTCAGTTTTGACTTTTGTTCTTTGATAACCTGAAGTTGATAGTTATTTTTCACAAGTTACCAAAACAATGAGCAGGTGGAAATTGCCATTTCTTTTATATAGAAAGAATGTGAAAAAACAGAGAAGAGTTTTGCCAGCTTGATTGTTTATACGTAGGTGTCTTACTTGGAAGTAACCATTGTTATTCTTGTTTTATAACTTTATACTCCATGCTATAAAGACTGCTAATTAGAACATTCAAATTCTTCTTCCTTGGACTAATTCTTTCCAGTCTTGGCTGTGTGGGAAAGGTCTGATGTTCACCTTGGTACTTGATTCTGACATTCATTCATCAGTAATCAGATGTCCTTTGTCTTTATTCCAAATACATAATGAACAACAGTTTTACTTAAATTTGCTAACTGCTCTTTGCCAGTAACTATTGGATACCTTCCATCTTGGAAGTTAATATTCTAGTATCATGTTGACATTGTCCTGGTTGTGAATGTCCACTTGGTTTTCTTCAGTGAATATTTTCATTTTTTCAGGGACAATATTTAGTTAGTTGTCTCATAGTTGACTTGTTTGGCATGGATGACTCATGTGGGTGACTACTCTCATAGCGTCATTAGGATGCACAAGTCTCTTCACAATGGCAATGATCCATGACATGGAAATTTAATATATTTGTATTTATGCATACTAATACAAACTGACATTTCCCAGACAGCTTACAAAAACAGAATAACATAAACTGAAAATACAGTAACATAGAAAATCCATACACAAAAATCACTTACCAGAAGTTAGAACATTTTTTATTTATTTAAAGTGGTACCTTGGTACTCAACTGCTTTGAACTCAAACTCATTTTGATGTGAAAATTTTGTTCCAGTACTCATCGTTTATTTGGTACTCAATGCACAAGCTTAAACTTGTTGGTGTTGGCTGCCTTGTGACTTACTTTATTATTCCTTATGGAAAAAAATGTTTGGTATTCATTGTGCCTCCTGAACCAATTAAGGATGATTACCAAGGTACCACTGTATTTTATTTGCCATCCATTGATAATTTGCCATGATCCGACTCTACGCGGTTTATAACATCTTAAAAACCTCTGAAAGGCCAAGATCTCACCTTGAGGGGCACAAAGTTCCAGAGGCTGGGAGCCATGGCAGAAAGGCCTCTTCTCCTGGACCCTATCAGGCAGAATTCCTTTACCCAACAAATCTCCAGTCCTTTGAAATGCATCCAACTTATATATATAATTTTATATAGTGTTCATAAAAATAGACTAGACTAGACTAGACTACAACAGAACAGAACAGAACATAATACTTTATTGGTCAAGTGTGATTGGATACACAAGGAATTTTTGTCCGGTATATAACCTCCAGTCTACATATAATGAATTAGTATAATCATAAAATATCAAAAGGAGAAGGTAGTAGAGAAGATGAGAAGGATGATGGTGATACAGCCATACTACATGGGTAAATATCCTTAGACATAAGATAATACTGTGGTAATTAGGTGTTCAGCCAACTGATGCCACGAGGGAAAAAAAACCTAAGGCCTTGCTTTATAAAATCCAGTTGTGCATGCAACTTTTCACTTGTGTATGAAGTTTGAGATAAACTTCATAGAGATAGGGTTTCCTGCCTGAGCAGGGGGTTGGACTAGAAGACCTCTAAGGTCCCTTCCAACACTATTTAATAATAATAATAATAATAATAATAATAATAATAATAATAATAATAATAATAATAATAATAATAATAATAATAATAATAATAATAATAATAATAATAATAATATATAGAAGCACGAGGCCGAAGAGACACCAGCCTGAAGATGACGAATGAGACTTCGTCGAAACGTCGCCAAGACACTTCCAATTTTACACGGGAGAAAACCCGAATTACCAAAGACCTACATATATACATATATATATATACACATATACACATATATACATATATACATATATACACACACACACACACACACACACACACACACACACATATATATATACACACATATACATATACACATATACATATACACATATACACATATACACATATACACATATATATATGTGTATATACACACATATATATTAAGGAAAATATATATATATACACACATATATATTAAGGAAAATTAAGGAAAAAAGTGTGCTAGAAAGAGTTGACCTGGGGAAGATTCAGTTAAAATATAAGTTGTGTAAGGAACAGATTCCATATGCTCATGTATATGAAAAAGATACTGAGGAGCTATGAGAAGAGATAAGAGGGTGAAAAATGTTTAGGCCATAAACTGTAACTCCCTGCTCCCTGCAAGCATTCAAATTAAAATATTCCTGACAGCATCTATTTGAATATATCCTTTAGAAAGGGAAGCCATAAATTCTCTGAGCAGTTAGTGCCATTATCACGCTTCTTCTACTGTTAAGAAATCATTTCTAATATTCAGTCAGAATCTCTCTAGCCATAGCCTGTACTTTGGAACAATGAGTATCCAAAAG
The DNA here is from genome assembly GCA_023970755.1 of Azemiops feae. Taxonomy (NCBI): domain Eukaryota; kingdom Metazoa; phylum Chordata; class Lepidosauria; order Squamata; family Viperidae; genus Azemiops; species Azemiops feae. Next base: position 1,146,064 of record JALGBA010000445.1, on the reverse strand, counting down.
GGAAAAAAAAGAAGTTGGACTTTTTCTACATGAATCCTTTGACATGATTGAGAAGTTACAGTATATCTTATACCCTCTTGGTCTTCTAATTACGAAGAAACATTCCTGTTTCTTTTAGTTTCTTATGATAGGGCTTAGTTTCTAGTTCCCTCATCACTTCTTTTTTCTGAGGAATTTTGGTGAAACTGCCATTGATCAATTTTGTTTTAAAGTGTAGATCCTAGAATACTCCGAGTAAAGCTTGAAAAATGTAGAATAAAATGAAACAATTTCCCATAATTAGAAAGGACTGTACTTAGACAAAATAAACTAACCTGAACTGAGACTGCATTATTTACATTATTTTGTTTTCACACACTGCCTTTTGTAATTTTGTAAAGTTGCAGGTATGTGATTTCTGCCCTACACTGAACAAAAGTTGAAAAGTATTTTCATTCCGAACATTCCTCAATTGTTTTATTTCAGGCTAAGTTCAACATCTGCAATGTTTCTTTCACCTCTGCTTCTGAGAGCCAATAATATTTATGACAGATATTTAATTGCTACATGCCTTTGAACTATTCTTTGGGAATTATATTTCAGATTCCTGACAGTGTACCTGTTTGTCCACAAGTCCTGTTTATTAAATATCAATAGTACAGCAACAGACACAGCAATGAAACAAATTGTAGATTGCAACATGTGCCTTACCAAAAAGATAGAAGAAAGATTCTAATTTTATTTGAAAGGTTGTTGTTGGTAAGCCTCTCTGGAAAATGCATTTCCTGATCACTTTTAAGAAAAACTAGAGAAGCTAAAGTTAATGAGTCTGGAATATAACAAATGGAAAGATAAGGATAGTTTTTCTTTTTCACTGCTTGCCCCTTTTCTAATAATTTACATTTTCACTTTACAAAATAAAGATACTTTTTCAAAAGTAGTTAATAGAAGATTATAGCAAGGACAATCAAATCCTTAAACATATTCTTCAATATTTCTTTGAAGGATTTTATAGCGAGGAGATTTTGCTATATAAGCACAACATAATACAACTAAACATGATTTGTTAATCAGTCATCATTAAATTCACAACACAGTTGAAATGCAGTCCATATTCTAAATCATAAAATATTAACATTAAGCATTATTAAATATCTGGAGGCATTCAGGATCCATGAAAAGGGAAGGCATATCATAAGTCTTAAGGTTTTCAAGGTACATAGACATTGGCATTGCCCATATTCAGTGTGAAGGTGGAGTCTTATGTGTATGAATTTGGCATGGTTTGAATTTGAATTTGGCATGGTTATACTAAGTCAAGTTGGGCCTGTTAAACTGAGGTCATAAAAGTCAAGATTATGTCCAGCTGAAGCTCCCTTTATTGTGATGGCTACAGACGAATGGAGGCAGAGAGCTAAAACTGTAGATAGTTGAGTAGCTCTTCCATGTGTCAGTGATAATATTTTTAAAAGCCCTTGCCTATTTATATTTGATAACTTATGAGAGGTTGGGGAGATAAAACTGTGTGTTGGGGATTCATTTTGTGAGTTTGCACATATTTTCTAACAGAAGGATGAAGGAAAATATACAACAATTCTCAGCATGTAGAGGTTTGGAACTTGTCTTTCTCCATGTTTTATTTGGCAGGAGACCAGTGGTCACAGTAGCTCTTCCTGGCCTTTGCATCAACCAGAACAGTGCCATACTGTTCAGTTCTTGGCACGGGATTTTAACTACTCTGAAATGAAGAGCAGAAAGATTAGCTCCTAACTGTAGAACATCTGGAATTGTTGTTGATATATCAAATATCTGCTTCCAGTGCTGGTAGAACATATGTGGGAAGATAGATACATGAACTGTGTATATGAAAGTGTCATTTGTGCATAAGATTAGAAATTTGGCAGTTATGCCTCAGACAGTAAACATCAGTAGTTTTTTTTTCTTTTCCTTCCAAATTAATGATACATATCCTGTTAACCATATTGGAAATGTATGGAGACATCAGAACTATGGTTGGGACACATGTAAGATTCTGCCTTGATGTCCCAAGTATTGGCAGCTTCAATTTTTCATGTCCTCTCTTATTTATGAAAGCATTTCTCTCCAAGAGAAATATTTCCTTATAGTCTTTATGTGCAACATGTGCTTGTAAATATGAATATTTAGATGAAAGTTTAGTTCAAAGGCAGGCAGCTGAGACATTTCATTGTGCTCCCCACCCCCAGTGTTTCCCTGATGAATGTTCTCACACAAAACAATTCACCTCTTTCCACTTCATTAAAATTATCTCACTAAAGTTACATAATTTGAAATCAGCCATTAGTTTACAAGTCAATGAAGCTACTGCATCAAATGATGGGGCAGGCCACATTTCTGTGTTCCTTAATATTAAGGATTACCTCTGATACAGAGGAGAATCAGGCTTCTTCTGTGCTTATAACACGGATAGATAAAATTGCCATTTGATCAATTGTGCCAGTGTAGGGTTGTAAGAGTTTTGTAACTCCATGGGCAACCAGAATTTGATGCATCCGAGGCCTCTTTCATGTATTTGTTTGAGAAGATAGGGCTAGAATTAATGAGCTGGTAATGAAAACCACAAGGTCCTGAAATGTCAATGTCATGGGATTTAGGTCAAGATGGTATTGTCACAAAGACATTCTAGGCATTGTGTGGTCGTAAATATGCTCTTACCTCAATAAGTGTGCAGGATGTTTTTCAGAAAAGGAAAAAGAAATGCTCTAACCTGCTTATTCTTTTAGTGAAGTAACTCCAGTTCCATTGTAAGCCTCAGTCCTTATTGATTATTTTAAGGAAAAGACATTTCTGTTAGTATTCATCCGTTCATGAATTTCAGTGGAAAGTAATACTGAAATTTGCTTCCAGTGGAATCCAGGGTAAAATTCCTTTTACTGATGGAGTTAGCAACTAATAAAATAGAAATAATAAGTTAACTCTCCTCCCAGTAAAGTTATATTTCTTCTCTTTATTCATTGCGGTAAAAATCTCTGAACCGTTTACAAGAAAATCAAAATACTGTACGTATACATTCACAATGGTAATTTCAGAGCATTTTCACATAAGCAGTTTAGTGGCATCATTCAGTCATTGCTGAATGAAGAGTCTTCATGTCACCACAACAATGTCAAGGTAATAAACCACCAGTAAAGAAATGGCCTCAATAAAAGCCTGAGTAGAATGACAAAAATGGGAAGGCAGTATTCAAAACCATAAGATTAATTTTTTTTCCAGAAGGTGAAGGGAGAGATGGATTCAGAGAAGTCTCTCAAAAGAAATACTCATTGCATTCATTCTGAAGATGACTATTTGACAAACTGCATCATTGTCTGGTTTGGTGGCAGCAGTGCCTCAGATAGACAGTCCATACAGAGATTGGTAAGGACAGCTGAAAAGATCATAGGAAGCTCGCTCCTGGTATTCTGGATGCTGCTTATGAGCGCTATGTGCTTAGAGCTCAAAGCATTGTTAGAGACCCCACACACCCACTTTATGGTCCATTTCTGTTGCTCTCCTCTGGGAGGAAGTTTCGAAGTATTTCTAGCAGACTACCCGATTCTGTAATAGCTTTGTTCCCTATGGTTAGCTCGCAAGATTTGTTTTTCTCGAACTAGACGGTGTTGTTTCTCTGTCCTATAACATATGTGGGTATATGCATAATTTATTTATTTATTTATTTATTTTTGTCATATTTATATAGTGTATATTGGAAGTGGTGACCCATTGAGAGCTGTATGCAATGAAATTTCATTTTAATGTATGCCGATGAGTGTACATTCAAAATGACAATAAAGTTGTTATTCTATTCTATTCTATTCTATTCTATTCTATTCTATTCTATTCTATTCTATTCTATTCTATTCTATTCTATTCTATTCTATTCTATTCCTATTCTATTCCTATTCTATTCTATTCTATTCTATTCTATTCTATTCTATTCTATTCTATTCTATTCTATTCTATTCTATTCTATTCTATTCTTCTTTTGCTTTTTGGTATCATTTTAAATCTATGACATGCCTCGCAAAGTGCTTTCAGATCCTGGTTTAAAACATCTAATGTCCAGAACTAACTTACACTAGAACTTCTGATTCTTTTTCTTCTCTTTTTTCAGATCCTGCAATTGTGAATGGAGTTTACTGGTCTGAATCATTAAACAAAGTGTTTGTTGACAACTTTGGCCACGACCCTTCCCTTATATGGCAATACTTTGGAAGTGCAAAGGGATTTTTCAGGCAGTATCCAGGTAAGACAAAAAAAACGCCTGTGCTTCTTTTCTGTCCTCCTTTTATTACATGCTTTTATTTGCTGTTCCTAAAAGAGCATTTGTCAACTCCTTATGGCATGAGCAATATAGGCAGCATTGGAGGAAGTATTTCACCATTATAATAAATCAGTTCTGTTTGGAAAAGGTGAACAAACTCAACCTCAACCACTCAAGGAGTTTTAATATCAGTCTTTCAGTGGCCCTTTTTTGACTTTTTGCTTTTTTTACTACCAAGTTTGTCTGAAGCAGCAAACTTCCTTATTTTTTCTTGGTGGAAACAGCTGAAACCCTTAGGACAGATCCCCTGCTGCAACAGTATTTGAATGTTTAATAGAAAGGAAGTTTTAATTTTGCTTAGGAGTTTAGAAAACATGACTTAAGGCTGCAGTAGTGCTGACTCCACAGCTGTGACAATAAAAGCTCATAACTAAAAATAATATTTTAAAGGGAGCATTTTAGAGTGGCTTAACTGTTTCCTAGTTTTCATACATAAACTTAAATGTTACCATGCCATTTCTTCTCTGCTACCAAATAATGATTTTGCTAACTAGTTAAATGAGTCTCCGATTCCCCCTTCTGCTGATTTCTGCTAGAAGCTTTGACAGCCTGAGAATACTGTAATATGGGTGGAATAACTCTATCCATAAGTAGCTTTAATGTAACTTTTACCTCCTTCTGCTTCTAGTAGTAATTTCAAAGGATGGAATTTCATAAATTAAGGACATATTAGCAAAATATTGTTTTGCTTTTATTCAGAATAATATACTGTATGTCCTGTAAATACCTAGATTTCTTGGAATGGGAACTCAATCTTTTAAGTTGAAAACATGGACAATCATTGTATTTTAGCACAATTACTAATACATTACTATAGTATAATTAGGCTTGTTCATAATTTAAGGAGAACAAATGAAATAAATAGATACAATACTATGCATGTTGAAATACTATATAAATACTATATAAATAATAATTATTAGCAATGGATATGATCCAGTCAAAGATAAAAATATTTCATATGATTGATGCTCCCAGGCTAGCTTTCTTAGGGTAAAGCATTGAATTCTACTTGCATCATAGCTGGAAAAAAAATATTTTGATTCTTATCCTATTTTAAATTTTGATTAAAAGTACAGTGATCAACTATACAATGAGAATAAAGAGAAATTTAAGAATAAAAAATCAGAAAGGAAATAGCATACAAAACAATAATTCTCACCTAGTTTGTGAATAGAATTTTATGGAATGATACAACATTTTAAATGTATGTATTTATTATTACTGTCCCAAAAAAGACCTTTATATACACGGTGATAGTCTATTAGGAGTTGTGTGCTTATTGAAGCTTAAATGCGACTAAAATAGTCTTTAAATAATATTTTATATCTTGCCACTGTATTAATTTTTCAACAAATAATGTTTCTTACACTTTTAAACAATATTGATCTAGCTTAAGACATACTTTTCACAATGGTAGGGTAACTATAACAACTGATAAGAAATGAATTGATTTATTGTGCTGTGTTATTTTCTAGCTCCCTTAGTGGACAGTACAGCCATAACAGCATTAATTATTAAAGACTGTTGTGTATTTGTTCTTGTTTTAAAACATTTTGACCAAAATTGGTTATTGCCAGCAGACATGATAATAAGCACCGATTTGATTTGATTGCACTGATTTTTCCATCATGCTCTAGAAAATCTTTGATTAGTATAACACAGTTTTAACGTGTTATAATGCTACCTGTGAAATATTTTAATATTTAATTTTTCATATGTTGCCATGAGCTTCAGTTTGGGATGGTGGTTAAATGTCTCAGGTTAAAACCCAGAAGAGAGAGTTTTAGAACCAGCTTGAAGTCTTGGGTCTCTCTCTCTAGGAAAAAAACATGTTAGGGGCTAAATACCAGGTCCTAGGCAGGCTTTATGGCTTTTGATTTAATCTGTATATAGTGTTAGTCCTGAAACTGATAAAGATGAATTTGTCAACAAATGTGGGGGGAGGGGTGAAAGGAGAGATTTCTCTCTGATTCTTGCCCTGACAGGATTTAAGTAATCTTAGAAACATCAGTATCAGAGTTGTTGGAGAAGGATGGAAAGACAGCTATGGTGACTAAGATTAAATATCCTTGAAGACAACAAGGTTTACTTTCGATTGGGCTTGCCAATCTGGTGAATAAATTTAAAACAAAAAACAATTTCAAGGAAGAAAACATACATTGGGAATTCTAATGGTGTAATACTGTTCTCTACTCCAGGAATTAAATGGGAGCCAGATGAAAATGGAGTCATTGCGTTTGACTGCAGAAATCGAAAATGGTAGGTCATGATTGGTTTTTATGAATTTCAGAAAAGTTAAGCTGGTAGAAAGGGCCACGGTGTGTAGTTGTTCAAGCTATGCCCTGCACCGGGATGCCAGAACTAGTAAAGGGCAGGGAGTCGGTGCACTTGTGTTTCTGGGCAAAACAACAAAAAGTGAGTGGTCTGCTGGTAGGTGGGAGAATCCCAAGTCATCTTGACAAACAGGCCTAGCTGACTTGTAACAGGAGAAAGGTTGCTCACATGGACTCCTAACTTCTTCCATTGCAGAGATGCCTTTTCCTAATTTACACAAATGTTCTGTATTGGTTAGCAGTGGCCCTGCATGTGGATTCCTATGAATTCAATTTACATTCTTCCCTATTCCTCTTCTCCTGTCATCCAGGTATATTCAGGCAGCCACTTCTCCTAAAGATGTTGTCATTTTAGTTGATGTTAGCGGCAGTATGAAAGGACTTCGCCTGACTATTGCAAAACAAACAGTATCTTCCATTTTGGATACCCTTGGAGATGATGACTTTTTTAATATAATTGCTGTGAGTATCTCTATGTTCTCTTTCTTATTAAATTGTTCTTTTATTATTGATGTTGTTCTGGGTTTCTTTATACACACACAAGCACATCCTTGAAAATACCCTTATCCTCAGAGTAGCGTGTAACATTGCACAATTATAGTTTCCACCAAAACAATAATTAAAATGCAACAGAAAAGCACACAGATTTAATATACAGCATGCAATTTATATATCAAAATATTTCAAAGTTGGAAGAATAAATATGTCTTTGCCTGCAGCTTAACAGATAAATAAACAAGTATGTTAGCAAATTTAATTCACCAAGGAAACTGGAGATCATTTATGGGAATCTTCACCTGAGGTTGTGCAGTTCCACTTCCATCAGTTCTTGGTCACAGAGACTGAGAAGGTCGAAGGACGAATTGAACATCAAATATCCTCCAAGGCTAGAATCTTTAGTTCTGTTTATGAGGCATAATCTTATGGCCACAGTATTTTGGATTGCTATGAAACAAATTATAAAAAAATTAAAAAGCGACGTATATTTTCATAATACTTTTTTGAATTATTTGTTTAGATTGGAAGTTCTTATTAAAATAAGTTTTAATTCTTGGTCCACAATGAAACATATTCTTAATATGTTTCTACAATCTTAAATCGATTATGCACATTATATTATTTTATAGAGTACCTTAAGAATCCAATTATTTAGAAATAGTAAGCTGTTATTTGTATGTATGTATGTATGTATGTGTATAATCTTGCTACTCTATAATTACTGGAACTTTGCTTTCAGAAACCTGTAGAGCACATCTATTTTCTCAGATAGGAAACATTAAAATGTATGTCATATATATCATTATAGTGCCGTTATTCATCCATAGTTAATAATTGTATTTTATTAGTGGAAGTTCACAATTTAGGAAATTACAGTATGTCTGAAATAAATTTCTCAATCCACTGCATCCAGTTTTGGTTCTAACAACAGCCTATCAATTGTCTGTGAATTCAGGTGGACGAACAGTTTCCAATTTCTATCATAGGCAATCACTGAAATCCATTTGCAAGCTGGTTCCAGATCTTTCATGTTCAATCATAAAGTAATTACATGTTGTAGATAGACATCAGTTCAAATACAATCTTCATTTAAGAAACCATGGTTGGTTTACCCCTAAACCCAGCTACATTGGCATCTTGGTACATATATGCCTTAATAATACAAAGTGCTGCCATCCAAAACATTCTGGGGGCTTTATCGAAAACAGTCTAGAGTGGTTATAAGCATACCCAAATTAATATTAGACGCAAAACTATAGTGAAAGTTTGATTATTTAATAGTGCAGAGAAGACATTTTTGCACATCTGTATAGGAACTTATAGACAAAGGTGTGATGTAGGTTTGGACACAAGTCTTGGTTTTATGGAATTGATTCTGGCATTTCTGTATGAAATTCATTTGATTTCTTCAGAGCACTTTCTTTCTCTCTTCAAATATAGATAGTCCTCATTATACTACCTATACAGGTGAATAATTGGGACCAGCAACTTTGTCACTATGCGATACTATAGTAAAGTGTGACATCACATGTTTGCATTTATGACAGCAGTTGCAGTAGTCCCAGTTACCTCCATTAGGCAAATCCTGCACAGTTGAAGTGGCATGTAGTCACATGATCACTGTCTTCTCCATTAACTATACTTGTAGGAAGCTGGCAAAGAAGGATACGAATGGCAATCATGGGATTGCAGGATCATGAAATTGCAAGCCAGCTGCCAAGTGCCCAAATTGCGATTACACAACTATGGGGACACTGCAGTGGCTGCATTGTAAACGTCCATTGTTCAGCACCATTGTAACTCTGAATAGTCACCGAATGAGTCGTCTTTCAACAAGAATTACCTGTATACACATACATTTATTCACCACTCTCCTGGGGGTCACTTTTTATGTTACATTTTTGAGCTGTACATTATATAATGAGGAAATAAAATTTGGGAAATTTGTGAAAGTTGTTCCTGCTTGAATGCTATTGGCTGCTATTGTGCTTTTGCTGTGGTCACATGATCTTCATTTTCAGCATTCTGTGATAATCTCCCAGCTTATTTTACAATGCCTTATTCCCTCCCTCACCTAGCAGCAGCCATTTACTTGTCTGCTGAAAAGGGAAGGGAGGAAGGAAGGGAGGAACGAATCCCTGCATGCTTTTCCTGGCCCATGGCACTCCCCACATGCTCCCTCAACCTGTGTTACTTCACTGCATGTCTTCTCCAACCCACACCCACATGCCTCTTGTGCATCCCTATACATCTTGCCTGACCTGTGCTACTCCTGCATGCCTTCCCTGAAAGATGTGACACCTCTTTCATTTTCCACATGCACCCTCCCTGACTCACACCACCAGTCATGCACCATCCCTGACCAGCATGGCACCTTTTGTGATCAAGCCACTCTCCCAACCCACTCCACTCTCCCCATGTACCCTTCTTGACTGACACTGCATCTCTGCATGCCCTCTCTGACCTGCATAGCACCTCTCATGCAGTCCCAGGCTCTCTTCCCAACCTATGCTGCCCATTCACATGCCCTCACTTCCTCCCCCACCAAGGAGAGAAGGAGAGGGGAAAGGAAGGAAGGAAGGAAGGAAGGAAGGAAGGAAGGAAGGAAGGAAGGAAGGAAGGAAGGAAGGAAGGAAGGAAGGAAGGAAGGAAGGAAGGAAGGAAGGAAAGATTTGTGATGCTTCTTGCCAGTTTCCCACAAGGAAACTCAATGGGGAAACTAGGAAGTTAGAAGTTGCTCCTGTTCCCACGACAGTTTTGCCTAAATGTGGTCATTCTCTTTCTTTGTTTAGATAAGGAAATATCTTTGAAACAATGACCCAACAGGTCACATGTTGTCTAGTTCTCACTAATTCTCATTAACTATAAAGGAAGAGGAATATGGTCATAATTATAAATTCAATTAAGTACAGAGTTGGTATTGAACGCTATTTCAGTCCTATAGTTAAATAGTTCTGTTGTCTTATGTACACTGGATTTATTTCATTTCATCCGCCAATAATTTTGTTTTTAAGTAGATCCATGAATAAAGTCACCCAAAAGTCCAGTGCATAAAATAACCATAAAAAGATAATACAACAAAAAAGAGGTGTGTCTTTCAGGGATTACTTATTGCAAAAGCTATATAAAATTGATGGACTGTTGTAGATGATTGCATTACCAAAGGAACTATTAAACTATGCATTTGCTTTTCTGTAGTTTAAGTTAAATATAAGATCAGATCGGCAGTGCATGAACTGAAATGTCTGCAACGAGGAAAAAAGAAATGTTTCTTTGAAGTCAGATTCTAAGTGAAGCATTAAATTAACAATGTTATCATAAAACAGAGTGCTAATTCTGCCTGGGTAAAATGTTTTTAGTGAAAAGTAGGCTATCTCTTAAATGGAAAATAATCTCAGAATTCTTCTAAATTTAATTTAAGCTTTTCATAGAAAAGATTTGAGAAGAAAAATGAGTGCAGAAGAAAAAAGTCTATTGATTATTATTGAGTTTGTGTGCAATAAATGATCGTTTGCTGCCCAGAGTCACTGGCTTGAGGTGGGCAGCTATAAGAAATTGAATAAACAAACGAACAAATAAAATGCAGTAAAATAAAATAATATGGAAGAATGAGAGGCATAATCTTAGCTCAGCTCATAATGATTTACAGGATTTATCTAAGTTTCTAGGTAAGGGTTGCCAAGCTAAAAGAAGATGGCTATGAACTGTCATCTTATTTCAGAAATGAATTACTAGAGAATGGTTGTAATTCGTTAAAAGTACATTCCTGTCAGAGAGAAGGTTTCCGATTCAATTTTTGGTACCTCTAAGAAGTATTGAGAAAGAAAGATCCTTCCTGAAACATGGAAACTAGCCACTAGTGGTATAGTGAAACTGATAGCTTGAGGGACATACAACACAGTTGTGACAAAGAGAGAGGACTTTATTGCAAGGAGAAAACTGACACTGGAACTCTCTCCTTTCAGCTTTGAAATTGCTTCTGACATTGAACACCACAGGGAAGGGGACATGTTATGAGTTGAACATGGAGTGGCTACAAGCTGCATTAAAAACCCCCATCCTTATAGTGAATAGGTAGGTAGGTAAACTAAACAGATAGACAGACAGACCATGCCACGTCAGGAGAAGAAAATTTAGTCCTAAGTAATTTTAGCTTAAAAAAATAAAAAATGAATGGTAAACAGTGCCATGAAAAATGTTAGTGTTCAAATTTTTCATTTTCACTAAGGATACAATATCAGATTGGCTTAAACTGTATTCAGACTTGGATTTTTCATTTTGAATGATATATATTTTCAACTGGCTCAACAGAATTCACAGACTACTCCTTAAACAATCTTAAAACAAAAATCAATTTGAATGATTGCTGCAAGAAGAACAAATGTATCATTTCCTCCCAAATGCTGTTAGACTTGACTAAAAACGAATTTTGAGAATTTTGTGCATCTGAACATTCACTTGAGCATACTCTGCTGGGAATTGTGGCTATGATCACTTAATTGCAGCTATAAAATATTTTAAATAGTATAAATATAGAACATTGTTTTCTAGAGTTATTTCAAGAATGAGGAGCATTTGTTAGTGTTCTGAGAACAAATGTCATCTTCATAGAGAATGCACAGAGAGGAATTATATTATATGGGAGCTGAATGGGCACAGGGTCTATCAGGACTAAAATGTGTTCAATCACTAGCCCTCTACAAGAAATCATTTTGGAACTAAGTCTTGTTTTGAAATAAATTTTACTGAAGTAAATGGACTTATATAAAAATAACACACCCTCCCCCAAAAGGAACAGATTAGTATTCAGTAATGTTTGACATAGAGAGTTAGTTTGGGTTAATGGTTAAATGACCTTGCCTAGAAAGAAGGAGATTGAAGTTTTAATCCTGCCTTTGAGCCAGTCACTTTCTTTCAGCCCTAGGAAGAAGGCATTGACAAACCTTTAAAAAAATATGTTGCCAAGAAAACTATGGAATCATGTAGTCATCAAGAGTTAAGGCAGACTTAAAAGGTACATGCACACAGAAATGTATATTCAACATAGGGCAAATTAATTGCTCTTGCCTATGTAATTAATGGTTTTCAAAAATCAACCAGACAGGGGCATTGCTTACTAGAAAAGAAAGCCAAAGAAATATAATCCTTACAGGTTGTATGGCTTATAGTAAGAATGAAATCTTGCGCCCTTGCAAATTCTCTCTCCCTGCTACTCATTAATGAATTGTTTAAGGTTCCTTTGGTTCCTGTGGGAGATAGCAAGTGGAATTTGGGCTAAATAATTTGGTGTTTTCATTTACTAATTATGAAATTCTGTTGCTTTCATGCCATATCTAAAGAAGGATGTAAGCAAACAAATTGATGCCTGAAAGATTGCTCTATTAACTTATCTTTAAATGAATAAACATATTGAATAGAGACAAAGAAATCAAATTGATTTTTCAAGATAAATTGAAAATTCTTTTCTCATTACAATGGCAATTGTGAAAGTTTTCCATTCTATGCCATGTTCAGATATTGCTCTAAGTTATGGTATACAGTCTTTTGGTGGTGAAGGCCACATATGAGTCTTTAACAGAACCCCTTCCTTTGTAGGGAGCAAGAGCAGAACTTGGTTATATTTGCATTAATATATCATGTTTTAAATTTTCCCCATTTTAAATTTTATATTTGAAATTTTAAACTACAAAGCTTAATTTTTATTTGCTGAACTGAATTGTGGCTAGGATGGGGGAGCCCAAAAATACTTTTAGGAAAATTTAGCTGGACATACATATTACAAGAGAGCCAGCTGAACTGCTTATTGGTTATTCTACTTCTTTATTAACAAATCCCTACTAAGCACTTCCGGTTTGCGTCATGGTGTCACAGCCGAAGGAAAGCGGGGCTTCACTTCCCACAGCTGATTTTGTCCTGCCAGGGGGTTCTAAGGATGGGGGAGCCTAAAGTCACCCCAGAGAGGTGATGAAGAAGGAGGGGACCCACATAGATCACAGAAAGATGGCGGTCGATCCGTTGATCTGAGGAAAGCCCTCCAAACCGGCAGGGGAAAGGCTAGCTGCACTTCTGTGACTAGCCAAGCCATCAACAACCGAATAAAGAAAACACCAGCATTATCAGCATTTTAAACAATGTGTGTGGAACTGGGTGAGATTATTAATCCTTCCTCTACTACTTCGATATTTGACTCCTGGATAAGCCAAACTCCCATAAAGCAAGAAATCCCCAAGCGTAAGAAGGAAGAGGACTTTTGCTCCCCCCTTCAGAGGAAAAAAAAAGCGGCGGGTGAATCCTTTATGGGGAAAAAACAAAGAAGAATATAACATTAAAGTGGAAGCTCTACAAGACAGAGCATTGACAAATTGCAGAACTGAGAAATCTGTTAAGGGTTTTCTCTTTGGAAAGAATATTGGGGTGAAATTCAAGAAACTTTAAAGCGAAAATATTTTTTTTAAAGTGTTGGAAAATGGACATCTGAGGACATATAGTGGTGTCATAGAGGTATAGCATTAAGCTTATTGCGACTAGAGCATTTGGCACAATGCCTAGACACAGATAAACTCTCAGCTCCTTTGACCTTCAGCTAAGCTTTCAGTTCAACAGAGAACAGCTGGCAACAGAGAAGAATATTTTGGATTACTCTCTACTTGGTGGAAGATATAATTGTTTTGAAACTTGCTGACTATTCTGGACTACAAATATTGACTGAATCTTAACTTTTGACTTTCTGCCTCTTGGTTATTCTTTTTTTACTGGAGGGGAGACTAAAAGATTGAGTTTAAGGTAGTTGGACACTGTGGATTATAAATATTGTTTGGATTGAAATCTTTGGACTACTGGACAGAAAAGTTGTGACAAAATACCTCTGGTTGATGATAGACCTATATTGTGGAACCTATTGGATTACAAAGGCTACACATAAAGACTATAAGAACTATATGAGATGATTTTAAACCTAAATTTAATTTTAAGTTGTGTATTACTGTATTGATTATAAGATTGGTCCTGTCAAACAAGACTAACACCTGGGAAATATAAATGGAGGGAACAAAAATGAGTGCTCCACATCTAGCCAAAAGTGGTAAAAAACCGCTCCAAGTATCTGCCTCTGAAGCCCACAAAATGGCACACCAGAGACAAAGAACTAATAATTTCCAGAAAGAAATGCAACTTATATTGCAATCAATTCAAGAGACAATTGAGTTACATAGAGAAGATTCAAGAAGAAACCACAAAGAGACTAAAAAGAACATGAATAAGATAAATGAGCAAGTTCTTAACTTAAAATCTAAACTAGGGAATCCCCAGAAAATGACTACAAAGAAACAACAAGGAACCCAGAAAATAGAAGACAGGTTAAAAAAAAATGATCCAAAGACAGAGGAAATAAAGGAAGGAAACTATAGACTGACACAGACAAAGAAAAATACTGAAGACCCAGAGATAATATCGGAAATGGAAAGAACACATCATCCTTCAAGACCTCAGAACATACTTGAAGATAAGGAAGAAGATTCTATAGAACAGACTATAGAGCCCTCAGAAGAAGCGTTAGAAACTGGGAAACAAGAAATGAAAAGAGAAGCTGAGGGAGGAGAAATGCGGGAGCTTTTCAATGAATACGACTGGGCTGAACTCCCCCTCAGAAATACCTTACTTAAGTGGCTTTTCCTATCACAAAGAGTACCCATAAAAATTGAGGAAAAATGCTTTGATGATTTAAATACATGGTTTTGGAAGCCTATCTGGCAAAGAAAAAAAGCTAGAGTTAGACTAAAGAAAATAGAGGACTTGATCGATTGGTTGGGGCCTTATATTACCAAACAAGTGTTTGAATATGGCTAGAAACATATAACTTTTAGATATTAAAAGACTATATTTAGAAATATATGATTTATACTTAGAATGATGTATTTTTCTATGAGATGGGAAACATGAAAATAACAGGATGGTTTCTAATAAGAAGCTTTTACTCACCTCAGTGTAACTACTGTTGAGAAAATCATACTGTATAAAGATATTTTGAACACTCAAGGGAAAACAAAATGGAAACAAGAGCTGGGAAAATAGGGTATTGGTTTAATAAGGTGACCATAATTGCAAATAAAATTGAGTTACGAATTGGATAGAAAAGATGCTATAATTTAGAAGCAATGTTAGTAGATACAATATTAGAAAAATATGATGAAGAAACATATATTTAATGTTGTATGTATGTTATGTGTATTAATAGTAGAAAGAATTGCATTGTTTAGTGTTTGAAAAGTGAAGAAACATCACTTGAAGAAGAGAGGATTAAGAAAATGTCAGAATGTGCAGAAATTAAGAGTGATATTGAAGAACAAAGAAAAGGAAGATATAGAATATGTATTGTTAAGTAAAAAAAATGAACCCAGACAACACGTTGTTTATTAAGCACTTATGATTTGTAAAAATTAGAAAATCAAACACAAATCCCTAGTAGACTCATCAAGTCCATTACTATACTTTGAAGAGTAGATTTTCAGAGAGCACAAAGAGGAAAGGAGGCTCAGAAAACACTAGTTTTGTGCCATTTAGGATGGAACTATTATCTAATCTAATGCACATTAAAATTACTTGCTAAGAGAGCTCAAATTAAAAAAAGAAGTTAAATTGGGTTGTAGATCCTTCCAGCCTGTATAGTTGTTGTCGATCAATATCCAAAGTATCTAGTTAAATTCAGCCCTGTATTTTCACTAAGAGATCTGCTTTTGGTACAAAAGGAAATGTCATCTCCAGAGTCCTATTTTGTACATGGTTTGTGGTATCACAGTGATGGGGCATGATTACTTTTATTGTTTGTCACCCTCTCCCTTGACCCTAACCCACCCATGCAGTAGATTTTATAAGCGTAGGAGAAATTGCAAGGGGATTCATCTAAGTCCAGTCATTTGATATTGATGGATTTCATCTTAGGAGTTTTAACTATTTCAGTAAAGATTTTCAACTGTCCCTGCTGCACTTCCTGGTTACAACTTACTTCAATATATGTTCCCTTCAAAATGTTTGTTTCAAGCCGTACTGACAATACAGGTAGTCCTCGAATTATGACCACAACTGAGCCAAATTTTCTGTTGCTAAGTGAGACAGTCGCTAAATGAATTTTGCCTCATTTTACGACCTTAGTTGCCCCAGTCGTTAAGCGAATCACTGCAGTTGTTCAGTTAGTAACACAGTCCTTAAGTGAATCTGGCTTCCCCATTGACTTTGCTTGTCAGAAAGTTGCCAAAGGTGATCATATGATCCCGGTACACTGCAAATGTCATAAATATGAGCCAGTTGCCAAGCGTCGGAACTTTGATCATGTGACCATGGGGATGTTGCAACTCTCATAAGTGTGAAAAACGGTCATTTTTCAGTGCTGTTAAACTTTGAATAGTCACTATATGAACTGTTGAAAATTGAGGGCCATCTGTAGTACATTTCATGTATGTGAGTAAAAGCAATGAATTCAATGATAGATTCTTAAGTTTTTTTCATGTTACCTCTCATTATCTTAAATGACATTTTTCAGACATTTATATTAAATGTCTCTTCTGTTCTCTGCAGTACAATGAAGAGCTCCACTATGTAGAACCTTGCTTAAATGGAACTTTAGTACAAGCAGATAGAGCTAACAAAGAGGTAAGAGAAAATGATAATTATTTAAAGCAGCAAATATTTTGCATATAAGGCATATTGCTGGATGTCATTTGAATTAATGAAATTAATGTAAATTTAACTCAATTGTTCCATCTGCTCATTCAAAAAATGGTTGTCTGGTGAGTTGTCACTGGTTTGTTTGACTTAGGACTGGAAACATGGTTTAAAAGTGTTCTAGTGTTCATTCTGGTAATTATTGTCTTAAAGGAAAGGCAAATTTGAGAAGCCATAAAATTCTCCTCCAGGTCTGATTAATATCCAAACTGTACAAATGTTCCCAGCTTCCTTGTGAAAACTGCCCCAGAAAACTTTAAAATGGTAAAAAAATAACCTGCCACCATTCATCTGCCAGGGGTTCTCTTTGATACTGAATTTCGATGTTTTTTCACTTTATTTGAGAAATGTCTTTTTCTCCAACTCCTAACAAAGCAGTGTAAATATTCTAAAATGGTTTTGCTAATGATTTGCCTTTATTCTAAAAGAAACTGTGGGACAAGACTTTGCTTCCATCCTGATTTTTCATGGGAGACTTGGATATCTATCTCTTCTGGTTAATGAACTGCCTTAATTAGTCAACTTGAGAAAACTCAGTCTGTAAGCTAGAAAGTTACTGTAATGTGAATCTTTGGATAAAACAATCATTTTTCTCTTCACATAATCTATCTAGCAAATCTTAAATTTCCCATTATTGAATTGCTGTTCCCTTTATTAATTTGGAAATTAATGATACTGTTTACCAGTATGGGCATAAATAGCTCAGCTTATTTATGAACTAGCTTGATGGTAAGTAAGACAAATGCAATTATCTTTTCTGACAAGGTCACATAGCCTAGTGTCAATGGCTCTTTGAATTCTTACAAGGATGGGTAGTGGATTTTTTGGCTAAACATAAAGTAAAAGAATTGCATTATCCCTGATTCCCCCCCCCCCTCCAAATATCAATGTTTGATGTTTACTACTCTTGGTAATAGTTTGCAGAGGTGAGAATTTTCATACTATCCTTACTTTGAATTGCTTTTTCTGCAGCTGTTGGAATCATTACAGCTTTTAAAAATCTAGCATTTTGTGGATTTAGGGAGAGTGCTGATTTATAGATATAAACCAGTGTTTTCAGCTATCTTTGAAATGTTGCAAAATAGCTAAGTATCAAAGTTTTGCTCTACGTTTTAAGGGTTGGTTGCCTGCCTATTTCAATAAGCCTGAACATTCTGATAAAGGTGCCTTGGTAAGACCACACTCGAAATACTGCATCCAGTTTTGGTCACCATGATGTAAAAAAGATGCTGAGACTCTAGAAAGAGTGCAGAGAAGGGCAACAAAATGATTAGGGAACTGGAGGCTAAAATATACAAAGAATATTGCTGGAATTGGGTATGTCTGTTTTAATGAAAAGAAGGACTAAGGCTGATATGGTAGCAGTTTCCCAGTATCTCAGGGGTTGCCACAAAGCAGAGCGAGTCAAGATATTCTCCAAAGCACCTGAGAGCAGGACAAAAAGCAATGGATGGAAACTAATCAAGGAGAGAAGCAACCTAGAACTAAGGAGAAATTTCCTGACAGAACAATTAACCAGTGGAACAACTTGCCTCCAGAAGTTGTGAAAGCTCCAACACTGGAAGTTTTTAAGAAGAGAGTGGACAAACATTTGTCTGAAATGGTATAGGGTTTCCTGCCTAAGCAGGGGGTTGGAATAGAACAGAGTTCTCCAATCTTTCTGGGTTGGCAGCCTGGAAGGGGGAAAGGGGGAAAGAGGGAGTGGTTTTGGGAGGGGGGGCAGGTGCAATGCTTGTGCATATGAAGCCCTGAGTACCTGCGATGCTCATGTGAGTGGGGCTATGCATGCACGCACCAGCCAACCACCCACATGGCCCAGTTGCGAATAGGCCACAAACCAGTAGTGGGCCGTGGGCCACAGGTTGGGGACCCCTGGACTAGAAGACCTCAAAGATCCCTTCCAGCTCTGTTATTTTGTCCAGGTTTCATGGAATTAATAGACAGGTCAGTTGAATATACTATAAAATGTCTGTCTCTTGGAACCACAGAAGAAGCACATAAAAAGGAACTAGTAGAATGCTACTTAAAATGTAATTTTTATGAGGAAGCTACAATATAGTCTGTGTATGTCAGTTGATTCATACCATTCTTACCCTTGAATTATTTTATTCTAATATTCTTTATAAAATTTATCAATTCGCAGTTTCTTGTTAATCAATTTGCTGTATATTTCCAGATATAGCTTTGCCCTATGCTCATTGCTGTCTGCCAGAAGATAATTGCTTTCAGTATCAGAATGTAAGCAAAGTAAAGGGTGGTGCAAGCAATCAGATACACATGAACTGGTCTGGAATATTTGGCAGAAACAAAACATTTCAGCCAATGTCTTTGCAGCTGCAGCTAATAAGAGTAAGGAATGGGTTTAAGGCCTTTACTGAGCTAAGTAACTGTGTATTAAACTGGGGTGGAACTAACATGTTAGGATTTATACAAATGTTCAAACAAACAAATTCCTTTCTTTATACATGGAGTATAAAAAGTCCTAAAGATTTGGGATATCTAAATATAGGATTGCTTAAAAATGAGCAAGATCTTGATAGTATAAGTATTCTTGCTTGTAAACTATTTCTTTGCAAAAATGTTAAACAGAAGGGTTAAACGTAAGTGGGCTGCCAACTTTTCCTTGGTAATTGAAACAATGAACTCTATTTAATCCATTACTCTCCTATAGTCCACAAGAGTCATTAACTTCTTTTCCTTAGATGATCTTTTGGAGTCATTATGGAGATTTAGATGGAATGGTTGAAATCTTCCAAGCAATGTTATGCAAAGAGTTTTCCACTATATATTTGTTTTTTTGAATTGACCACCCCAATGGCAGGTCTGGGGTATGAACTGATCCCCAGATGAAATGATAACTCTTTTTACAGAAATTTGTCATCTGACACCTATCTTTAGCATGAGCTAAGAATATCAATCAGTCACTTTAGGTCACGGGTCTTCAAACTTGGCCCTTTTATGACTTGTGGACTTCAACTCCCAGAATTCCTCAGCCAGCACGCATTTCCAAAGACATTGCCAAGAAAACTGAATGGACTTATCCAGACAGTCACCATGTGTCAAGAATGATTCATCAGGTTGCTTAATGTTATTTTATCCCATTACATATTTATTATTAATTATGCAGAACATATAGAAGGAACTGAAGATTAATTGCAAAATCATCCTCTTGTATGAAATGTATATGATAACATTAGAAGCTGATTTTTTTCCAAAGGAATGATGTAGCATGCATTGTTTTTTGCAACCATACAGATGTCCTAGTTGCCATGTTAAAACCCAACGACCATTAAATAACTATTTACTATGCCATTTTGAGCATAGGAATAACAAAAATAATTTCTGTTAATGGATGTTTTATGTAAAAATTCTACATTGATTATAGTGAAATCCTATTCCCCCCCCCCCCACTGTACTCAACTTTAGGACTTGGTTCTTCTGACAGGTTTTTGTAGATGAACATCTACAAAACGTGCATGTGTTTAACTGAAATTGGAGGGCATCTTTTGTTTTAATTTTATGTTAAATTTTTGGCATTGTGATTTTTAAGAAAGCTTTCATTATTGAATTGATACAACCTGCTTAGAGTTTTTATCATTTGTCAGTTTGCAAATTCTGTTCAATAAATGTATACATAAATAAGTAGATTTGACATGAAAATGTATTAGTTCAGGGAAAACTGCTTTTCTCATGTAGTGAAGAAACAAACACTCATGAAGTTTTTTTTCTTTGCTATAGCAGAGACTGCAATCTAAAGGTAAACAGAGGCTTCAGAATATATTCTGTAGGAAAAGCATCTAATGGGCTTAGTCACTGAAATAGGTGCTTCAAAACATGCAGGAAAGTAAGACAGCCACACATGCATTCGCATGTTGAGACAATTGGGAGCAGTTTCCAAAACAGTACCATCATTACATCTTTTAAGGCAGTAAAAATCCAGATAATGATTAGATGGCAGCAAGCAGCTAACTGTCCTGCTTCTCTTTCATGCCATCTAGTGATGACTCATATACTTGCAGCCCAGATGTATTAGTCTTAAAATGTCCCTTCTCCTGCCCACATTTTTTTAAATGAATGTCAACTGTTATTTGAATTGGGGCTCTGGCCCAGGCAATCAAAGTTTACTGTCTTATTCTGCCCAATTTTCTTATCCTAAATTGTTCTTTGGTAGTAGAAACGTGTCATTGGAATTTAAGCTGAGAGAGGAAAGTTAGATATTTCACTTCCCTTAATTTGTCAGTAATGATTCAACAGTATAGAAGTATATCAAGAATATATCAGATAATAGATTACCATATCAGATTGCTTTGCTTATGAGGTGCAGGGTTTTTATGCACCTTTGTTGTACTTTTCTTGAGTTTCATGTAATACAAGTTAAATTATATTCATTTTAGCAGTGAGTATTGTCTGATTGTCAGCTTATTGGCAGTAGGCAGTTTTGCAAAGAAAGCTTTTAAGTAACATCTGAATCAAATGAACTGTTGTAATGAAATGAGCTAAGTGGCAAGTTTAGTGTCAGATATGACAGGGAAAAGTTAAAGTATTTGATATGTTTACGTGACCAGCTTGTATGTGTACAAATTTAGAAAATAAGCAGGCCACCTAGCCTCATAATGTTTTATTAATGTTTCTTTTCTGTTATAGTTTGAAAATACTATTTTTTTAAAAAAAAATATGCAACTTATGTTGTATCAGAGGAATTTCCAACTAAGGTTACCTACTATAATTTCATATACAGTACATTTCTTTTCATTCATTATGCCAGCATCTCAGTCCCATTCAAGGTGCAGCACACAAATGAAAAAAGTATTGATATATAGATCAATTTTCTTCTGTCGGGTGGGATGCTCACATCCTTCTGCCTGTGCAATGGTAATTCAAACTAGCTTTAGAAACAAATGTCTTCTTTTCATTATTCTTATAGAGTACTAGTCTGGTTTATGGTTTTGTTATTAAGCTGGTCTTGCTTTCTGTATGCCAATTTGTAAAACATTCCTTTTTTCCCTTTTCAAAGTGGGAAATAGAGCAGACAGTGTTTTATCATTGTCTGTGTTTTTTCAGCAAAATTACAAACATGTGCAACAGCCTAGGTTAATACAAGTTTACTCAGGCCAAGAAGTTTTCATGTTTGAGAAACTCCATATTACATGTTTCCTACCTCTTAGGAATTATAGGACTATATGATTTAGTGCAACTCTACATTTAAGGCAACAGTACCATAATTTGCATTTTAATACATTAAAACACATGCAGATACACACTTATAAATATTTCCAGATGAAATTAAAAAGACAGTGCACTTAAATGATGGATACATAATGGAATCAAAAGCTTACCTGTGTCTACATTTTTAATCCTTGTGACAATTAAACCTCTAATAGATTGTGTTTGGTTGAATGTAGTTACAATTCTCAGTGAAGCCTGCAATATAGCTCAAATATCTGGATTGTGTCTTCTTTTTGAGTTGGTTGAGTTGCTCATTTTTGACAAGATCATGATAGTAGGCCTATGCCAGAAATTACATCTTCTTTTCTAAAGCAGTGTCACTCCATTTGCTTTTTCCAAATTGCTTTCATATTTAAATGATATTCTCACGGATGAGATACAGTATCCTTATACATATCTTAGTTACAAAATAGCCTGCCTTTCTTTGTACAGTATTGCTCTTTCTCCAATGACCTGCCACCTCCCTGACATCCCATTCTTCAGTGACATCACATGGGAGACATCTCTAGCAACCATTTATGATGGAACTTTAAAAAAAAAAAAAAACTGCATTAGTGACAACTTCCTTTTTTAACATGCTCTATTTTGAACAGTGTTCTGTTTGATTATTCCTCTGTCTGTCTAGAGTGGTTCTGAGATCATGTTTAAACAGAACATATCCATCTTGAATTTCCAAGGTTATTCCTTCCTTTCTTCTAGCATTCATTGTTTAATAAAGTATTTGGTGAAATGGAAAGTTTGAATTGTGAAACTTGAGATTCTTTGAAGTTCAGTGCCACCAAAACTGGTCCTAAGCAAAGATTTTCCAGTGTTGTCTTAATTTCTGGGTCCAACAAAAACAATTGTCACCTGTATCTTATTCTTATGAACCTGTCATTTTACTAATCACACATCAGGATATAATTGCCCCAGTTGCCCATTTCATTTGCATAACATTACCAATACGCTATATGTAAATCTTACACATTTGAAGATTTTGTGATTATAAATGAAGATGAAGCATGCACATCAAAATTAGTTTCAGAAAGTTGCATTGCTTTCCTCAGTTTCAGATTCATGGAATCCAGTCCAGTTCTGGTTCCTTTTGTTCTTTGTTATAATTGAGTACAAAACATTTTGTTGCTGTGGCTGAAATGGCTATCATATTTTTAGAGAGCCATGGTGGCGCAGTGGTTAGAATGCAATGTTGCAGACTAACTCTGCTGACTGCTGGCTGCCAGCAGTTCAGCAGTTTGATTCTCACCGGTTCAAGGTTGACTCAGCTGGATTTTCTCAGAATGATCTGTTCACAAATTGGTTCTTCAGATCCTCTAATAGTGTAATTGGTGACACTATATTCATCCACCTTGCTGCTGGCCATCCTTTTCCCCCCCTCTTTCTTTCCATCTTTCCTTTATAAAATTCTCAAGAGAGATATATATATTTTAAAAAGGATTGGATGCAATTAAAAATAATAAAGACTATAAGTCAGAACAGTTGCTTTCATCAACATACTTTTTACACAGAATCGTCTAGCAGCATCTGCTTAATAGGAGACTTGAAGACAGTAAACCTGATTTCTTTGCACATGAACTCTTTCCAGTATATTAACATTTGGAATGATGTCAGTATTGCATTTATATTCTTTACAGAAACATTATTTTCCCCAAATATATTTGTATAAGTCTCAAGTGTTCTTAATGTAGGAAAAGCAGTTTTATTGTTTGCTTTCTTCCTGGCCAAGTGAAATGGCTATGCCTATAGCTGTATGCAGAGACAGCTGGGAACAGCTCCTCAAGCAGCTGCTTGAATTTTGCCAATGACACAGATGCTTGAACTGTGTGAAAAGAGGTCCTTTGAGTTATTGTGAAATTCCTCTTTTGCATGCTTTGTGCAACTCTCATGCTAGCATAAGTTTTTTTTGTGGCCTTATGCTCCATTTAGAAACATTTTGTCATCCTTTCTCTTTCTCCCCAAAATGTTATGGATTTGCACTCATAATGTGGGGGGTTTCATTTTTTTTTTTTACAAAAAATTGTCATGAAAAGCTTAAACAACCTTTTAATTAAAGAGACTAGATATTTGTCTGCAACAAGAACAGAGTACTTGTTTCCACAGCTACATTCAGAGCCATCTATTTAATTTGTTGGTTTCTTAGGTTTGTATCCCATTTCTTTTTGGAATTCAAGGGAGCCTTCTCCAAATTTCCCTCACAGCAAAATGTCTGTGAAGTAGGCTGGAATATAGAGTCACAGAGTAAGCTTCTAGGCCAGGGGTCTTCAAACTTGGCCCTTTTATGACTTGTGGATTTCAACTCCCAGAATTCCTCAGCCAGCCATGCTGGCTGAGGAATTCTGGGAGTTGAAGTCCACAAGTCATAAAAGGGCCAAGTTTGAAGACCCCTGTTCTAGGCAAAATGCGGACTTGAATATGTGTCTCCTTTGGTTTTAGTTTAACCACTTAGTTTTTGACTCGTATATCTGGTTTACTTTGGCCATGTAGTATGTGCAAATACATTGGAGAAGGTAATGATGCTAGAATGATTAGTGGAACAAGAAGAAGGGGCAACTAAAGAACATGCTGGCTTGATAGCATCAAATCAAGCTCAACATCCAAACGATTGAAAGATGCTGTGCTCGACAAGGTAGCATGGAGAGCACTTGCCTATAAAGTCACCAAGTGTCAGACAGAACTAAATGGTTAAAATAATAATTTCTACTCCAGCTGATTTGACCATATAATGCAGGGGTCTTCAAACTTGGTCCTTTTATGACTTGTGGACTTCAACTCTCAGAATTCCTCAGCCAGGCACGCTGGCTGAGGAATTCTGGGAGTTGAAGTCCACAAGTCATAAAAGGGCCAAGTTTGAAGACCCCTGATATAATGATACAAAAAACAAACCTTTGGGATCAATGAATTAAGAGTTAAGATGAGATAATTGGATTCCCCTGGTTTTATTTCAATTCTGTAAAGGCAGCTCACAAATACATGCTATATCATGATGATTAGCAGAAGTCTATTCATAAGTACATTCCTGAAAAACTGAGCATGTGTCCCTTTTCAAATTTCATATTCTATATACTTCAGACTGAAAGTGAAAATATCTTTAACATTTTCCAAATGATGAAATATATTTTCATTGATTGGTTTGAGCAAAATATGAAATCCATTCCAGAGCATCTGAATCCATTGTAGCTTAAATGCTTATTGAGCTGAAAAAGACTTTGAATGTTTTGAAATACGGAGATGCACAAACCAAATTTACTGGGTCAACGTGAACATTAAGTTACACCAATTGCTTTGGAAAATCAGCCCTAGTTTGTGGGAGCAACATGTGCTTCAAAATGGCCTTACTCTGATTTTTTCCCCCTCTAAACGTATGAAAATTTTATCATTCACTGAACTGTATGAATCCATTATTTTAGTACAGAAAAATGCTCTTTGTAGGAAATTTACAAAAACAATATTAGGCATAGCAGCATATAATTTCCTCTTATATTTCATATATTTATATTTCCCTTATTACATTTAAACAATACTTCTTGATAGATGGATTTTTGTATTTGGGGAAGAAAGAACAATTTGTATGATTTATTTAAAAGATGATGTGTTGGACAACATTGGTATGTGATGGATTTCATCCTGAGATGTTTCTTGGTTGATAGCAAATTCCAGAATGAGGTTTATATTAATCTGCGATAACATAAATAATGAAACTGTGGTCAATAAAACATTATCATGTATTTAGGGCTGGCAGTGGGCAGATAGACAATGTAACTGTGGGCTGGAACTGAATATTCAAAACACTTTCTGGGCCAGATGAAATTGTAGAAATGCTTTCTTTTGTTTGCATTTAAAGGCAAGATAAAGTAATGAAAAGAATTTCAGAAACTGTGCAAACTGATTAGTGTTTAAGTGGTAGCTGCCATTATATTTTCCAACCATGAAGATGAGTACTGTATCATAAGATAGGATAGTTAACCTCTTGGTTGGTCATTTTGTTTGCCTCAAAGCAATTTGCCTTGGGATGATGATTGGTATAGAATGGATGAGGAATTGTCACAACATGAATAAGCCTTTCTAAATACTTATTCTTCTCCAAAAATTTGTGGGATTTTGTTCGTTGTAGGAACAGTTATCCCTAGTAAGAGTATAAAATCAAATTACTCAGCTTGACAGCTTTCTATTTTCATACAAAACTTAGCATGTTTTAGATTCTTTTTAAACTGGAGAAGCAAGACTCTTTAAAACAATTTTTTAAAAATGAGTTTGTTTCTTTATAACTGTGAAAGGCTCCTTGACTTTAATAAATTGATTGTTTTAATATGAACTCTTCAAAAAAAAAAAGTTGCTTGAAATCCTCTTTCTGTTTCTTCTGCAGCACTTCAGGGAACACCTTGACAAACTTTTTGCCAAAGGAATCGGAATGCTGGACATTGCCTTAGTTGAAGCTTTCAATACGCTCAGTGATGTAAGTTCATCAATTTTGCCTCCTCTTTTGTTTCTGATTTCATTATCTGGAACACATTATTGATATTTCTTTTCCATTTTAGAATTTGTATTACACAATCTGTTTAAATGGACAATGTAGCATTTTTTTTTACTGAATGTAGCAGTATTGCAACATGCAAATTCTGAAATTCGTTCTTATGAATTATAGGTCAGTACTCTTATATGATCATTTGTTGGGTCTCACTTTTAGGTTAAAATAAGTAAGCCTCACATTTCCTAGTGTTTTCCAAAGAGCTAGCTGTCCTCATCATTCTCCAAATTGTATTCATAGCTAAGTCTAAATTCTTCCCAACCATTATTTATGCGATTACCACAAGTTTCTCCTGCAGGATTACGGTATGAATTATATCATGTGACAGATGCAATTACCTCCTTTGCCAATAAAGTTAATTTTTGTTATGATTATATTTTATAAGTCTTAACCAATAATTAAAATTCTGTGACATTTTGAAGAGAATCATAAACAAATGCTCCAAATGTCAGGATGAGCTGAAATTTTCACTGCTAAATAATGAATCACTGAGTTAATTGTAGTTCATCATAAGGTCCCTTATTATTGTTATTACTCTGGAAAAGATGTTAATCATTTCTGTTATTCAATAAAAATGTTTAAATACACATGAGAAGACATCACCTACCCAAGCTAATATGATTAATATGATTTACAGTAAAATAAATAGATGAAGAGACCCAGTTCCAAACTATTTTAATATACTGTTTATTTTTTAAAATCTATAGTTCTTACTTTAGTTTTAAAATAAAGAAGAGTCACTGATGCAAATAGATTTTCTAATTTTATCCATCATATAATAATCTCACTGTTGGCTGGTTTATCTTGGCAAAGCGAGAATAAAATTTATACGTGCCCAGAATGTTCAAGATACTATTACTTGTGTCTGCTACACTCTACATATCCCTCCTTTCTTAAACTACCAAACACAAATTATCAACAGCAGAGAGTTGCAGCTCTGTATTTTCTCTGGGCAGAAAATATTCACCTGATCACCTGCATATCCTCTACGTCAGAGGTCCCCAACCCCCGGTGCGTGGACCGGCCACGGCATGCCAACAACCGGTCTACACAAAAAGCAAAGCCCCATCCGCAGGATGCAGGCAGCATACAAAACCACACCCCCTCTGGTCCACGGAAAAATCTCTCTCCACATAACCAGTCCCTGGTGCCCAAAAGGTTGGGGACCTCTGCTCTACATACATGCATGTATATTGGTGGCAAGAATAGGCTTGATGGGAACAATTTTAAAAATGGCCTGCTACTAAATTGGAATTTTCAGATTGGGTATGTCTATATGGCAGCTTTTTAATGGGACTGCAAATGACATGCTATTAAAATCCTAAATGTGCCACTAGTTTAATCTATTTCTCCCATCGTTCTGTCTGTCCCCTTTGTTATTTTCTCATCTTACCTTTAGCAGGTAGAATCTGTTCACTGTTACCTGGTTATCTTTCTAACAAGAAGTCCATTCATGCACTATTGAGTGGAGACCACAGAAAACCTTATCCTGTAAAAGAAAAAAAATAGCAAAGAAAAGCCTGAGCCAAGGAGCACTTAAAATATTAGGAAGCACTATGTTTGTACTGTATGCATGCATGTACATATGTATATATGTATACATATAAATATAAAATGGGAGTAAGCCCATAAAGTAAGTAAACTACCTTGATGATGATATGATATGTAAAAATGGTTTTATAATCTCTTTTCATTTTAGATTCTCTCTCCCTCTCACTCGATCATTAAAAATGATTGCTAATATTTTGACATATTTCAAGCAGGGTTGAGGTATATCTTGCCTTGGGGCTTGTAATTTCCAGACTTGACTTTTTGATGGAATGGATGCTTCTCTATAAAATATATTCCATATGACACTGTATTGTTTAAAGTATATCATACTCTAAATGTGGAATATGTTTGACTACTATGCTCCATCAAAATAAGAAATGAAATCTTAAAATATACTTTTTCTAGATGCAAATACTCAATGAAGCACAGGTATTTTGTAGCAAAAACTGATTTGCCTAACTAGGTTTGTCAGAAGCCAAATAATGTCATTTTTGTTTTGTTTCCTAGTTCAATCACACAGGACAAGGAAGTATCTGCAGTCAAGCCATAATGCTGATTACTGATGGTGCAGTGGATACATATGATGCAATATTTGAAAAATATAATTGGCCGGATAGAAAGGTAATCCTATGTGTATATTCATGAAATAACTGGATCAAATGTTGATCAAGATTTACATTTTCTCAGATATTTTGTTATGGATGTATCTATATTGTCAGAAATCACTCTTTGTAAATGAAATTTTTAAAAAAGGTTTTCTAAGAATGCTTCTATTATTTCATGATTTTTTGCCAAATTGTTTAAAAGTGGAACATTCATTTCTGTACTGGATGAATTTGGTAAAAGGATATGTTCTAGAAAACACATATGAAGCATTTTGACAGCGGGATATTGAATGGTTGGACACAATACCTTCTGATTTTCAATAGATCAGTTGAAAAATAGAACAACTATTATCCTTCCCCAAGAGGTAGAAAAATGAGCATCACAAAATAGTGTAATAGATAAGATCAATTTGTTTAAATATGGCGATGAACATTTATATGAGTTCATTTAAAAATAGCTGGTATAATTTCAATAGTCAAATATGTTTTTATTTATTTATTGCATTTATATCCTGCCACGGTCTCAAAACTGTCTGCAGCGAGATATCATATGTACCAACTTGCATATAGAAATACCTGTAAATCAGGATAATATAGAAAAATATGATATAATAATCTGTATGCATGATCAAGGCCTACAGAAGTAACTGTTGAGAACTTTGTGGCTCTGCTCTCCTGTTTCTTAATCTCTGAATTAAAATAGGCAGCTCTTCAAGTGGAAGTTATATGTTAAATTAAACACAAAGGGATCTTAACGTTGACGCATTTCTCTGTACAACATCAGGGGCCTTATCAATTACGAAATAGAATTTAATTTCCTTCATGTATGATCTGTGATTGCTGAAAAAAACAGCTAGGTCTGGTGAAACTGAAATGAGTGTGTATGTGCTACTTTTCTATGACTGATTTGTATATCAACTCCTTTGTATGATTAACTACTGAAACAACTTTGCAATGCATTAATGGAAATACATTATGGAGTAGTATGAAACAAGTATCGTTTTTCATTGCATGCGTGCTGTATGGTTAGGCAAGATAGACTCTGCCAGTTAATACCTATCTGGTTAATTTATTTTTGTATCAGTCATATTCTCAGATTTTGAGAAAAGAAGTCTACTTATATAGTAAACATGATAGAATGGAATTACCATTGTTCATATTTGTTTATGGATGAGTCGATAAAACAAAATCTTAAATATCTTAAATATTCCCTTTACTATTGCCAGTGGAAACAATGTTTAAAATTTTATGGAACTTTTCTTTAGAGAAACTATGTAGTTGGAAGATAATTTCTTATATCATAATTGGATTTGAGTATTGCAAGAGGAGGTTTAATGAAGGTGAATTATTGTTAATAAGTAGAAACTAAAATAGTAGAGTCTGGCTAGTATGAGGACATAACATTCTTGTCTCATAATTATATTGCTATTAAATAATAGAAATATTATTAATATTTAAAACAACCAGGTCAAAAAAAAAAGATCACACATACAAGTAAATGATTTGATTTGGATTATTAACTGCTTTCTCTAAAAAGAGTCAGAAGGATGACCATGTGCTATTTAATTCATCATCTAGTTTGCCCCTCTGTTATATCTGTTTGGGTGCAAAGTTAGATCAGTACATATATTCTGAGCTTTATTGTGCTATGCAGTGCTTCGGATTTGATTCCAAGAGGTACTTTTGAGTGCATGGAAGTGCAAATGAAACACTGGTTTGCATCTCACTAAACCAGTTTCATCTGCTTTATCTTGATTTTCACAAATGGGAGGCTGTGTATTCTTGGGAAAATTACAGTCTTGACCCCATGTATTCCACATTGGATCTGCCACACAAGCAGAGTGTACTGTTCATGATCACTCCTTTAACTGTCTTGAACTTGCCAGAAGCTACCTGTATGCTTGAATATAACATGATTAGCTAAATATATTTAATACATACTAGATAAAGACATATCAATTAGCTGATTCCTCTCTGTAAACATGAAGGGGAATAACCCCTCTACAGTTCAAATTTTCACTTCTTCCTGGCTTTTCCCAAGTTTAACTGATAACTTTGATTTATATCTTTTACTCTTGTACAAAGCGTGGCATTATTGGTTATTGACATTAATTGGCATTCCTCTCTAAAATGCCCAATGTTTTCCCCTCATGTATATTTATGGAAACATGCACATAAAAAGGGGCAACACCCCTTCACTCACCCATATTTTGATCTCAGACTGTGCACTGATAATATGATTTGGAGTTCTGATTAGGAAAATAAGACATGACACGTTTTTATTTTCCTTAAATGTTAGGGATTTCTCCACATTGCCAGTGGCATAAACATACTATGGTAGTTGTAGGACTTCAAACACAATCTGGATAATTAAAACTGGCACATTTCTTCACCTGACACCAATGCTCTTGACAGTTATTGGTTTTGTCATTAGAAACTCAATGAAAGCTGTGAGAAGAGACTTCCTGGCTTTTTTCTGGTAGGGTATACAATGAATATATCACAATCCTTTTATGATTCAAACTATACTATTTATATTTACACTTTCCTTTGTTTTTGGTAATACAGCACTTCAAAGTAAGGGTTTGGTTAACATAGTTGTATTTAAAATTCTATTAAAAAAAACTAAAAAAATGTTTATGAGTTCCCTCACCATAATTAGTATGGTGCTTCATACATGTCATGAATGGGTTGTCCTGTTGCAAGCAGTCCATTCATATGTAAGCGTCATGTGAAACCAAGATCTATCGTACATTTACTCAGTTTATCTTTTGCTATTCCATCTGAAATTGACCAGTATGATTAAATAACTTATTTAAAAAGCAATTTAAAATGAGTACTGGGACCAGAGAGACCCAGGTTCAAGCCTACATTCAACCATGAAAACTCACAACTCAATTATTACCTCCCATATTACCTTCCTGCCTGCAAAAGTTACATTTATTCTCCTGTATAGTAGCTATTATTAAATTAATCAAGGGCACTTTGTCAGATGTGTTTGGCAATCTTTTATGATTAGCAGAACTCTCTTTTTGTCTTTGGGTCTTCTTCTTCCTTAGAATTGCTAATTCACTGAAGTATTATTTTCTTCTCTGTATAGCAATCCCTGTGCTGACCTTCCATCACTTAGGAACTTGCATACATTCAAACCTCTCCATCTTGAGGGTGAAGGTTCATTCTCCGAGCTTGCGGGTTGGTTTCCAAACGCTTCATTACCAGGCTAGATAACTTCTTTAGTGGCTTTTAGGGGATGTCTGTGTACTGAAGAGCACTGGCTCTTCCATTTATAAGGGCTTCAGGTGTGGGTGTGTCAAGTGAGGGTCTTGTGATGAGTCATCAGAGAGAGGCTTGTGGTGGGTCTTGTGATGGGGAGGTTACTATAGGTCAAGGTTGTTAGAGGGTGTGAATTATCAGTGGGTCATGGGTGAGTTAGCAGTGAGAGGCTGGTGATGGGTCTTGTGATAGGGAGATTACTTTAGGTCAGGGTCATTGGAAGATGAACTGCTGGGGAGGGAGCAGGGCTTTTGTGGGTTGGTTGAGGTCTGGTGCTATCTCCAATTAGCTGTGCAATTGATTCTGATGGGCTCGTAGGCTGGTTGCAGATCAATGTGTCTGTTGATGGAATTGCTTGTGGAGTGCCAGGCTTCGATGAACTCACAAGCGTGGCGGGTGGTAGTGTGGCCAATGATTTTAGTGTTGCTCCAATCGAATTGGTGTTGTTTGGGGTCGATGTGGGTAGCGATTAAGGATTTGGGATCGTGGCGTTTGACTGCTAGCCGGTGTTTGTGGATCCTGGTTTTTAATTGATGTGATGTTTGCCCCACATAGAAGTGATTGCAATCATTATAATTGATTTTGTAGATTATATTGTTTCTTTAATCTTTGTGTGTTTTGTCTTTGGTTCTGGATAATTACTGGTGGAATGTTCCATCTTGTTTTTTTTCCTTTTTTTAGTCCAGTCAAAACTCCATCTGCATTTCAACTTCTCTCCTTCCCCTCATGACAGACATTCTCTCTATGTGGAAAAATCTTACCTGTTTTCTCCCAGAATTTTTCCAATCTCAGGTTATCATCTCTAAATGCAGTCTGTATGTTTGGAAGATCACACAATTAAATGGCACACTGTGTTTATCTTCTCCCTTCTATCACACAATTATTCCTTTAATTGCTTGGGTTGTAATGACTGGCTTTTCTTCTAGCTAAACCCAATATATTGTGGGATTAGTCTAGTTTTAAGAAAAGATGTGAAAGAAACTGTATTTGGAGAGACACTTTCAAAAAGATGCATCCTCTCCTTCTCAGCCTTCTGTGCCTAGATCTTCACTGGAGCAGTGAAGGAGAAGTGGTGTTCTTTTGTGCTGAGGTAACTGGGCAAGGTGTTAATCATAATTGAATAGGGAGAAATTCCTTTACTGAAAAATGCCTTCTGCACACTGAGTGTCTCACAACTGAAATCCTTTCAAGAGGACATCCCCATTCTACTTCAATTATTGGGCAGCTGGTAAAATATAAGGCAATACAACATTGAACAAATAGGGTGTTTTGGTTCCATACCATTGCTATGGAAGCCATATACAGCTTTTAAATGAATAAATGGCAAGACTTAAATATATAAATAAAAAAATAAATATCCACCTCCTAAGTCATACTGAACTCTGTGGTGTGATAGTACAGATACAAGTGATTTGGGATTAGAACAATGTGTGAACCTTCCCTAAATATTTATCATTTCAACAATGGTCATATATTTCTGTTAAATAATCAAACATTGATAATACAGTCCATGCAGTCAGTAAGCTTTGCCGAGACAAAAGTTCTGTAGTCTCATTTTTGGAAATGTCTTCCTGGCAGCTTTTTGTTGGTAAATGCTGCCATTGAGCATGCAGGTGCCTCAGAAGATGGAACTATTATATTTAAGGTTCCTAGGGAATCTGGTTCCCCACTGTTATAAATGGGGTGGTCCTCTGCACTTTCATCTTGTAAGTCCCAATTCAACAAATCATATGTACTGTATTTGAAGTGTTCCCAGAGCTTGGTTTACTGATAATGCTAATGCTGGTGTGGGCATTACTTTCATTTTTATTTTCAGAAGCCTTCTTTTTAAATTCCATGGGGTCATCTATTTTTTTAATTTGAGCAATACGTGCATGCCAGAATTCATTCTTTGTCATGTCATCCTCTTTCCAATGTTATAATCTTCTCTGTTATAATCTTCTCTTGGCAGTAGAGTATAAACAGTTCTCATCCAATTGTTTGGAGATTAGTCGTTATACAATTATGCACTGGGACTGGTAATTAAAAGGGGATTAATCTGATAATATAAAACAAAAATAGAAATTTACCACTGCTCTTTGATAACAAGATGTTTTCACTTTGCCATCTTGGATCTCCCCCTCTGCAATCCATCTTGCATGTCTGATTATTTTTATTTGCACTACCTGTAAATGATCATGATAAATTTATTTCTCTAAACATAGCAAAATTTTGGTACATTATGTCTAAGCCTCACCCCAAATGGCTGCCAACAGTTCTTGTTAGGGGATAGTTTTATGTTGTTCATTTTATTGAATGTACTTTTATTGGTTAATGACCATACTAAAGTTTCTGTTTGTCTGATAAAATATTTATATTTGACTTTGTGTCTTCTACATTTTGATGGCATTTCATGAAATATAGACTGGATTTTTTTTATCCTATCAAAAACTTGTCTGAATGCCTCATTCTCCCCTTTATAATGTACTATAATTTGATTTTCCATAATTGGCCCTAAAATCTGTTATGAAACAATTTATACTTCAAAGTAAACACATCTTGTTTGTATGGAATAATTGTAAAGTACCATTTTTGTTAAACTGAAATCTTATTTCAATATCTTTCCTGGTTTTAACATAGAATATTAATTGAATCCATTGCTAGGACTAGATTTTCTTTTTTCACATTGTTGTCTGGGATTTAGTTCTTGAAAATAGACCTAAGAGAATAAAGACTCACTACTACGGTCTATGTGCTGAAATGCAGATTACAGTGTATTGTGATTTGTTTTAATCGAAGTACCACCATCTGCTGTTCAACATGTTCCTTAGAAAAACAGACAGACTTGTGAGAGCCTAGATAATAAAAATGTAAAGATGTGATTATATAAAATAGGTCAACTCTATAACAGAACTAACAAAAACAATTCATAAATATAGACTCTTTTGGTAGAGAAAAATTTCTATTAGGTGTTAGGTGGCTTGTTAGATAGTTATCAAGTTCAACTCCT
The DNA here is from genome assembly GCA_023970755.1 of Azemiops feae. NCBI lineage: Eukaryota > Metazoa > Chordata > Lepidosauria > Squamata > Viperidae > Azemiops > Azemiops feae. The sequence continues at coordinate 1,111,026 of JALGBA010000445.1, read as the reverse complement.
AATAACCACATGGACAAATTCTTCCAAGATATATCTATTTCAAGGAGATTACGGTAATCTCTTTCATGCTTCATTTTTAACATTTATTTAAAAAATACTTACATTTAATTTATAGGCTGTCCAACTCCCAAACTCTGTATTGCCTACAGCTAGAAAACCAATTAAAACCAACATTATCCAATTTAAAACCAACCATTTTATCTGCTACATAATATGTTTAACTTTATGGTTTTATTTATCTTATATATGTGATTTTATTAAATATGCTCTATGACTGAATATTTTGTTTTGGTTTTATCCCGACTTGTGACGGGGAATTGTATGCTACACCGTGCTAGATTTGATTGGAATGACCTATAAGCCCCTTAAAATAAACAAACAAATTTATCCATCTCAATGTATCTGTTTTCAGCTCCCTGAAAACATTTTTTCCAGATGTAGCGTCTGCTGTCATCACATGCCCCAAATATGCAGATTGCTGTGGCTGATCGTGACTGCAAGGGAGAAGTCAACCATTATTTAATACTTGATTGATCCTTTAATGGGCTAGCATTTATAAATAGATATTGTGACAATACGCCTCCTTGACTCACTTCCTTTCCTATTCGGAACTACTCAGCTAGTCCAAATTCAGTTATTATTTCTTGTAAAGTTTCCTCAGAAGAGTAATCAGGTATTTGGGCACATCTATTATCTCTTAATATATTCATTATTCTGGCATGATTTAAATACTTAAAAGCCTTGGTGTAATCAATGAAGCAATGGTAAGCCTTTTTCTTAAGTCTCTTAGGAGACAGTGTTTTGCTGTCTCTATTATCCATCCTATTTTGGCAATGTGATCTTTTCACTTTCTACTTTTTCTAAAATCTGATTGACCATTTGACCTTTCTTTCTCTTATGTGAGGAATTAACTGCAGAGCTTCAGTAAATGCACATTCTGTGAAAGTCCCTTCCTTGGATAATCTTTATTATCTTGTTCCATATTTATTGACAGAGTTGATAGCACTTGATTATCTCTTTTGCAGTTTTAAATATAGTTCAGTGAGTATTTCATCTCAGTCTATTCTCCTTTGTTTACTTATTATTTGTACTATTTCACTTTCTGGTAGGATTGTATATTTCTGTTATTTTATTAACTCTTTTATAAAAGATGTCAACAGTCCACCAAAGTTCTTCCATCTTGCTTTAATTTGATTAGCATCTATTAGACCACTTCCATGCTTCTTTGTTGTATTTCTGCCCTAACTATAATTTTTCCTGGCATTTCTCTCAATCTAGCTTTCATTTTCTATTTCTTGTTTTATTCCTTTACTTGTTGATATTTTCACTTGAAACATATTTCCTTATCATTTCTTGCTTAACACTGGAAGATTGCATTCAATAGTCATTCAATAGCTTCTTATTCCCAATCTTTGTCTATTCCTGTCTTTCATGGTAATACATTCCAAAAGTCAATGTGATCCTTTACTTTTTCAAATATTGTGAATATCTTTTTCTCTGCCTTGGTTTTCATAATATTTTTTAACTGTCTCCATAGATTTTCAGATTCTCTTACACGTAGGTTAAGTGTATTGAATCTGTTTATTATATTCATCTGCCTGTTCATGCTGGACTGGCACCTATTTTCTTTAATCTTCTAAATTTAACCTATATATTTGACACCAGTAATGCATGATCTGTTTTGCAATCTGCATCTGAAATATCCAGGTTGACTTGTTTGTATTTCTCTGTCTATTCTTTCCTTTCTTATACTGTAATCTATGTGATTCTGATGTTGTACTGGTGATGTTCATTAATAGTCTCTGCATTTATGCTGCTTAAATCAATATTTGTGAAGAAAAAATGAAGCATACCTATGGGTCTCTTGCCCATCTTAAACAATATTGTCTTTACGCTTTGTTGCTAATTCTACTCTATAAATGGCAAAAAGTGAAATATTTTATCCTTCCTGTGCGATTCCCAAAAGCATCTGGTTGGTTATTATTAAAACAAAATGTGGAACTTTAAATTAGCCTTTGGTTTGATCTTTGAAAAGATATATTATATTCTCATGAACTTACTTTTATATTTCCTCCCTACATTTCAGAATTTTACACTTCTTGTTTCTCTTATATTGAGCAATGGAAACCTAATATTCTATCAGAATAATTTCAGTCTCCCCCCCCCATTTTTGAAAAGTAACTTGGCAAAACAAGAAAGCAAATTCATTCTTCTGAATCCTAGGGAGATACTCTATACCAGGGGTCTTCAAACTTGGCCCTTTTATGACTTGTGGACTTCAACTCCCAGAATTCCTCAGCCAGGCAAGTTGGTTGAGGAATTCTGGGAGCTGAAGTCCACAAGTCATAAAAGGGCCAAGTTTGAAGACCCCTGCTCTATACTGCCAGTCAGTTGGACACTGACTGGCAGTATGGTTGGACTATCAAAGGGAGGAAGGGAGAGAGGGAGGGTGGGTTTAAGTAGAACTTCATCCAGGAGATTGTCAAGAGCACATAAAGGCATGTTTTAAGTAGAATCAACTAAATTATTTTAAGTCATGTTGGGCTGAGTCAACTCAAGTGTCATGGTTCCAACAGATGAAACTCTTCAAAGAACTTCGAGGCATTGGTTATCTTAAAGAATCTTTATTTTGAGTAGCATAGCATCGGCACTGGCTACTCAAAAACGAAGCCAAAAACTAAATGAAGCCAAAAACTAAATTCCCCTCCCCTGAGCACATAGTATCAAAGCACAATTCCCTCCTCCAATTAACAGTCATAAATCACATTCCCCAATTAGCTTGAAGCAGGGGCTTCCTCTCCCGTTCTCCAGCCCACCAATTTCTTATCAGCTCTGGTTATAAAAACCTTGTTTCTCACGCTGGGTCCACTGTTGTTATGTCTAGCTGGACTCCCGCTCATATTCCCCCTCCCAGCATCATCTAACTCTAAAAGCAAAAGGTAAAAGATGGCTACATTTCCATTTGTTGTCAGTGCAAAAACATCCGATGTTAGCAGCGTTGACATCAAGTTCATAACAGTAAAACAACCAGATAGACCAGATGCTAATTTACACACCTGGGCTTTATGTTACATGCTATCTTTTATGTTCACCTTAGCTTTTTTTTTTTTCAAAAGAGAAAGAAAAGGTATTGTGCAGAATCTAATTTACATCATTTGTGACATAATGCTGTAAATCACTGCAGAAATTGGGTCTTTTATATGTGAAATCCATTGCATTGAGGTCTGATAAATGGAGGTTTCGCGGTATTTTATACACGTGCTTGTTAATTTTATTTCAGAACAGAAGAGTCCCAAGAAGAATAAATTATATTATTGTGCTGTGAGAATATCTGTAAAAACAGTTAATCATTTCTTTAAGTAAACGATCATTATATCAGCTGAAACATCTGTGAACAGAAACAAATGGAATGCTATAAACACTCCCCAAAGATTTAAATTGCATTTGCTTTCATCAAAGTCACACCCCAATAAGAATTTTTTTATCTACATCCATGGAAGGAAAAAAGGATGTAATTATGGGCCTGGAATTTAGTTGCATTCCAAAATTATGCATACACAAAGTCTGCAGCATGGTTGCAAAAACAGGCTTAATTTTGTTTTTTGCAGTGGTTCATAGATTAGAAAAATAGGAAGATTGCTACTGCTCCTGCTTAGCAATAAAGATTTAATCTCAGCAGTGAATACTACAAAGAGATACTATACCGGAGAATAACAAGGCAGATGGGTGGTTTCTTATCAAGCTAGTTTAGCCCTGAAAAAGAACTGCCAAGTTTTGTACTCTAGCATCCAAGAGAGGAAGGCTTAGGTTACAGAAAGAGCAGATCAAGAGTAGAGCCCAATACCAAAAGAAGCAGTGACTCCCTTTGTTGGACTTGCTCAAGTAAAGGCTGGATAGTCATCTTCGGTAGTCTTTGAATTTGGATTTCAGCATTAAGCAGAGGGTTGGATTGGGAATATGAAGTTATATTATAGTCCAATAGTATCAGCCATTTGGGGAAGTCCAAGGGCCATAGTGAGCATGATACAGAATGAGTAGGACTGTTTTTTCTTTGTGTTTTTTTTCCTTCAAATTTAAGCCTCACTTTGTTTCTTATTTAGCAAGCTGAGCAGTTGTTTTGTAAGAGTGAACAAAAGATGGTTTGGGGCAGAAAGAGGAGATTTGGGAGCAAACCTCTGGTTTGGTAGACTTATTATTATTTTTTTTTAAAAAAAAATCTTAACTCATTGTATACATTTCAATTAATAAAATATTGTGAGTGAAATGTTTAAAGTTTAAACTTGTCATATGGTGTCACACATTTCACCCAACCCATCCATTTCAAAGCAACTTTGTGACAATTGTTATTTACATTGAAGTTTGGAATGGATGAGAGCAAAAGATTTGGTATATCCAGATTTCTTTTAGAAAAATCCAAGCAGATGCTTTGATTGATTGGCCAGTGCTGTTTCCGGTTCTTCTTAGATATCAAACTTAGAAAGTGTAAATCCATGCATGGAGAGTGGGTAGACTAGATGTAATGATAGCTCTCTAGTTGATCTACAGTGTGTAATTTGTATACTTGCTTAGCTTGTATGCCATCTATTCCTGAAGGCTCTAGATGGTTAACAATGCCAACATATAAAATAATGCCCCTTGCAAACCCAAACCAAGATAAAAAATATAACAAATAAAGGAAAATTAAAATGGGTGGAGTGGCGTGCTAGCTGGTTCTGCCTCCTTTTTATTTTCTTCCCATATTCCCATATTTATTTCCTTCCCATTGGTGGAACAGCTTGAAATAACCATAAATGATTTTTGTTGTTGTTTAAAAGGATCTATGAGCTCAGAAGCTTTGGTTCTGGAAGTAAATTCCTACACTATGTTCAGAGAAACACTTTTTAAAAAGCTGAAATTTATATTATTTGTATGGCTGGCAGATCTTGGAGTTTTAATAAGGTATGTAAAATAGTTTAAATAGTTTAAAAATGTGAAGGCTGTTCTAACCTAACCTCTAGTCTTTTAAAAAAAACTCTTTAAGAAAATTGATTCTTCAAATACTTGAATAACACATTGCCTTCTTTCTTTATATGCTGTCTGCATAGTTTTAAGCCTTTTTATTATTGTTTTTAGCATTCTCCAAATGTTTGAGTGCTTTTTCTTTTAGACATGCTTTAACTCTTTGAATATTGTAAATATAAGCCTTCTTTCTTTAATCCTTTAGTTCAACCTTCCACAGTGAATTGGGACTAGTACTCCTTAGCTAATGGAAGAGTTTCCTTTGTGGGCCAAGTCTCATGCTCCTGCTTGCTCTTATCTGTGTTTATTTCCATCCTGACAGCTTCAAAAAATGCTGTGCCACATCCCCATCCTTTGTAGTTATGCTTAGTGTAGTGTCTTCTTTTGCTCCATTCTAGAAACAGGATTGCAAAGTGGGATCATCATGAACAAAACACCAAGAACAAATGCAACATAAATTAATGCATTATTCATGGGCAGCTATGCATTAGTTTTATTTGTTTCCATTTCTGAGAAGAGCCATAAGAAAGTCTGAAGTCAAAGGAAAGGGTAGAAACAGAGAAGGAAATTGGCAGTTTAAACTGTCCGGCTATAAGCTTTTTGTAATTAAAGAGTCCAGAGTTCTGATAACTTTTCTTTTTAAACAAAATTCTCCAGTTGCCATAGCATATGCACGTACAGATGAGAGTTACACAGATTGTTCTTCCTCTTTTCTGAAATCAAACACTTGTTTTCTGTAATCCCTAAAAATAATTTCAACTTCCCAATCATTTTTTAAATCTTTTTTCATTTCTGTGCAATTTTACAATTCTCTTTTTTCATATATGTTAATTATCTTTTTTATATAGTTTAGTTTACATTGTTTAAGATAATCACTAGGCTTTCTTTAATTGCCTGTAACATGGAGATGCTTTCTCTTTTCTCTGAAATTTGACATTTATGAATCCTTCAATAAGTTAGAAAAATGCCTGAAGTTTTCATGCTAGGTAATAAAATATACTGGCACTTCAGGCAACAGAAGAGCACCTGAATTTCCATTTGAAAGCAGTGTGTCAAATGTGTCTTATTAAATTCCATAGGATATGAAAAATTCTTTTTTTATCTGTTTGAAATTTGGCATGTCTCATTTTTTTTGTAGGAAGGTGCTAGTAGAATGCCTGAAAATTTGTGCCAATTTGAGTGAGAAATACAAAAATTAAAGGCAGAAAATTGCAACTAAGTCTGTCATTAAAATGGGTGGTAAAGTAAGCTCTAGGACAAAAGGAAAGCTAATGGAAGAAACTAAATTAATACAGTTTTAACAAATGAAGCAAATCAAATAAAGCTGTCAGTAGCCAAGATGGTTGGTGAAATGAGATAAAATTAACGGTGTTGCATTTTTCCAGGTTGCTGTAGGATGTACCTCTAAAAGGCATTCAGTAGTTGATTTGCTGGCTTGTCAAACATAATTTATTATCTAAAGAACCCATATTTGACCAGCTTATTAAAATCTCATGTTGTAAAGTATGCATCCAAAATTCAATACAGGAATTTGCAAATTATATCTTGAATAGATAACCTGGAAGAACCTTTCCCAGATTAAGCATATTCATACAAGAATTACATATATAAACCATTGTATCACTGTAATATTTCAAGCTTTAAAAGTAACAATCTTTACTTTCCAAGTAAATAGAAGGCTCACAAGAAATAGTGAGTAAAGATATGCAATCCAGAGTTTGCAAAGAGCCCACTGATAACTGCACAGAAAGCACAAAGTGAGAAGTTCCATCACAAGCGATTATGGGATTTTCCTTACAATGGCAAGTATTCCATTTGCCTTTTTTTTTATTTTAAATCATAGTAGAAGGAAATGCTGGCCACCAAGACTAGCCAAATGTCATGATCCTCTACAAACTATACATGGCCTGTCTGTCACATCTCTAGAGCTTTGGGTTAGTCTATGAGTCTAAAACTTGAAATTTGTGCCAGTTTAAATTACTTAAATTATTCTTTTCATTTAATGTTCCATACATAACTTTTTGTTGTGCATGTCTTTTCAACAGTAAAGTAAAATTATAGTGAAACATAAAATGGACTTTTTTTATATATACACATAAGTTAATGAGAAAGCACCTGGTTTTTCTAGAGTTCATTTTAGAGCATTGTAAAAGAGAAAGTATTTATGAGCCATGAGGGAATCTTAAGTTAAAGTGAGTAGTGTATAAAATAGAGCTAACAAACTAACTTTTTCCACCAAGTTATCAGGCTACATTTATCCAAATAAAATGATACAACAAAGATCTGTTTTTAAACTAGTTTGTTTTGTGCTCCAGAATAATGTATTAATGAATTGTCGAGTGGCAAAAGAAACTGTAACTTATTCCCATCTTACTAGTTAATCAAGTGCTAAGTGCACTTTGGTCTCGACAAGACCCCAAAGTTCTAATAGATGTTATGCTGGTATAAATTATGACAGATCTCTGAGGAATACTGAATAATTAAAATTATAGCTGGGGTTCCTGAACTATAAGAACATATGGCCTCACGGTACTTTCCTTCATTATTTCTTATCTATTTTTTCAGAGGTTGGACTTCAGCCACAGCAACATGAATTTGCTCGAAGCTAAATGTCATGATGATCAGGTCTTTGCATATTTATTCAGGTGTAAGTTCCACATTATGCTCAATAGGCTTTGTGCATATGGACACAGACATAGAGCTTCAGTATTTTCCTTCTTGTATTTGTGTATAAGGCCTTGAAGAAGAGCACATTTTTTGAATGTTTTCTACAGCAATGCTGAATAATATTTCAAGATTTTTAAAAGACAAAAAAGAATGCTACCTTGTTAGGAAGACTTAAGGAAAGACTAAAGAAAAGTCTGTATCTGAGATTTAGAATCTGTCTGAAAATGATAGTTAATGCATCTGAAAAACACTAGGCTGGGGAAAGCCTTTCTATTTATTTTATGAATAAGTCATAAGCATTTTTTATTCAGTCTCTGTTGCTGCTCTTGATCAATACAAAATGTGAATATTTGGCAAAGCTAATGCTTACCTTATGGTTCACTACTATTAGTAGTGTTCCAACAATAGTGTCCATCCTTTCCCGAACTGGAAGCTCTTGCTCAGTTACAACTTGGTCACTTCCTGTCTGGATTACTGCAGTTGTGCTTGAAGACAGCCAGAAGATACAGTGTTGAGCTCTGTAGGTTTACCCATATTACACCTCTGTTATGTGAGCTGCACTGGCTCCCAGTTTATTTCCTGATGCAATTCAAAGTGATGGTTATCATCTTTAAAGCCCTGCATGGGACAGACCCAAGTTATCTGCAGGACCGCCTGTTCCTGAGAGTATCTGCCAAATCCTACCAAAGCAGTTAAGGTGGACCTTCTGCAAACCTTTAGAATTTAGACCCACTTTGTACCCATTGCCACCTTGTGGGTCCTCAGAAGCATAGTATTCTAATAAATATTTTTCTCACAGTTTTTGACATTTGCTATATTGTATTGCTGATCTTTTTGTTATATTTTGGCCATAAATAAATTTTGATTGATTGTATACAGGATCAGTATTTTATAACTCTTTATATTAATAACTCAGGATAAGTCTTTGAATCTCTACAAACTCTTCAGAAAATTAATTTTCCGTGCCCATATTCAGTTTGGATTTAGGCTGAAAAAGTAACAGTCTGGTTTACAAAGAACTCACTAAAAGTCAAATGAGATGCTAGGATATATTTAGACCGCAAAGTTGGAGAAGTCCACATATATGGATATTATTTTGTACAGCAGGTGTGGAATAAACAAAAGAAGATAAAGATATCTTCTCTGGATATGATAAGCAAAGAGGTGAGAAACAGCTTTTGAATTTTTATGTGCGATCTTAGAAATACATTGATAAGCATTTTTTGCTTATTTATTTTTTATTTGCTTGATTTATATGGCTGCCCATCTCACTTTTATGGGACTCTAGGAGACTTAACAATAAAACAACTAAGAACACAAAACACATAATAGAAAGGAAAAATAAAAACACATAACAGTCAGGCGAGATCTACCCTATCATTCATACAACCGTAAGATAGGATATAACGCAGGGTCCCTAGCTCGACCATAAAGTTTGTAAAGCTTTATGAAAGACTGGAACAATATAATCACCAGGGAATAATGTCCCATAGGATGAGTGCCACGACAGAAAAAGCTCTCTTTCTGGGCCCCATCAGCTGACATTCCCTAGCTAATGGGACTTGGAGTACATCTTTCCTGCCAGATTGGACAGGTAGAAACGATTGGAGAGAGATGTTCTTGTAAATAACTGGTCATAAGCCACGATGGGCTTTAAAGGTGACAACCAGCACCCAGATGCACACTGGAAGTCAATACAATTCAGGGAATAGAGGTGTTACATACATCATTCACTACCCATGTTGCTGCATTCAGCACCAGCTGAAGTTTCCAAATACTCTTCATTCTTTATAGAATAGGAGAATTCAAGTATAAAATTGACAACTTGCTTTGAAGGATTTTTTTCTTGGGATGCACATACAGTGCAGTTTTTCTCCACTGCATGGGTCATTTATTAGCTCCTTCATCTTAACATTTTGGATAAAACTACAAGGCATTTAAGTATGGTGCCAACACTATTATCATTTATGCACCAAAATAGGAGTATAAAATCAGGGCTGCCAAAATTGGAACAGACAGTAGAAAAATAGTTTCATACTTTCTTTATCTCTATGCTGCTAATGATCATGATACATATTAATGCTGCCACTGAATTTTCTTTAAGGATAAGAGAATATTTCTAGCATGTTATTAAAGTGAGAATAGGGTTAGTATAATTTGAATGCATGTCATAGAAATAGCCAAATATAAAATAATGTCACAGAAATAGTCTGGTTCTTTGATGTAGGCCTTGTTTCTCTCCCCTTCTCAGAATATGGCCTAGAAATTTAATATGCTAATAAATAATATTCATCCTAAATAAACACAGATTTATTTATTTTTATTTGTATTCTGCCTTTATTATTTTTATAATAACTCAAGGCAGTGAACATATCCAAAACCTTTTTGGATATTTTCCCCACAACAATAACAAAGTCATCCAGCTGCTTTCATGGCTAAGGTAGGACTTGAACTCAGGGTTTTCTGCTTTCTAGCCTTGTGTCTTAACCATAAGATCTGATATCTCCAGGAGCTATACTTCATATTCAGTTAAATTTCATCCTGAAAAATGAGCAAAAAATTATGTTTCCTTATATTTTATGACATAGTTTCTGAGGGTTCGGAACCATATATAAATAAAACTCCAGTAAACATGATAATTTTTACATACATATATACATACATACATATTAGAATTTAAATCTATAGGTATTAAGTCATAGCATGAAAGGAAGAGGAAGTTTTTAAAAATGAGACACATTTTAAGATTCTGATAATAACTAGCTCAGATGTAATTTGGTCTTGTTCATACAGAGAAGTCAGAAGCTGTTATTTTTCAGCCCTGCTTTCTGTTTCTCTGACATATTTTATCAGTACCATCATTCATGATAGCAGTATTCCAATATCTCAGGGGCTGCCACAAAGAAGAGGGAGTCAAGCTATTCTCCAAGGCGCCTGAGGGCAGGACAAGAAGTAATGGATGGAAACTAGTCAAGGAAAGAAGCAACCTGGAACTGAGGAGAAACTTCCTGACAGTTAGAACAATTAACCAGTGGAACAACCTGCCTCCAGAAGCGGTGAATGCTCCAACACTGGAAGTTTTTAAGAAGAGACTGGACAGCCATTTGTCTGAAATGGTATAGGGTTTCCTGCCTGAGCAGGGGGTTGGACTCGATGACCTCCAAGGTCCCTTCCAACTTTATTATTATTATTATTATTATTATTATTCATATATAATTACAACTCTGTAGAAATGCAAGTTTCATGAAGTCAGTAGATTGGCCTTGAATGCCATCACAAGTATACTCTATCATGTATAAGGTTGGACTAAGCTGCCATGTGGCATAAAAAGCAAGTGGTTAAAGTGATTAAACCTGATAACTACAATTCAGGATCAAGTTAGTTATTATCACTATTCGATTAACTTCGCAGTGGAACATTAAATGTAAGATGAAATAATATCTGATCATTGAACCTATCCTGTAGGAAATAGAGCTATTATTTAATATGTGCTGATTTCTGCACATATCCATCCCACATTCATATTCAAACATCAGACTGTTTTTTTTTTGAATTTATCCTGAATTGCTAAAATCCAAATCAAAGCCTTCTTTGCAGAGGTTTTTGTTTTTAATGTTACAATACACAGTTCTTCCATTAACATTCTGATCTTGGATAAAGTTTGCTCTTGAAAATCAAAGTAGTGAAGAAGCTAGCTATTTTTTCCCTTCCGTTACTATATAATGTATTTTTAAAACTAAATTAGGCAAACCGTAGCCTCTTGATGGCAGTGCATTTCCTTCTTGAGTTCATAGGCCTTGTAGAACATTTATGTCTCATTACATTCAGTATTGCGGTTGTGCCCTAATAAATCAGCAGAGTTTTGTGGAGATAGTCTTGACAGTAATGAATCTTTCTGTTGGCGTTTCCACTTCACAGACACAAATAATGAAGCAAAACTGCCCCATCTGGTCACTCAGTAAGAGTCAAATAGCAGCAGGGAGCTATTTTCTCAAGCAAGACAAAGGTCATTTTGCAAAGCAGAAGCAGTGAGCAGTCGGAGGCTGGATTGTGAGTGACAGTGCAAAATGAAGCCATTTGGGGGGCTTTTATCATAATTACATTTATTAGCCTTGCTGCCTCGTTTCCTGCTTCCCACTCACATTGGCTTTGTGCTATAGTCAATGGCTTGCTTAGTTGGATGCTGTTTTTGAGCTTCCTAGTGCAAACACCTAGAAACAAATAAATAAAACCAGTTCCAATGCTGAAATGCAGAACAAAAATCTATCCTATAACATATTGCTGGGAAGGGATGGCAATGCCTAATGGCTCGGGCAACAAATAAATATACGAATTAATGCAAAAATAACATACTAAAGTGAGGGGATTGTTATCAGACAGCTCCTGGGATTAGATTGCTCTCTTTCTCTCTTTTCCTTGAAGTTACTTAAGATGCACATTAGGGTGGAGTTTAAATGAATCTCACACATATTCACCATAATTAAATGGTAATTATAAATGATCATTCAATGTGAGAATAAGTAGTAAATTCATAGGGCTCTTAGTTTTGAATCTGCTTTTGGCATTTGAGTTTCATGCCATGACCCTCCACTTCAAAAAATGGATGAAGAGCAGAATAAGGGAGAAAATTGATTGCTTTAAAGCAAATATATTAAAAACAAATTTAAAAAAACATGTACCATGAGTGTTACAACTCTAGGCCCCTTAGAGTTTTTATTTCCTCTTCTTCACAGTAAATATACTTTAGGAGCAACTTGTTCAGAGCCTTTTGGCTTCATCCAAAATTTAAGCAGGATAGGCTTGTGGTTTTAATTCTACTGGTTATTCACCTTTGCTTTGCTCCAAAAGTTCAATGTATTCAGAATCTACAGAAAATTATGATTTATTTTATTTTTTTCAGAGGTTCTCTGACACCTGATTGACTCTGGGTGGCTTACACTTAAAGATAGAAAACAGGAAGAAAAATGATCACTCATATCTATACAAACTAGACCCCATATGCCATAAACGTGGTCCTGGAAGAATAGCCAAGTTTTTAAAGACTTCCAGAACATAATCAGGGTGGGAGCCAGGTGGATGTGGATGTCACTTTTATCCTTGGCAAGCTATTTGGTATTTCTGCATTTGAAGATAGTACTTCTGAATTCTGAAATCAAAGGGCTTTGTTGTTTTTGGTTTAAAAATTTATGTTCAAAGATAATGCATATTATTAGGTTTAAGGAAAAAGAAGGGTGATCGTGGAGAACAGTTGTAGTGGCAAAAATAGAGAAGATAATGTCAGCATTAATCCTTCCTTTCTTAATGTGCTGCAGCTCTCAAACTTAATCAAATATTCTTGACTTTTAACAAATATAGGAGAAAGAATAAAATTAATTAAAGCCACACTGCCATGTACTGTTGTTACCTGCTAGCTTTATCTAAAGGATAGGATTAAAGATATTTTTATTATCAGCAAGTTTTTGTTTTAAATTATTTTGGATATCATTCATGGTACTGCATCTTTGTTCATTGAATGTCACCTTATCAAATGATAGATATAATTTTATACTTCACAATCAAATAAGCCAAACAAGTTCTGAACCAGAAAGTAGAGGAAAGTACAAAAGGACATAAAGGAAAAAGTAAAACTAGAGGAAAAAGTTAAGTAAAAAGAAAAAGAAAAAAAGAAAAGGAAAGGAAAGTACAAAATATAATAGACGTATACTCATCCGTACCAAACTTAGTAGGAGTTAAATTAGTTATGTGTAACTTACTCCATTTATTTTAAAACTTACAGTATCTTCCCTGAATATTAAAACAATGAAAGTATGGTTGATATGAATTTTCAGTTCAATACAGTATCTTATATTTTAAGACAAAACCTAAATTTGTCTATTGATTTTAATGAAGGACAGGTAACATTTAGGTCTACATTAATGCTTTCTTTTGAGATCTAAGAGCAGCTGATCATTGTAATCATACTAAAAGGAGACAAAAATACTCCTTTTGGAGAAGGTACAGAAAGATGACAAATACTGCCTTAGATATCAGGGAGAGAAGAGGCATTTCCATCTCATTCCACTAACTGAGACTCATGCTTTAAAATCTACACCAAAGAATGTGCTGTGAATAATTCTTTCATCACAGATTTTTCTAACGTCATTCAAAGAACCTCGGGTTCTTATTTCTACCTTCTGAAACATCTTTTTCTTGGGAGAAGGAAATAATTTCCTTCATCTCTGTGTTCATGAGATAGAACAAAGCCATACACAATACACGGCAGTACAATATTTCAGAGGCATTAAGAAGAACAAATAATAAAGTCAGTGCAAGCTTTAGAAACAAGTGAGAACAAAATCTCCCAAAGGTTTGGTGGCAAAACAGCCTTAAACTACCACCTGAAGAAGGAACACATTTTTCTCATTCATTTTGTTATCTTCCATTCTGCTGAAATCATTGCTATGCGTTTGATGTTTTATTGTGGCTACTTCCAGGAGAGTGTTGTTACAGGGTAGGAAAACACATGTTTCATAAATAAGTGTTTGTAATATGTAATCTATATGCATAATGTTTTCTTGTGTTAAAATGAGGACACAGTTGGGCTGCCTTGCATGTTCCTGAATATTCTACTCCACCATCCTAGTGTGTGGAAGGATATTTTGCTTGATCCATGGACTCAGTAGAGCAGTAGTAATACTCTGTTTCCTGGATTGGGCCTGCCTCCTCAACTACTCCCAGCAAAAAGCCCTGAGCTGGGAGCAATTCACTCAGAGGAGGCAAGATCAAGTGTTTCTGCTTCTGATGCCTTCTCCGCAAAGTTTGGGACAGCTTCCAGTTCAAGTGGTGCAATTTGTCTCATTCTGTTCCACCACTGCGTGACAAACAATGTAGTGTGTTATTTATACTGGCTTTGTGTTCCGTCCTAAAATAGTGACTAAATCCTCTACTTTTGGCCTGCTGCAGAATCTGAAAATTGAGCAGTGATTTTGAGCATTTATATGGGCTCTTACAAAATGAACGGATTAAACCATCTCCAGTTCCTTGTACTCACCCAGTCTAGCTTCTCCTGCTCTTCTTTTGCTTTCACCTGCCCTTCCTCTCTTATCTGGAAACTTCTCTTTCTAGTCCCTGTTTCTCTACCCAGTGATACAGAATGGGGAAAATGAGCCTCTAGAGTCTAGAGGGAGGAGAAACAGGGAGAGAAAAAAGTTCCTGTTGCGACCACTCAGCTCTCAAGTCAATTTGGGAAAAGGAGTAAAAAAAAAAAAGGATTTTGGTAGAAGTCACAGGGATGTCAAATACTGTATAGCGCCACTTCGTCATACCAATAGTGTCATGACCTCCGTAAAGTTATTTGCCTCTCTTGCCATCCTTTGAAGAGTGCCCACACTAAGGAAAGACAGGTATTATGTAGTGGTGATGGGCAAATTTAGAATGGCCCAGACTTGTCACACATAGGAATAAATTAATCTGAACTGAAGAACATCTGAATTCTTCCATCTTCATCAGGAATATGATTCTTCTTCTGCATTAAAAATAATGTTTTTTTCTGAATTTATCCTGAATTGCTAAAATCTTTGCAGGGATTTTGTTTTTAATGTTACAATACACAGTTCTTCCATTAACATTCTGATCTTGGATAAAGTTTGCTCTTGAAAATCAAAGTAGTGAAGAAGCTAGCTATTTTTTCCCTTCCGTTACTATATAATGTATTTTAAAACTAAATTAGGCAAACCGTAGCCTCTTGATGGCACTGCATTTCCTTCTTGAGTTCATAGGCCTTGTAGAACATTTATGTCTCATTACATTCAGTACATTCATTACATTCAGCTTAAGTAATGGGTGTACTTGTTAATAGGAGAAGTTTGCATCCAAACATATTTTCTCTGTAGTTGTGGCATGTATATGATAAAATACAGGTTGCATAAAAAGTAATCGGCTTATCAACAAATATGCAGTTCCTTGATAGCTTGTTAATAAAACTTCTACCCAATATCTTTCCTTTTGAAAAGAGGCCAGACAGAGTAGGCAGGACTACACCTCAAGAGAGAATTCATAATTAATTCTCTCTGAAAAAAATAGTTATATCATAGCTTGGCTATTGACATGGGAAACCCCCTCTCCGCATTTGCACTGCTTATAGCATCTCACTGTAAACATCTGCCCTCACTGACATTCACTCAGCACAAATGGAAGCATAATATTGAGAAGGCAATGTTATAAGGTTTATAAGTGAAAATGAGTGAAGATGTAATTTGTGATAGATGTCCTTCTACCCCAGCATTCCAAGTCATTACTCTTGAATTTTATTTTCATTCACAAATAATTAAATATATGTATTTAAAATATATGCATTTAATACTGTATTATTATTTACTGCTATTCTCTTTTTATCACCCACCAATAATAATAATAATTTGTGGAAAGGATTTCATTAAAAAATAAATTTGTTTCAAAAGCAGTACTGCCCAGGCTTTTCTGAGAGAGAAAAAGAGAGAGCAGGCGGTCACAAATGCCATTCACCTGACTGGCCCCATAACAAAATGAGGCAAAAGCTTCAATTAATTATGAAAAGCTGCTCACCTGAGACCAAACCACCCACTCTCAATCCTTCCCAACTCACTAATCATTCACAATGAGTACTGCATGATAGGGAAGACTGAATCTAGCTATACAAAATTAAAGCAGTTCAAATTAGGAACAGGCAAAATATCCCACTATGGACATTATGCAAATTCTGGTCCATGCTGTGATTGAATTTCTTGAGAGGCAAACAAATTCAATAGAAGTCTGCCTTTTCTGTCTTTTTTTTGAAGAATGCTCTATTGAAAAATGAAAGGATGAGCTTAGTAGCCCTCCTACCTTCATCAATGAAAAGTCTAATATGAAATATCAGCTATTGTTCCAATGAAGATTTGAATAACCATAGGTAATTTACAGTCCACTCCAGAAAATTGGGGTGTCCAAAAAGAAGAAGAAGAAAAGGTTGTTTTACTTTTTCTTTCATCACTAGCTTCTTCTAAATTGGACAGAAACCCAATTTTAGTTCAGATGAAGGTAGTTGAAATTGAATATTCCAATTGCATGCTAATTTAACTTTTTAATAAAAGTTACTCTTGTAGATTTGACTGCATTACTGAGAGTTCTCCACAGTCAAGCTAGATCAAGATTTCAATACAAACCTCTTTCTTCACCAGAAATATTTTAAGTGGATTTGCGAAATCAGTGCATGCTGCTTTTTATTTCATAAAAAAAGTGGTTAAGCAGGATTCCACTCCTGCAGGTGCTTGATTTGTGGCAAGACAGCTTATGTCTGGGGCAGAAATCAACAGCAATTAAAGTTTAAATAGTTTGTGCTGAAACACAGACCACATATTCTCATTGTCTGGTGCTAATACTAACATGCATCCATTTAGAAATATGACTTCACATAAAGCAGTTAAGTCCTTTCACTCAGCACTTTTAGCAACCCCTCCTAATATTTAGATTTATTTATTTTTTTTAAAAAAGGATCTGCCAGCCCAAAAACCCACATCCTGACTTAGCCTAAATTGCATCCAATATACAGATGATAGTCAAATGTTAGGTGTTTGTCAACCTATTTACTGGTATGTAAAAAGTCTTTTCACATTTTCAAAGCACCTGGAACTATAATATTTGACTTGCAAAGACGGATTAATCATTTTTGAAATGATTGGGAGAATTATGGTAAATATATTTCCTTAGAAGGTATATTGTAGTAATTTTAGGTCTACTATTCAATATGTACATTTCAGTTCTAAAATAGAAATTGAAATGTGTCGTTTGCCCCTTATAGGCTTTCAGTGATCAGCAGCAAGTTCTCAAAATAATTACAAATAAGGAAAATGCAATGAAGCACATCAAGAAAAATCAGTCTAAAATAAATAGCAAAGGACACTCTTTTTCTTTTAGATGCAGGCACTATTGTCATCTTAATGCACACATTACTTTTGTACAGTATTTATCATGCAGTGGTATATAGAAAAAGATTTGTTTCAATCTTCAATGCTAAATCTGACAATGTATTAAGGAGATTAAGTTGACCAACATAAGCACTTCATGGAGTTATTTCTATTGTTCTCATGATTAAAAAAAAGTATTTCAATAGAAGTATAGTTAAATTAACTTTTCCGATTTGTATAGTTAAATTACTCTTTTCATTTCTTTCTTTTAGCTTTATTCCAGGATTATAGATTTGGAGACAACCAACTGAAAGTCTGCCAAACAAAACTCAATCACGTTTGGCAGCCCAACTGGAAGTTGATAAACTTCCTGTTTGTGCTGCATGCCTAAAGCATCAAATACCTGAAGTCCCGAAAATGGCTGTTGCTGTTTTTGGCTTGGTGGGTCCCAAATTATGCAGCCGTTTTCTTATTTAATCAGATAATCAATATATTAAGGAAAGGATATAGGAAGTCTGTTTTAGTATACTTTTTATTGAAGGAACTACAAAGACAGCTTCCAAGCTAATATATATCAAGAGTTCTTCCAACAGTAAGAATATCAACAAAGAGAAACTATATTAATTCCATTTTCCAAATGGAATATGCTACCATGTTGCTGTACCTGCAATATTCTTTCTATCCACTTCACTCCACTCCAGCCCCATTTCCAGCATCCAAATCCTAGTTGCCCTTACATTGTTGAAACTTATTGACTTGATTTACATTGCTGTCCATCTCACATACTGTATGTGACTCTAAGTGGATTACAGTTAAATAGCTCAAAAGGAGGGTCCTTGGTGCTCTCTGAGCTTGTTTGAAATGTTTCTTGCAGACGTTTCATTACCCAAACTTGGTAACATCAGTTCTAATAAAGAGTGCTGCTTGCTGTCAGTTTATATTCTGGTGGATTGCCTGTCAGTGTCGGTAGGGGCGGTCTTAGAGATTCTTTGGTTGGACTGTTTACTGTTGGATCTTTGGCAGTTTCTTGATGGGACTATCGTTTACTTGATTGTTGGTCTGATTAAACTTGGAGTTAATCTGTGCTGATCTGGGTGCTGATTGCTAGTGGAAAGGTGCTTAGGTCTTTTTGTTCCCTTTTGGGCTGGTTGATTGTCTCTTTTGCATAGTCTATAGATGTTGTTAATAACTATGTTTCTATTGATGGCTAATTTGTCAGAGTATCAGGCTTCTAGAAATTCCCTGCCATTTTTGAATTTGGCCTGGTGTAGGATTGTCACATTTTCCCAATTGAAATGATGGTTAAATCTGTCTATGTGTTGTGAAATCAGAGAGTTTTCATGTGTTCAACTGCTAGTTGGTGTTCATGGATGCGTTCTGCCAGTCTTCTGCCTGTTTGTCCTATGTAGTGGTTGTTGCAGTTCTTACATTGTATGTTGTAGATGACTCCTGTTTTTTCTTCTGGGGTTGCTGGGTCTTTTCGTTTGCTGAAGATGTTTTGAAGAGCTTTAGTTGGCTTGTGTGTTATGCTGGTTCCATGTGGTTGTAGTAGTCTGTTGGTGGTTTCTGAGATATTCTTGATGTATGGCAGTGTAATTCTTTTTAGGGTTTGTGCTGTATTGGATTGAGTGGTCAGGGATTTTTTTTTATAAAGTTGCGTGGATATCCATTTTGTTGGAATGTATTGTATAGATGTTCCATTTCCTTATTCTGTTGTTCTGGGTTGCTGTAGTGTGTTAATTGAAATTGAAATTGAAATTGAAATTGAGAATGAATGCATGATGCATACAATGATGATACCTTTTCATATGTGTCTAAACTTCTATATCTGATCTATCTTGCAACTGGGAAATTTTGCCTCCAGTTGCTATCATCTTTAGTCTCAATTAGTGAGATTCTAGATGCTGGGAAGTACATTCCTAACTTCACTGAGGATGATGATGATATGAGTTTTGACAGAAGATCATTAGTCCTCTCCACTTTCCTGAGAATATTTTGGTCAGCTAAACATTTTGGTGTGTTTAACACTGCCTGCCTTTTTCTTAAGGACTTTGTAGTCTCATTTCTGAACAGATGTTAAGGCCTATATGCCTTCTGGTCAGCCTTGTCACCAAGTCTTTAAAAACCAAACCAGACAGTTGGATGGCCTTTCCTCTCCATAATGGCCTTAGGACATGGTTTCCTTGAATTTTATTCCTGATCTATTACCCATAAAGGGTCTGCTAGTTGTCATTAACATTTTTGTCAAAGATGTCTCATTTTATTCCTTGTGAAATCATTTTCTCCACACCAGCGACTGGTCATTTATTTATTTGTGTATCCACTTTGCTGCTGGCCATCCTCTTCTCTTTCCTTCCACCTTTTCCAGCATTAGAACCTTTTTCAGAGAGCTGGGTCTTCACATAATGTGTCTAAAATAGGATAATTTGAGCCTATTTGATACTTGCACGTGCCCAATCTCTTTTCTCTCTCTCACTAGAATAGAGATGTTCAATTCATGCCTTATTTTTGAAGACTCTTTTTTTTCCAATTCTCACCTGTTAATCTCAACATTTCTTTTTTTTTTTTTTGGCACATCATCTGCAATTTGATAGCAAGCGATAGAGAACAAATGCTACCCTGGAAAAATATCTTACGTGAACTACCAACCAGACACTCCATTGAAGTCCACACAGACCACACAGACATGGAACATCTACTTTTCAGAAATGCATGCAATTCAAAATCAGGGTGAACTATCAGAAAGAATTAGCAAGTATGCTGTTGACCATCATACTAGACAGTCCGTTTGATTGCTGTGCAGGATTGTATTGCTTAAAGACAGTGGATAACAATTTATTGAGCTCTTCACTGATCTTCAATTTAACATCTCCCCCACCTGTCACTCATCCCACCATAATTTTGGGAATGAATTCTGATCTGGAGAAAGTGTCTGATCAGGAGATTACAGTGTTGACTTGCCTTCCATGCTGGAAAAAAAGCCTTTAGTATGGTTAACTTTAACCTTGTTTTGCTTTTGTGGCTTAGTGTATTATACAAATCAAAACTTTTTGTTATTTATTCATTGCATTGTGCAAACCCAGCGAATGACTTAATTCATAACCTGATTAAATGATCCACACAGGCTGTTTTCACACAATGCATTTAATCAAATCAAAGGGTAGATCATTTTTTTTCAGTCATACTTTGTGAACAGTTACATAAGGATGATATTGCTGTGATCACTTCATAGGAACAGAAGGACAGACTTTCTGCTTTGAGAATTACTGATGAATAGAATAGAATAATAACTTTACTATCACTTTGAATGTACGCTAATCAGCATACATTAAAATGAAATTTCATTGCACTTAATTGCATGCTACTGAAGTAATTTAGAAGTTTTTTCTCTTTTAATTTCTAAAAATGTGTTTATAAAAGTAATGCAAGTAATTGTGTGATTTTCATATATGACAAATATAGTTTAAACTGAGATGTTTCTGGTATTGTATTCTTTTTTTTAAATCTGTTTATTACCTCCTGTGGGTCTGGAAATGCAATGAAGACCTTTTATGTCTTTTGGTTTTCATGCAAAAGGAGCTAAAACAATCTAGATGTTTTGTATTTATTTCCATATATTTTCGGTATTGTATAATAAGTTCATATTTATTTTCATTGAGTGAGAAATGAGGTAGTGTATGTCTGTGTGTATTTAATACATCTGGTTCCTAACAGTTAAATTTTGCATGGTGTAAGAATATAAAGCACTATATAACCCAAGTGACATATCCAGCAAATTAATATGTTGAATTATACATTAACCTTGCCTCTTCCCTTTGGCCTTTAGAGACTTAATGCATCCCCAAAGATTTGAACCCTTAGTAGAGTTGGAGCCAAAGATGTTCCTTCAGGAATACAAACATTATCTGTTAAAGAAAATGCATTCATTATATTTGCTTTCTTCTCATTACTAAAATTTGAAAATTGCTTTCCTGGGAAATGTAATTATAAAAACTAATCTTAAGTCAAGGGAAAAAGTTTTAAATTCTTTTCCCATGATCACATGCTGCTATGGAGCATTTAAATACTAATAAATCTACAGATTTTATGTACATTTTCCTTGAGTATCTAGTATTTCCTTTGGAAGTTAGCTGAAGTTTTGGAAAGTTTAATCAGCCTCTACTCGGGTGTTTTTTTTTTTTAAACTATTGCAGATTTTAGAATGATTTTTTTCACTTTACAAAACAAGCCACCTCAAATAAAGTATAAAGACACAGTACAACTAATACTACTTATAGTAATATTAAGGAGCAACATATATTCAAATAAAATAGAATATTAATTTGACAAAATAATAGAACAAATATCAGAATTCCTTCCATTTTAAACAGAAGCAACATTATCATGATTAATACCTGCCTTCAACAGAGCGAGTCTTAATTTTTATGGTCTTAATGTTGATAATTTGGGATTTGCAGCCAAATCTTTATATCGGAAGAAGATATTTCTCCATGATCCCATCATGGCTTTTGAATAAAGTGCAGTAAAATGCATAAATAAAATGCATAAAAGTCATTGTGGGATTGCTTTATTCTTTTAAATTATTGCTATTCTTTTAATTGGTCATAATGCATTTATATGGCTGCCTTTCACCACCTTTAAAATTTGCTACAGATTTTTCATACAGAATGAAAAGTGCTCAGTGTACTTTTCCTCCCAATTCTGGCGGTTTACAGAATCTTTTATTAAATAATTATTTGGTAGACAGACCAATAGTTTATTCATCCACATAACATTTAAGGCTTGTTCTCACAAAATATATATAGCACAACCAACATAATATTCACATGTGTTACATTTGTCTGAAGGGAAGTAGTAACCGGAAAAGGACTAGACGATTGCTAATTAGCTATCATTATTTTATGAGCATTTGGACCTACTGAAGAATGAGTAGCTGACACAGCTTGTACTCAGAGGTGTTTTGATGGATTTGCTTTGCTTCATTGTAGATAAGTGGACAAGGAACAGATTGCAAAGTTGAGAAAGATTTTTTTTTCCTAGAGGTATCTCTATAATTTTTGTATTGCAAATCATCTCACAAAACGTCTACAAATTGTCCAGTTCTATTTTGTTTCTTCTGTATTAGGCAGGTCTAAAATCAGCATTATATATATATATTATATATAATATATATTTCTCATCCATTCCAAATGACTGATAAGCCTGTGGGGTGAGGATTCTGCTGCTTTCTTTCACTTTTCAGAAACACATTTGCAGAGGAAAAAAGCAAATGAAAGTTGTAAGGGTGAAGTGTCATTTAGCATAGGAAAATGAAGTAGTGTTAGATTTTTATCCATTTTGGAATATTATCAGACCTGTAAACAATTATATAAATCACCCATTTTTTCCTTTTCTTGCTGTTGTGAGAACAATAGATAATTATGCTGATTTACTGCTTGGTTTAAGATATTCTTTCATATAAACCAAAGGCTCTAGGCAGAACCTTTGGCCCATATGGAATATTGAGTTGGGTATGGACAATTACAAACATCCATGCAATGAAAGATAAGGGAATCAGTGGACTGTCACCATTTGCCATTTTATTTTTATTTATTTAATTTATTTTTATTTATTTGTATCGCCCCTTTATTATTTTTACAAATAACTCAAGGTGGCGATATACCTTCTTCCTCTTATTTTTTCTCTAACAACAACCCAGTGAGGTGAGTTGGACTGAGAGAGAGGGACTGGCCCAAGGTCACCCATTTTCTAAGATACTTCTGGGATTTATACAAGTCAAGCTGATTATGTTTCAGAGTAATGCTTTGCTCTGTAGCATATTGGCTTCCCATTCATCTTTGTCATTTAAAACTGTATTGATTGATTTAGCGATTCATTGATCAGATTTCACTGCATTCACAGGACAAATGAATTTAGCAGCTTGGGAGGTGCCAAGGAATGTGTCAGTGAACATACTGTGTTCCACAGAGGGAGGGAAAGAAAATAAAAGAATGGTTAATGCCAAAATGCCAAAATAAAGGATGCAAATATGTACTTCTAAAAGTGGCAGATTAGATGGATTAAGGAAAAGTAAAACAGAGAAGAGAGTTACAAGTAACTGTGAAGTTTTGCCAAGACTGTTTTATTAGATTTATAGCAATCATACAACATATAACTTAAAGATTCATTTTGTCAGCATTCATTTTGCTTTTGGGTTACTACTCTGAATATTACTGTTAATATGAATTGTTCATTTTTCAAGAGGACTCTTTGTGCTTTCCTTTTCAGAGGTAACCTTTTTCCCTTTGCCTCGCTCATCACATCCTTCCTGCGCCAGCATTAGCAACACAGATTTTACTTATTTTCTATGCATTCCAAAGAAGGGAGGGTGGTGTGAAGCCAGTTATTTTTCTCAAACTGCTTTCCATGGATTCAGACCTCCCAAGCGAGTGGCACAAAACAACTATTACAGAGGGCAAAAGAGAAATGAAGGCGTTTGGTTGAATGCATAGGTGGTTTTGGAATGGATGCTGTACAAGTTTAATCTCTACTTCCCCCTTCACCTCCCTCCCGCCATACATCTCTCCTTCCAACTCATAGGCAGCATCAGGTTGCAGCTTAAATTATATTGTTGTCTCTCCCTAAGCCCTTCAGTGATAGTTTGCTTTGAAATGCTTTTGAAATGTTACGTTATACTCAAATGGGCAAAATTATTGCATTTTAAGAAGGGTCTAGGACAATTCGCCATGGCCAACTCACCACAGCCAACTTGCCACAGCCAATTTGACACGTGAGAACTTGCCATGGCCAACTCACCACAGCCAACTTGCCACGGTCAACTTCTTCTTCTTCTTCTGCCATATCCGTTATCGGACACTGGCGATCATGTTGGCGATCCTGTTTGGCCATGGCCAATTTGACACGTGACATCTTGCCATGGCCAACTTGCCACAGGACAACTCAGTGCAGGACAAGAGTTGCACTAATATCAAAGAAATGATGGAATTGAATCATTAGAGAAAGGATGCAAAAGGAGGACAGAATGAAATGTGAATGGCAAAAATTAAAATATTTTTTATTTATTTTAAATAATTAAATTGAATTGTTAAATTGTCCTGCAGTGAGTTGTCCTGTGGCAAGTTGGCCACGGCGAGTTGACCGCAGCAAGCTGGCTGTGGTGAGTTGTCCCATTACATTTTAAGGATGTCTCAAAGGAGCTTTCTGAAAATACTTTACCCAGAATTCCAAAGAAACAAAGTAGCCAACATTTGCAATAAAGTAATCTAATTTTAATATCTGGAATGGGACCTGGGTTCCAAACCATGCGCACACCAAATCTCAGAGCTACAAAAGAAGGGGAAGACAAAGTTGAGAACTTCTCAGTCTTTTATTTCCTACTTTTCAAAGCACAGTATTGCATGTGGCTATTGTTATATATATATAAATAAATAATTCTTAGTTGAAGGAATCAGAGAGATTCTTTTGACTGAGAAAACCTGTGAATGAGGGTTGTTAGTATTAAAACCTAACTGAATAGTTTAATGACCTGCATTAGCATGATGAAGCATTGTATAGAATGATATGGTTAGGTTACAATGTGACCTGGACCTTAAAGAGATTCTTGGGATTTTGTGAGAACATTTATTCCTATAAATGATCTGAAGTAAAATGCAGTAAATTAAAGAGGGTCTGGAGTTTCCAGGTTACCAGCCTGCTTCCCTTGGACTATCAAATCCTGGTGTGTTTCTTGATTCTTCTTGTTTGGTGCCCTTTACTTTCCACGTAAAAAGTAGCAATAAACTGTAGAAGAATTTTAGCATTGCTAATGGAACCTCCTTCAGGTTTACCTGAAACTTCATCACCAGGAGTCTATTTAAGAGGATATAAAGCATCTAGCTGTGAACAAAGATAGATAGGAGGACTGGCAGTAACCGGGTTCATACACCTTTTGTTTGTGTGCTTCTTTTTTGTGCCTATCAGTCAGTTTTGATTTCTGATGACTGTTTTATCTAATCCCTGTAATTTTCTTGGCAAGATTTTCAGAAATGGCTTGCCCTTGTCTCTCTTCTAGGGCTGACAAATGCTGACTGGCCCAAGGTTATCCAAGTGGCTTTGTGCTTAAGATGGGACTAGAACACACTGTTTCCCAATTTCTAGCCTGATGCCACTACAGCAAATTGTTTCTGCTAGCCAATTTGTTTGCTTTGGTTTAAGTCAATGAATTTTGCTAACTTTGCTCTGTGGTTTATCACAGTGTGTGAATGCAGTCTGTTGTGGCTTAGGAAACAAACCAAGGTTAAGCAACCCATGTAGTATAATATGCAAACCCAATGACTATGATTTGTAAGTCGAGGCTTATGATTTAGTATATCCAATTGTGTTTTATTAAGCAAGGCAGGGCATAGCAAAATGTGACTCTAGCCAGTGTTTTTATATACATTCCTGAGTCTCTTTTACAGTTTAATAGTTCTCTGACATGTTTGCTCCATCTGGACATGGAAACAAATTCCAGTTTTTAGTACTTTTGTACATTTATGGTAGAATATTGTTAGTTGGTACTGATATTAAACAATAATTAATTTGTCCATCACTTGAATTAGTCCTGATCCCTTTGAAGAAACAGGCTGCGTATATGATGAGAATAATTTGAAGTTGTGATACAGTTTGTTTAAGCTGGGTAGGTTAACAAAGATAATGTGAACCAGAGGTGTGGTGATTGGTTTGAAAGAAATGCCTTCCTGTTTTCATAAGATAGCTGGGACTCAGTTCTTTATGAAAAAAATCCCACAATACATTTTTCCTTCTTTGTTAGTGCATAATGTTGCTATTATTTTCAGGGCCAACATATGCTTCACTTGGCGATCCTCACTGTTTACTCTGTTGCTGCTAAGCATATGTTTTGATATTTTCTCCTTCTATTATATAAAGAGAGACAGATTGGGAGATGTGCTCTGATATCAAAGCCTAATAGAAAAATGCATTTAAAAATATAAAGGAAAAATAGATGATAGCAGTAATAACAAATTATGCTTAAATTCAAGAGGACAGCTAAAATGACACCAGGTCTTCAAACATCTGTCCAATAAAAACATATTGCTTCACCTCTGAAAGATAATGTTCCTATCCTTTCTTAATCTTGCTCCTCAGGGATTAATTGAATTTGTTTTATATATATATATACACACATACATACATATATACATTTATATACATATATACATTTATATACATTTATACATTATACACTTCCAATTTTACGTGGGAGAAAACCCGAATTACCAAAGACCTACATACAAACACCCGTGAAAACCTCAGAAAACTTATACACACACACACACACACACACACACACACACACACACACACACACACACACACACACACATATATATATATATATATATGTTTAATCTCATCCCCTGGTGATGCTATTGTATGTATGTATGTACATGTCTCTCTCTCTCTCTCCCTCCCTCTCCCTCTCCTTCACAGTCATCTATTATCCCTGCTGCCCTGAAAGGTTGGAAAAAGATTGTATGTGTGTGGGGTGGGGGGGTGGGGGTGTATTTGTGTGTGTGTATTTGCTTCCTTCATCCACAAGTTGTCTGTCTCTACTTCAAATACTATCCCCCTATGTTCCCTGCTTAGGGAATAATCTACTTGGGAATTAGTGAATTTTATCTTCCTTTTGCAGCCTGCTATGGGGATATTAGACGAGAGTTTCTTTAGATTATTTTTACTAGCACATAATCACTTTGTTTTTGTAATGGTTTATGTTATATTTGAACTAAATATATACACAGGAAAAAAGAGACCATTACATGGTAATTATCCTTTGGGATAAATTATATCTGAGATGGAGGGCGAGTGAGAAATTAAAAATCTATATACTCAACTATTTATCCCTTGATGATATTTACATTGATTCCTAAGATACGGTTGGAAGAATTTCTCCTTTTTAGCTTTTGTAGGCGGACAAGAAATAAGTATTATGAGATTCAACATTACCACAATGATTATTAATTTCCAGGGAATACAGTACTGCACATTTTCTGGAAATGGAATCTGAGCAATAAATACAGTTTCTTTAGAGGTGATAATTTATTAGGCACCAGGAAAGGGACTACAATTCAGGCTCCAACCTAAAAGTCACCCTACTGTAAGTGTTCCAGTGTCCCATTTGTCCTTCAGTTTTCTCAAATTCTTGGCACATAAATTGCTGCATATATCTGAGAAGACCCTTGTCCTCCCAGTTGAAATATTATATCCTGGGTATGCATGCTGACCGCCATTAGTACTCTGCTCTTAAGGATCTTCTCCCTTCACTTTACAACATCATCCATCTCTTCCTACAACTGATGTAGTTGATACACCAATTCATTAATAACCTCTGGGGACATAAATGTGTAGCACCTATAGCAACACCTAATCATGTTGCTTTGCTAAAGATCCATTCAACCCAACAGAAGGTACGATACCTATTTAAGATGCTTTCCCAACCCAGAAATCCAAGGATCAATTTCTTGTGTAGGGATTTCCTGCCTCAAACATAATACAGCAGACCATAATACAGTGGTTAGATTGCAGTATTGCAGGATGATTCTGTTCACTGCCAGCAGTTAAATCCTGACTGGCTCAAGATTGACTCAACCTTCCATTCTTCCGAGGTCGGTAAAATGAGGGCCCAGATTGTTGGGGCAATATGCCAATTCTATAAATCACTTAGAGAATCCTGTAAAGCACTATGAAGTAGTATATAAGTTTAAATGCTATTGCTAAGTGTTACTGCATCTTTGTGAGGTCTACATCCACATTTTCTGAGGCTATAGACTCAGTTCTAAGCTGTTTGGCCCATTAACTGTCCTGTGATGTCTCTGTGTGATGGTGGCCAAGTCTAATATTCTTTGCCTTAACCATAATTATTGATTCTGATAGCTTTTTATTTTTTATTTCTCTCCTGTTAATTCATTGGGAGAAAAATAATCCACTGGATCTGAATCCAGTAACATCTTGATGGAGTGTGATTGGCGGGATGCTTGTCCCCAGTACATCACCAACCTGTTCACAATTCAACCTTGATTTATGTTTTGTGGTGTATTTGGAATCTGTTGGATGGAATATTGGTATATTTTCCATTATTGATTACAGAATTTGTGATTAATAATTGTACATAAAGAATTCTGTTAGTAAATTCTGTTAATCACAAAGGAGTTTACCTTTCAGTAAATATAATCAGGAACACACTGTAATATGAAGGTATTTTTTTTAATAGAATCTTCAGATTTCTAGAAACTCTTGTCTTGCCTCAACTTTTTTAATACGTTGATAGATCTACTGCCAGTAAGATTTCCTGGAATAATATAGAATATTTTCACCAAGCTTGAATGTTATATGAAAAGAGGCATGCCTATACCACAATATATACACATGTCTGTCAGTGGGAACCTCAATCAACAGCTCCGACCTACTAAATTATATGTTGAATTACTCTGAAGACTTTGAAAAACCAGCTTTGGGGATTTGGTGCTTGAACTGCTGATCAGAAAATTATTTCTTTGTGTGTTTGTGCACGTGTATTTATCAGTAGGTATTTTTTTTCTCAGTAAGCTCTTTAAAACAGTGTTCTTCAGGCTGGTGCCCTCCGGAAGTGCTGGATTTAATTTCAGCATCCGCAGTTGGCAGGAAAGATTAATTTTTGGTTTATATCCCTAAGGGAGAGTGGCTATGGGAGAAACTCCTTGAAATAGCAGTTGTGGGTGTGTAATTTTTGATAGCAAAATTTATTGTTCCTTTGTAAATGATACCTTGCTTTATCTTAGGCAAAAGGCTGAGAAGTTGGTAACTGGTTTAATTAAGACTCCAAAAAGGATCTAAAAATGACTTTCCCTTCTGTTGAATTTAGCAGCTGTTATTTGATAGAAGCGGGAAAACTAGTGATTTACCCAAGTAACAGTTGAGACCATTATTATATTTCTGATCGAGAGCAAATTATCCTGAAGAGAGAGGGAGATGGTAGAATATCAAGAAAAATAGCTGAAAGTTGGTGATGTGAGACTCTGCAGAATAATCCTTCTTACCTTTCTACGCTCTTTTTTTCCTTCTTTCGAACAGACTTTATTTTCACCTGTTTTTATCATCCTACCTTTATTAAATATGTGTGATTTTTATTTCCATGTTTGAAATTCATTGCTAAACTAAGCGAATTTTACAGTCAATCAGACTCTTAAGTCATTTTTATTACTATTATTATTATAATGGGCAGCAGTGTGTTACAGCTCAGTCTGGCATTTCCTTTACAGGAATCACACAGTGGAATTTGAAGGACTGTCTATTATCCATAGTTTTTGCCTGTCCAGTAATACTGGGCAGAGAGGTGTGCTATAGAACTTTGAATAAACAGTGTCATCTATCAGAATGTATTACATTATAACCATCATATTGTCCTGGAATAAATAAGGTGGTGTTTTGTTTTTGAAAAAAAATAATTGTTCTTTGGAGAAAACAATATACACTCCAGATGTGTTGAACTTCAATTCCCATAACTCTTAGAAAACTTGCTGAGAATAATGAGAGATGGTCCAACACATCTGGAGGGCACTAGGCTTTGAAAGTCTGATTTAGGACAAACAATTAATATTTAGGGAATTAGCTTGTTTACGTTCACAAGCAAGGACTCATTTTGTGGTTGCTAACTGGAACTGAGATTATTTTTCAGCATGTCTTTATGTATATGTCTGAAGACTTTATAATGTACAGTATGTCTACAGTTTATTCCAGAAGATTAACTCAGAATTAGTCATAAGCCTGAGAATGCTTTTTTCCAATTATTTGTAAGGCCAAGATTTTGTTTTAAATTTCTTTGCCTCATATTTTCAGACAAAAGTAAAGACAAGATTGTTGCTTAATCACTTGGATACATTTTCTCACCCCCTCTAACATCTTCTAACATCCTCCAGACTTTGAAATATCTAACAGTTTCTTCATCCCTTGAACTCCTTCCACATGCAAGAAATGTGTTGACCTAAGAATGGGTTGTAGTCTAGAAATTTGAGGAATTGTTTCATTGTAGGATGCAAATCTTTGGGACAAAGGCAGATGAAGCTGGAAAAATTAAAATTAGCTAATGTCTATTACCTAAATGTACCGCATGGACCTGAAATATGAATGAAAGTACAAAAAATGTTTAAAATAAGAATTAAAAATTAAAATATAATTAAATTATAAAGCAACTACAGTATGTTTTGTAAACTCATCTAGCCATTTACCTTCTCTTGTCCTCATTTTTTATTGCCTTCAATTGCTTCAAGCACTGGGATCTTTTGCCTTTGCATTATGTGTCCAAGTTATTTACACTTTAGCTTCAGGGAAAAGTTTGCTTCAACTTCATCTGGGGCTGAAGATTTGTTGTTGGCATTTTTTGCCCCTTCAAGGAATTCTCAAAAAATCTATCCAGTACTAAAGTTCAAACACATACATTTTAACTCTAACCTTGGTTCAAAGGATTGGCCTTACATGATTCAGAATCATGAAACTATATTAAATCATAATATCCTCATTCAGATATCACAGGAAAGGTGTGATTAAATAAACCAGGGAAAGCTGTTCTGCAGTCAGCCATGAAAGAGGACGTGAGACGGGAAGAAGGGATTGTTGAAGTTGATTGGTGTTTCATTCTTTAACCAGCTTCTTTCTTTAAAAAAAAAAAAAAAACTCTGTGACACAATCATTGAATTACAGTGCTTAGTCTTAGAAGTAAGTTCTAAAACAATGTCAAAACCAGCTTTGTAATTAGTTTGATTGTTCGGTCATGATTCAAATTTAACTATTAGCCTTAATAAATTTCTGGGTATGGAATTAGAATTTTTCTTTTAAACCACTTACTCTACCTAAAATGATAAAACAGAGCTGAGGTTTTGATGGTTTTTTAAAATTATATGTTTCCATCCACCCTGGCAGATGCTTTCAGGACCTCCGTATTTGGCATTGTTTTTTATTTTAATGTAAATGGAATGGAAGATGTTCATTTTTTCCTGGCCAGTCTGGGAAAGCCCTTCTTTGAAGGAGGCAGTCTAGAATTTGGCTCTGTCTCCTGTCCCAGAGGGAAGAATTCCCTGAAGATTGTCCATTACGGAGAAGAGGAATTTATAATTGCAAGTTTTCTTCCTTAAAAATTTTTTATCTGTAACATGCCTGAATACAAAAAGCACAGACTTGAATTTTATGCTCTGTTTCCCTGATTGCAAATGTCAGGTATTCTCAAAGAACTGTTGTAAATAGCTGCAAAATATGTGCTGATCTGCTTTCCAATTGGTTTTGCATGATTGAAGCGTCTATAAAAAAGGAGTAGACAGTGTGTCTTCTTGTCTCTCAGTCAAAACACTTGTTCATCACTGCTATTAGGACGGGGATTGTGTGCAAATTTCAGATTATGAATTACAAATCAAATCATCATTCAAATCATATAACAATGTCATTTACCAGAAACCGGATAAAAGACCAACTAAAATAAATTAAGGAGACATTGCCACAGATACATTCAGCCTATCCTTATTTATGCTTTGTGCCAAATAGTCAATATTTCTTCCGTTTTAGCAGACAAAGTATTTATACATTTCAGTATAATTTATACACATTTTAGCTCTATCTTGAAACTGTAATTCCTTCAGACTATATTAATTTCAGTTCTTGGAAAGAATCTACTTTGTATGTTAATAATTGACATACAAATATTAATTATAATCATCGTTACTTTTTACTGTGTATCTCAGTACTAAGATGTAAATAAATGTTTCAGAGGTCTGATGGACCAAAAATATATTAAATAGTTCTATATAAAATCAGTAGATACATGATATGCACGATTCAGTTAAGGAAATGTCATGATCAAATTACGCCTTTTACGTTTGCATAGATTTTGGTTGGTGAATTAATAAATAGGTAAGACTTTGCAAATTCCATGACAATGGTCACATTGTTTTTTCCGTGAGTTGGGAAGAAGTTAGATGAGGCGTTTCTTGTTTTTTTTATGTAAGTCAAAATGGCGCTGCCATTTCTTTTAGTGTTCTCCAGTCTCAAGAATGATTGGTAGTCCTTGACTTATGACCACAAAGGAGCCTAAAATTTCTGTTGCTAAGTGAAACATTTGTTAAGTGAGTTTTGCCTCATTTTTCTTGCCATGCTTGTTAAGCGAATCACTGCAGTTGTTAAGTTAGGAACATGGCTGTTAAGTGAATCTGGCTTCCCCATTGACTTTGCTTGTCAGAAGGTTGCAAAAGGGGATACCATGACTCCTCCAGGATGCTGCAACCGTCATAAGTATGAATCAGCTGCCAAGCATCCAAATTTTAATCATGTGACCATGGGGATGTTGCAATGGTCATAAGTGTGAAACACAGTCATAAGTCACTTTTTCCAGTGCTGTTGTAACTTTGAATGGTCTCTAAATGAACTGTTGTAAATCGAGGACTACTTGTATAACTGATTTTAAATAGCTGTGTTTGAAGAGAGCTGCAAATGCCCCAAAGAAGATGAGTGTCAATGCAGCACTCAGACCTCTAATTGCCCACCCTTGCTGCAAGCTCAACCCTGAAAAGCAGCTTAACTCTAGCTGTCTGCTCCTAATCAATGCAGTATGTTTCTAAAAGATATCTTAGAGCATGTGGTTGCTCCGTATCTTAAGGATGTCAACAATTTAAACAATGTTTTCTTTATGCATTCCATCTTTTTGTGTGTATTAATTTGCATTGTTATAGCGTTCCTTAAACTATCTGATGGCTATCTGGCCACAACATGGGGTAGTATTTTTCCAGTTTGATCCCAATAATTCTAAAGCCTGCATATTAAAATGGAGGTCACGGATGGAAGAGGGAATTATTATTCTCTTTCTTCCTTGCTAAAAAGCCAAACACTATGGAACTGTTTAATTCCCCCGGAGGTTTGCAATTCTTGGCTCTGATAAATGAGGGATAAATAAACCCACCATTTTCAAACGTCCTGTCTGTGTACTCCATTCCATTCCACTGACTTGTAACTGACTCAAATAAGAATTACCTGGAGGGGCTAACCTGTTATAGATTTAATGGTACTTTCAAAGAAAGATAGAGGGTGGGTTTGATGGTAGGCAGGAGGAAGAGAAGGAGAAGAAGGAAAGAACCTGCATGGTAGTAAAACAGAAACATCTCAATTCTAAGGTGGATAAGTTGAAGCTTTCCATTGCTATATTGAAAGTTTGCTGAGGATGTTATGGTTACAAAGGGGCTGAAGGTGGGGGAGAGGGCCATATGACATCTGATGGATGAAACTGAACAAAATGTCTTTGACTGGAACAAATTGGACAAATGCCAAAATGGAATTTTGGATATTTATAATAGGCACGTGTTGAAAGAGGAGAGAGGCACAAAAGGTAGAACTTTAGCAGCGTTATGTCCGCAAACATGGCCAAAATGCCTTATAAAAGTAGGAAACATTATTTGTACAGGTAACTGATTAATTAAACCTTGTAGGGCAGGATCGTTTTACAAAATTTAAACACACAACTCTGGTGCAACTCCGTATCTAACCACCTGCATTCTTGAGAAGAAAAAAGCTCTCCAAAGATTTTCTTACATCTTTAGTGTTTATTTTTAGCCATGAAGAATAGAATTTTGCTTTTTTATCTAAGGCAGGATTCCTTTTCTAACAGATGAAAAACACTGTCATTTGCACCAACTATAGATCCCCATAAGTTCAGATTTTATTGAAATTTAATGGTTTATTTCACATATGCATACTATTTATGGTAAGATTACATGCCATTCAACTTCAGAACAAAACAGAATAGAACAGAACAACAGAGTTGGAAGGGAGCTTGGAGTTCTTCCAGTCCAAACCCCTGCTCAAGCAGGAAACCCTATACGATTTCAGAAAAATTGCTATCCAATTTCTTCTTAAAAACCTCTAGTGATGGAGCGCTCACAATGTCTGGAGGCAAGTTGTTTTACTGATTAATTGCTCGGTCAGGAAATTTATCTTTATGATAAGATTACATATTATTTAATTTATAATAAAATTATATATCATAAACTAAACAACACTCAGATAAACAGAGATTAACACCAAGGTTAACATTAAAACAACAATCAAGAAGTAAACCCCAGTCAAGGAACTACTAATTCAAACAAACAAGCTAACAGTAAACAATAGCTTGAAACCACCAAGATTACTGCCACCAACATTTACAGGACAAGCCACTAGTATATAAAATGAGAGCAAACACCTACTACCTCTGATGTTATCTAGTTTGGTAATGAAATATCTACAAGAAAACAACCAAGTTCAGTGAATACCAAGGGGCCCCCATATCGTAAGATTGTAAAGCTGTGATTTTATCCAAATCTCCACAAGCATAGAACCTGTTAAAAGAGAAACCTTGGGGAAAGGGTCAGCATGTTAAGAGTGTTAATCTTTGGGTATTGCTCAGGATACATGTCTGCCCGTTTATTTCATGTACATAAAAGCCATAGAGTTATGGAAATAGTAACCATATGGACACCAAAATCTTGAAGCCAATCAGAATTTATAGAGTAACAATAAATTATTTATACTCCATACCATAAAAAACTCAGCTGGCCTTATTTGAGGAGAATAGAACATTTGGGGCCCTGCTATTTCTTTTAAATAGCTCCTCTGTTAATTATGTGTCATCAAGTTGACCTTGACTCTTAGTAACCACCTGGGTAGACTTTGTCCAGGATGAAGCTGTTCAACCAGGGCAAACAAATTGCTTTCCAATATGTAATATTTTTCAAGGATGCCATTGTTTATTGCCTAACTTCACAAGGTTCATGTTTCATGTTTCAAATATATAGCCCTGAAGTAGTATAACCATTCAGTTTTTGGACTGTTAAATAGCAAGTCAAATATGGATTTTAAACACTTTCAAAATTCATCATCATAAACTGCTTTGTTAGGCAAGGGAAGGCCCTCTGGCTACCCAATTCCTAGGGTGAGGTTTGCACCCACCCTATCCTTCTGCAAGGGCCTGAACACCTGTCTCTGCTGGTTGGCCTGGGGACCCAATAGGGCAGGGGTGTCAAACTGCCGGCTCATGGGCCGGATGCATCATAGCGAAACCACACCCACCCCATTGCTGGCAATGGCAAAAAAGTTGCGATACGTCATGACACGTTACGTGACGTTGCAAATTTGACACCCCTGCAATAGGGGAATACATCACTGCAGATGGTTGCTAGCTAACTTGCTTCCTGCTACCTCTCTGCTCATATTTTTAGTTTCATATTACGGCATTTCTACTATTTATTTTCATTGTTTCATTCCTTTACTATTATTTTTTTTCATTTTTTATCTTTTTTTCTATTTTATTGTTGTAAGTCACCCAGAGTAATCCCATGACAAGATGGACAGCAAATGACATACATACATACATGATTTCAAAGATATGTTGAGTTTGTTTGTACATGGAACAAACTGGGTGACTTTAAATCTGTTTCCCTCAATCCAACCTACAGGGGTGCAGGGTTGTTGCCGCAGTAATAAAGTGATAAAGTGAAGGGGGACCCTTGGCATATAACTGTGAAGATGCAAGCCAATTCTAACAAACAATGGCCATGAATCAAGAATATAACCTTACAGCAAAATCTGTTCAGAAGTAAATAGAATCCTTCCTTTTCTAACTCTAATACATTGACTGTAAACTGCTGATCCAGATTTTGCTTTTGAGAATATAAGATTATCTCCTTATTTCATTAGCCTTGCATTAAGCAGGTAGAGTATTGAAAGCAGAGAAAGTAATGGTTGCTATCGTAATATACTTTTTAGGCTAAGAGCATTTTGGCGTAATTTATTAACCAGTAATTCAGACCCTGGAGTGCCTTTTCCCCCTCTATTGTCATACATAAAATTGCTTCATAATATAATAATGTTCTTCTATTGTTGCCTTTAAAATCAGAACAGCTGCATTTTAAAGTCAGAGTTGTTCCTCTCCGAGCAAAGAATCATTTATTATTTTAAGTGACTTGGCCTTCATACACATGGAGGATTGAGGAACAGAATACCTATGAGTCAAGCATAAACGTGACCAGGTGTTGTACTAACTTTCTTACTTAGGATTGGTTCGTGTTCTTTGCTGCTTTTATATATGTCAGCACTCAAGGTTGGTGAGGCAAAGGAAGCAAGTGTATTCTGGGTGATTCTGGCAGCAGGGACTATTTCTGTTCATGGCTGTCTCGAAACACTGGGATGCATCACCAGTGAATGAAGACTGTGTTGGGATCAGGCTTCATTGATTTCCATGTGTGATCATTGAGCCTATAGAAAAAGTCAGAAAGAGACTTATTTTCATGAACTTTGCTTTCAAAATGACCCATGTTAAATTAATGTATTTGCAAAAGGAAATAAGGATAGGTTACCTTGTATAAATTAGTGCCAGAAGGCCAAGTCCCTCTGGATTCTTAAACCTTCTGTTCCCTACTGGATGGGACAGAGAATAGTAATGTTGGATGATGGCAGCATTCCAGGTCCTTAGAAATAAAAACATGGTCATCAGGATTTCTAGGACCCAGGCCCCTTTAATAGGTGGAAAATCACTTCACAGAATATTTGCTAGAAACAGTAAAGTCAAGATTTTATAAGCCAAATTTAAAAGTGCTTGCAGGCTGGCTGCTCTGGCTACTATCATGAATATTAATATAACTAATAATAGTAATTTTTACCTTATTGTAAATATGTTTTTATTAATTGCTGCTTGTTTTAAGTTTTATGAATATGGTTATAAAAAGCATACATTTAACCATTGAAAATATACAGCATAAACCCATACCAATAAAGGACAATATTTGTAGCTCAGGGTTCCTTAGTGCTGCCTGAGTTTGGTTGTTTTCTTGCGGACGTTTCATTATCCAAACAAGGTAACATCATCCATGCTAGTAAGGAATAGGGTTTGCTGTCAGTTTATATTCTAGTGGCTTTCCCTGTCAGTGTTGGTGGGGGTAATCTTGGAGGTTTCTTTGGTCGGGCTGTTTACTGTTGGCTTGTTTGGCAGTTCCTCCTTGATTGTTGGTTTAATGTTAATCTTTGAGTTAAATTGTGCTCATCTTGGTCTTGATTGCCAGTGGGAAGGTTTTTGGTCTTTTTTAATTCTCTTTTTTGGCTTTTTGATTGCCTCTTTTGCATAGTAACTAGATATTGCTTATGTGTATTGATGGCTAATTTGTCAGAGTGCCAGGCTTCTAGAAATTTCCTGGCATTTTTGCACTTGGCTTGGTTTAGGATGGTCACAGTTTCCACATGGTTATTATGTCTGTCCATATATTGTGAAATTAAAGAGTATTTGTCTTGATTTCTGACTGCTCATTGATGTTCATGAAAGCATTCTGCCAGTCTTCTGCCTGTTTGTCCTATGTAGTGGCTGTTGCACTCATTACATTGTATGGTGTATATGACTCCTGTTTTTTCTTCTGGAGCTGATGGATCTTTTGGTTTACTTAGGATGTTCTGACGGGCTTTAGTTGGCTTGTGTGCTATGCTAATTCCATGTGGTTCCATAGTCAATTGGTGGTTTCTGAGATGTACTTGATGTATGGCAGTGTTATTCTTTTTAGGGCTTGTGTTGGTTATGCTGTGCTGGGTTGAGTGGTCAGGCACTTTTTGATAAAGTTGTGTGGACATCCATTTTGTTGGAATACATTATATACAGTAGATGCACTGTCCTTTTTCTGCTGTTCAAGGTTGTTGCAGTGAATTTGTGCTTGCCTGAATAAAGTTCTTAGGCAGCTTATCTTGTGGGAGGTTGGGTTGTTGCTTTGGTAGTGGAACACTTGGTTGGCATGGGTGGTTTTTCTGTAGACTTGTTTTTCTCATTTGCCATTGTGGTCTCTGCTGATCAAGATGTCCAGGAAGGGTAGTGCATTATTTTTTCTTGTCTGGTAAACTGAATTCCTTCAAAGATGTTGATGATTCTGTTTTATGTTCTCTAATTGGTCCTTTTTTATTGTAGTGAAGGTGTCGTTTACATATCTGATTCATATTTTGGGTTGTATTTATGGAAGTGCTATGGCTTTTAGACATTGCATAATGACTTCCGCTATAAGTCCTGAGAGCAGTAATCCCATAGGTGTATCTTTAATTTGTTGATAAATTTGTCCTCAAATTGGAAGCATGTGGTTAGGCAAAGGTTTATGAGCTCCATAATCCTGGGTGTTCATGTATTTAGTTAAATCAGGTGTGTTGTGGAGCAATGTGGTCACAGATTCTTTGGCTAATTCTGGATCTGGTTTGGGTAATGAACCATTTGCAAGAAAAAAACCAAGCACAGAGAGCACCATAAACCCACAAGTCCTGTATCTATGTATCCTATATTTCCATGAAAATAGCGCATTTATTTAGAAGCATTTTAGTCATCATCAGTCTCTATCACTCCAGTTATGAATCCATCTATTTTTTAGGAATTTTTCTGGACCCTCAGGATAGAAAAGAGCACCAGTCATTTGCAATAAAGCTCTTGATAGGTGTGCTAAGAACATTGCTACCTATTAAAATGCCCTCAAGCTCTGATTCATTGCTGTTAGTTTAAACTTTGTAACTAGGGTAGCCATGCAAGTGATAAAAAAAAAAAGGAAACATGTGCTTTGAGTAGATTCAATTATTTTTTCTAAAACTGTGCCACAAGGAGAATGTGTGCAGTAATAGAGTGAGTCAAAAATGTTTTAAAGTAAACAGTCTCTTCTGAAATTGTTTTACTCCTTTTTTAATCTCTCCCCCCCTCATCTTGATTTACAGGGCAAACATGTATTCTGACATTGCTTACCTTGATATTTAAGGCTCTATAAGCACTCCTGTGATACAAATACAGTGAAGGCAACCCAGTCTTCTACATCATTGAAGGTGTTCCTTACCTTCTCAGACATATGAGAGCTTTTCATGCTCTCTGAGTTATGGGTAGAACACCTGCTTCCCATTGGTGTGTTTGCTAGAGTCTCTGTAGCTACTTGCCATACTAGGCCTTATTGTATTTCTACAGGGATACTCCCAATTCTAAGGGCCAGGTTAAGGTGTATCTTATTTTCCAAGACATAGCCACTCTTTAGTAATAAAAATGGCTTCTGCAGTCCAGTGCTTTGCTTGAAAATATGCCCACCTTCCCAGAAAAAAAGGCAACCAGCTGATAGAAACTATCCTGGGAAGCTAAAAATGGCACTACAGAGCAGCCTTACTTCTTTTCTGCCTAAGAAATGTTTTCAGAAGTGTCTTGAAGAAAAAAATTCAAAAAGACAAAGAGTGCAAAGCCCTACCTCATTTGTTCCATTTAGCTGTCCAAATGGATGGATTTCTGTTGCATTGCTGTGACCACCCTCTTGTTCTTTTTTAACACCCACCCCAATACCAGTGCCTATTCTCCTTGAACTGTTTGGTAGAACGTGTTGCTTATTATGAAAACAAAAAACAAAAAAACAAAAAATAAAATACTAATAATGACTGCAAAAATAGATTGTGGCACCTTCCAGCCTCTATTGCTTAATGCAATAGACACATGTCATTTTCTTCCTGTGCTATCACAGGGGGTGGGGGGGAGTAGGGAAGATCCTTTTCCTGCTTCAAGATGAGACAACTCAGTTATACAACTGCCCATGCATACTGTATTTGACAGTAGTCAATCATTTTGAGATGCTTTAAGTCAAAATGTCAGGAACAAACTTTGGGCCTCCTGCATGCATCAACTGAATATGAAAATCAGTTTAATTGCTATCAACTGTTGAAACCCCTGTGTCCTCATCTTGTTTTTCTGTTTCTCATTTTTCTTATTACAAATAGAGATGGAATTCTTTTGTTTAGGCTGCGTTTCAATGCCCCACGCCCCCAATGAGAATATTCATCTGTTTTCGCCTGCGGATAA
Source organism: Azemiops feae (assembly GCA_023970755.1). Taxonomy (NCBI): domain Eukaryota; kingdom Metazoa; phylum Chordata; class Lepidosauria; order Squamata; family Viperidae; genus Azemiops; species Azemiops feae. The sequence continues at coordinate 1,070,592 of JALGBA010000445.1, read as the reverse complement.
TGTATTAATTCACATTTAGGCTTTAGGTCTATGCTTTAATTAGGAAAACATATTTATACAGTTAAACACAAAATGTGAAGTATACATAATGATGCCCATTGAAAAGTATTTGAGCAATTCTGCGCACAATATGTACCAAAAAGATTTAGTTCATTTAGTGACCGTTTGAACTCACCGACTTGTGTCTTGTTGCAGCCAGGGATGTGATAAGGATTTCTGACACAAAGTCAATGGGGGAACCAGATTCACTTAACAACCCTATGACTAACTTAACAATTGCAGTGATTCACTTAACAACTGTGGCAAGAAAGGTTGTGAAATGGGGCAAAACTCATTTAACAACTGTCTCACTTAGCAATAGAAACTTTGGGCTCAATTGTGGTCGAAAGTCAAGGACTACCTGTACAACCCAGTATAATCTTAAGATATACATTGCATATTAGTTTGTTGGCTACAGTTCAGTAAAACAACAGAAGCACATTTCACTTCAATTTTGATGATGCAATGTCTTGGCTAGTACTTCTCAAAATCATATTTGAGCTCCTTGATTTTAGATGTAGCATTTTTAGATAACTGCATTTAATTTTCAGTAGACCCATTTTCAATGTATCTGAATCCTTCCTTCCTTCCTTCCTTCCTTCCTTCCTTCCTTCCTTCCTTCCTTCCTTCCTTCCTTCCTTCCTTCCTTCCTTCCTTCCTTCCTCCCTCCCTCCCTCCCTCCCTCCCTCCCTTTCTTCCTTCCTTCCTTCCTTCCTTCCTTCCTTCCTTCCTTCCTCATCTCAATACAATTACTGCTGTTTGTTCTCTTTCCTTCTACCTTTCCCAGTATGAAAGTCTTCCCTAAAGAGCTAGATGTCAGACATTTCAAAATGTAAATTCTTATGATATTAGGGTTCAGTATGTTCACCTGGGAATAAGAAAGACCAAACTCAATCATATGATGTACATACAACGCAGATACACCCATAACAATACTACTAAAATTATTATTAGCTACTCCGGTAGGTGGTTCAGCAGCTCTTGAATTCTTGAATTCCTCTGCTGTAGATAGCAATAGCAATAGCATTTAGACATATATTGCTTGGTACTGCTTTAAAGCATTCCCTAAGCAGTTTACAGAGTCAGCATATTGCCCCCACAGTCTGGGTCCTAATTTTGCCAACCTCGGAAGGATGGAAGCTGAGTCAATTTTGAGCAGGTCAGGATTGAACTCCTGACAATGGGCAGCATTAGCCTGCAATACTTCATTCTAACCACTTAGCCATCATGGCTCTAGAGCCATGGCCAATCTATTTGGTTACACAGGAAAGAATATCTGTGAAAACATCTGCTTCATGGAGAAACATCTCACTGTGTGTCTTAAACATCTAAATAGAGGGGATAAGAAATGTTATGTATTGTGATGCTGGAAGAATCCAGGAGTGTGACCTGACCACTGGGACATCAATGACTGCTACCATTTTCATTACCATATGAACATTGATGGATTCTTTCCCTTTATTTCATAAGCTATAACATGGATTTGACTTAAGATAGTGGTTATGGCTTTGTCTTTTTCCAGTACTTTCTTTTTCTTATTTCTATTTTAAGTGCATGCAGTTTTAAATTGTCCATATCTCATATGTAATTGGAGGTCATAACCCATCTGCCTACATAGCAGAAATTGCCAATCTGTCAGATTTTTTGCATAGTAGGTTTCCACTAGAAAATATTATCTTTATTTATTTATAATTTAGGTTGCCTCATTCACCACAGACTCTATGCTGCATGCAATGAAATGATTCAACTATATGTATTTTTGAAATTGACGGTCCAATCTAAGTTTTTGGGGATCTTCCTTTTGGCATAAAAACTGAAATATATCTTATTATATAATAATATCATTATCATGATTTTCATGCTTTTGTTGTTAGTACAAACAATCCAAGATTTTCCAGGAAGCACTAGGCAAGTGACAAATAATGGTTGCTTTCTCTACCAAAATCCTCAGAACTTTCTATGTCTGCATGGACCAAAAAAAGAAGCCGAAGCCTTTGCTGAAGGTTGATCTAATGAAACACTTAACCATGGTGGTGTTATTTGTTTTGGGCATGGTTTCCCCCCCCCCCTGTCTTCGGGCATTTATTCTGTATTCATGAACTTGATTAGTTTAATGTCAACAGGGACCTCAATAGCTATGTGCCCTTAAGCTATTTTTTAATTTAGCAGCTGGCTTGGACACTTAGTAGCTGTAGTTTTCATTTTTTTTCCCCAGCACCAAGGGGCAGCTGGACCAACATGGCTGTTGATTAATTTAAGAGAAATATGAGCTGTGTAAATCAGACAACATGAATCTTCTGCATAGTGTCGTACAAGAATAAGCTACCGATTGTCGTGGAAGCAATTTGGCCTGTCCCAAGGGTGCCTTACACTTTTAATAAGCCAGTTATGAAAATTCTATTTCTTTGCAATTTAAAGAGTCTAATTAGCACCTATAATACAAATGGATGAAGGTTAACATTAAGCCTCCAGACGCTTTTCAAATTCGGTTACAGATAAAAATCAGGTAACAGTTTGTACCCAATTAGAATAATGTGTTAAATATTTATAGATGCTGTGAAGCTACTGAAACATAAGGCTAAAGAGGAGTTAAATTTTAATCAAATATAAAGACAAAATACGGATTTTATTCTTGAATACAGTACCCTGGTAAGCCACAAGCCTGGAGTCTGCTGAGCTTTATAGATAAAGTGAGGAAGCCTGCTTGAGTTCATCACAGTTGCTAACATTCTTACCCACTGTCTAATTAGCACATAGATTTTCAATATTCAATACTGAACTTATTGCAACAAAGTCATTTGCAATACATGCCTGAGCAGTACAAATAGTCCAATCTGTGAACATTCGAGCTACTTGGGAAACAAACTTTGATTCCTAAGGATCTTATAATCATTTGAGTTGTGGACTTCTGTGCAGATTGAATTTAGTAATAGTTATGTCAGACCAGCTCTGAAGAGACCAAGATTCAAATATTTCTACAATTATAAAGCAGTCACCACCATTCTCTACTAGATCTCTCTGAGGTTTGATGAAACTAAGTGAACAATGTATGCAATGACCCTAGGGAAAAAAATAATTTTGAATTACAAGATTTTCTTCCCAGGATATGGGATACTTTCATGAAGATTGAGAGTGAAAAACCATTTCATGTTGTATATTGCTGGTTTTGGTTGTCAGTTTTTGCAGAAAGGTTTATAACCGTAGTAATCTGAAAATCACTTTTGACTTCATTGTGAGTGAATATTTAAAGGAAAAAAAAACAACTAAGCTAAACCTGTCAGGTATATTAAATTATATTTTGAATACAGAGATTCTGTGATGGGCATGAGTGTCCACAGAAAATCACAGCAACTGCCAAACTCATTACTGGGTAGGGTTGCAGTCTGAACAAAATCCCAGGGGCAAAAGGTCAGGACTTCATCCATTGTATCACCTGTCTAATTTCTGTCTGCTCTGTGCAGAATGCAATATATTGTGAATGTCTGCCTGCAATTCACACAATACCCTACAGTCATTAAATGTCTACTAGAAATAAAGGAGCCGATAATGTGGGCTTAGTGAGAATGCAGCCTGATTTAATCATTTGGTTAGATCAAAAATAAAATTTAAAAGGGCAATTTAATTCACCTGTGTTATGGTTGCTGGAGCTGTTCCTGTTTTCCCATAACAGATCAATATGAAACCTGGTGTGTCTAAATACTTTGGCCCCCTGTAAAATTCATAGGAGCTTGCTATGAGTTGCAAAAAAAGAGTAGCAATATCTCACGAAGAAATTGAAGGAAAAGAAGAAAAGAAAATGTCTATATGACAAATAGCAACTTAGATCAATTTAGATTAACCAATATAATTTAAGCAGGAACACAACCTGTCTCTCATTATAATGGGAAATAATATTTAAGTGACTTAATCAGCCTCTTATCAAAACGGTACAGTAACTTCAAAGGTTCTGTTCTCTTTGTTTCAGTTCCTTATAGTTAAAGTGGACTTTGGTTAGACAGTCTTTCAAATAATATGCCAAAAGCAGTAGATGATTTTGATAACAACAGAACAGTTCAATTTAATACAGATCCAGCTAAATTTTCTGGATTTCTTCTGTCTACAATAATTAATAGTACTGAAATTCATATGTAGCGTGTTTTCATTTTGTAACTTTAACTCTCATTTAAAACCATTGGCTGAGTAAATACCACTGGTTAAGAGCTTTGCAAGAAATTCTTGAGCACATCGTCCACCTTTTGATGCTTGTAATGTGCTTCAACATGTATCATCTCCTGGGGAGCCTTCTGAACAAATGTTCCCAGGAGCTTCTTTATCCAATGGAAACTTTCATGCAGGACATATAATTTTGCATGTAAACTCCCTCCACCAAAGGTATTTATGGCACAGCTCTCTGTTTTTAGGATGACAAAATTTAGCTTTTTAAAGTTTATCTTCTGAATTAATTTAGTGTTCTTATATTATCATTGTTTTTTTTTAAAAAAATTTCAATTTCACAATGTTTTGATAATTTTTCTCATATTTAGTTTTCTATTCCATTGATTAATGTCAACCTGACTGTCTTTGACAATAGAAAGATGGAGTGCGCCTCTAATAAAAATAGTTTCATGAACTAGATTGTGTTTTTTTCAGATGTTTTCATGGACAATATTTATAATATTTACAATAATATTATAAGCCCCAGTTTTATATTGTAGCATGTTTTTATAAACAGAAAACAGTTATTCAATGAGCATTCTTATCTTTGTCATTTTATTTCAGAAAACAGTGTTCAATCAAAAATCAAAATGCCTTTATTGCTTCAATGTAAGCCAAGCAAATGAAGCATTAGTTCTAATATTGATAACCGGCCATTTTTGATTTTTATAATTCCATACTTGATTTGTTTGACATATCACTGGATGGCTGAGCATGAAAACTACATTTTTCCTTTTATCTATTTTTCATCTCAATATGAACATGGACAATTCCTCTCATATAAGTTCAGCCAGGTCACTCCTTATCTAATGCCACTAGGTTTCATTTAGCTGAATACAGAATGAAGCATGTATTTTAAAAAGGCAGGGATATCCAAAGTTAGCAATATTATTTTTATTGAAGCTTTCCCCTAATATTTGCCTCTCATCTGCATGCCAGCTATATTTCGCCATTCTGGAGAAACATGGAAGGGACTTAGATTGTTATCTTAGTGATTGGGAAAAATAAATCCAGCCAGCCTCCTTTCCTCTTTTCCTTTCAGGAGAGCATAAAGGAACAGGAAAAATCTCCCCAGCCTGGGTTGTCCACAAAACTGGCTTTCAGCTGTGAGCAACCCTACCCTCTCTCTTTCCTGGCAGCTGAGAGCCAAAAGCCCTCCTTCCCTTTATGTATACTGAGGTATTATTACTTAGACAGCTGTTGAACATCAAGCAAAGGCTTGGGATCCCCAAAATCATGCAGTAGGGAATAATGGACTTTCCACTGTCAGCAGTTAGATGAGTAGTGCCTCTAATTAAAGCTGCAGTCCTAAACCCATTTTCAAGAAGGACTTTTCGACTTTAGCAGGACATGCTTAGGATCATCTGAGCTAATGTTCTGTGCTAAAACAAAATGACAAATGATAGCAAAAAAGAAAAAGAAGGAGAAGAACAATTCCTCAAAAGGGGAGGGTGTGAGAAGAAAAATAATCCACTCTCAAGAAACTTCCTGAACAACTTATGGTCAAGTATTGACGAGGCTGATTAGCTGTAAACAACATGCATAATCATGATTAGTGCATTCCTGGAGTAAGAGCCCAGGCATTTGGTGAAATTGTGCCTTAGCTTAATGAGCTGTGACCGGTCCCTGGAGAATTGCTGCAGAGAAGCTGGAGTGGCAGAAAATTGCTATAATTGTAATTTGCTCCATGCTGGGTGTATAAATTATATTTTATGTAAATCTTGTTTGGCAAATGCGTTTCAAATGATAGCTTCACATCTTAATTTTTCAGTAGTCAAAACTTAACCAACAGCTAGAGGGTTCTGTCAGTAGAAGGCTGTTGCTTTCACTAATGTAGGGGGATGATAGTTCTATTCAAATATTACTTAAAGTATCTTAAAGTTTGGAATAGAATAGATTCGAGCTGGAAGAGACCTTGGAGGTCTTCCTGTCCAGCCCCCTGCTCAAGCAGGAGGACCTGTACCATCTCAGACAAGTGACTGTCTAGCCTCTTCTTAAAAATCTCCAGTGATGGAGCGCCCATGATTTCTGGAGGCAAGCTGTTCCACTGGTTAATTGTCCTCACTGTCAGTAAGTTTCTACTTAATTCCAGGTTGCTTCTCTCTTTGATCAGTTTCCAACCATTGTTTCTTGTCCTGCCCTCTGGAGCTTTGGTGAATAACGTGACCCCCTCTTCTTGGTGGCAGCCCCTCAAATACTGGAATACTGCTATCATGTCTCCCCTATTTCTTCTTTTCTTTAACCAAACCCAAGTCCTGCAGCCATTCTTTGTATGTTTTAGTTTCCAGGCTTTTAATCATCTTAGTTGCTCTTCTCTGAATTTTTTCCAAACTCTCAACATCTTTTTTGTGATATGGTGGCAAAAATTGGCTGCAGTATTCCAGGTGTGGTCTTACTAGGGTTTTATAAAGCGGTACTAATACTTCGTGTGACCTTGATTCTATGCCTCTGTTTATACAACCCAGGATTGTATTAGCTTTTTTGGCTGCTGCTGCACACTGCTGGCTCATAGTCAAGTGATCGTCCACTAGGACTCAAGGTCCCTCTCACAGTTACTGTTTTTAAGCCAGGTCTCGTCTAATCTGTACTTGTATCTTTGATTTTTCCTGCCTAAATGTAAAACTTTGCTTTTCTCCACATTGAAACTCATTTTGTTGGATAGGGCCCATTGTTCAAGTTTGTCAAGATCTTTTTGGATCCTGAGTTTGTCTTCTGGGGTGTTGGCTATTCCTGCCAGTTTGGTATCATCTGCAATTTTGATGAGTTCCCCTTCAATTCCCTCATCTAAGTAGGTTGTGGTCTACTTTATCAAATGCCTTACTGAAATCTAAGTATACTACATCCACAGCATTTCACTGGTTTACTAGTTTAGTCACTTTATCAAAGAATGAAATAAGATTGGTTTGGCACGATCTGATTTTAACAAACCCGTGCTGGCTGTTAGTTTTAACTTTGTTTGCTTCTAGTTGTCCGCAGATCTGTTTTTTGGTTATCTTTTCTAGGATCTTCCCAGGTATTGATGTTAAACTGATTGGTCTGTAGTTTCCTGGGTCCGTTTTTTCTCTTTCTTGAAGATGGGAACCATATCAGCCCTTTTCCAATCCTCAGGTACTTCCCAGGTGCTCCAGGATTTATGAAAGATGTGGTGCAACGGTTCTGAGATAACATCTGCCAGCTCCTTCAGAACTCTGGGATGTAATCTGTTGGGTCCCGGTGATTTATATTCATCAAGGTTGGATAGGTGTTCTCTTACCATTTTCTTGTTTATTTTAATTTTTGCTTCTAGTTTGTCTTTTGCAGTGGTTTTTTTTGGTATGTTGGGCTGTAGTTTCTTTTTGTGTGGAGACTGATGCAAAATATGAGTTAAGCAGCTCTGCTTTCTCCCTGTTGCCTGTTATTTCCTTGCCATCTTCTTTCTTTAGTAGACCTACAGTTTCCTTGACTTTTTTCTTATTGTTAATGTGTTGGAAGAAACTTTTTTTATTATCCTTGATTTCTGTTGCAAGTCTTTGTTCATTCTGAGCCTTTGCTTTCCTGACTTCATCTTTGCATGTTCTGGCTGTCTGCTGATAATCAGCCTTAGTTAAGTGTTCTTCTTTCCATTTTTTGTATTTGTCCTTTTTGTCTTTCAGTTTGTCAGAGAGATCTTTGTGCAGCCATGTTGGTTTCTTCTTGAATTTCTTTTTTTTCCCCAGTGGTATTGTGCTGGTCTGGGCTTTTATGATCGCATTTTTCAGAGTTTCCCATGCTTCTTGGGTTGTTTTCCCCTTTAGAATTTTCATCCATGGAATCTTTTCTAGGTTCTCTCTGAGTTTGTTAAAGTCAGTTCTTTTGAAGTTTAAGACATTGGTTGGATTGTTTTTAGTGCTAGTGTTTATCTTATATTAAATTCCAGTATGACGTGGTCACTTTCACCCAAGGTTCTGGCAATTTCAACTCCCTGTATCACTTCTTCTCTGTTAGTAAGAATTAAGTCCAGTATAGCTTTACATCTGGTTCCCTCCTCTACCTTTTGGGTGACAAAGTTGTCGGCTTGGCTGGTTAGGAATCTGTTTGATCTCCCGCTTGCTGCAGAGTTTGTCTCCCAGTTGATATCTGAATAGTTGAAATCTCCCATTACTGTAGTATGCTTCCTACATACATTTGTTAGCTAGTTGGCAAAGAGTTCATCTATTTCTTCTGATTGGTTGGGTGGCCTGTAATATACACCTATGGCAATGTCACTTTTTTTTCTTTTATATTGACCCATATACATTCTGGAGAGATTTTATCATGTGCATTCCTATAGATATGTAGTGTTCTCTTACATGTAGTGCAACTCCCCTTCCTCTTTTTGTAGACCTGCCTCTTTTGAACAATTTGTATCCATCCATTAGTCCATTCCATTCATGGGTTTCATCCCACCAGGTTTCTGTAATGCCAACTATGTCATACCCACCCTCATGTACTATTGCTTCTAGTTTGCCCTGTTTGTTCCCCAAGCTTTGAGCATTTGTATATAAGCATTTAAGACTTTTGTGCCTGTTCATGGGTATGTTTCTTGCATCTCCTGATTGTTGTTTGAGTTTTTCTTTTTTCTCCTCACTGCCTACCTCATTGTTTGATTTGTTTTCTTGGGATTTATGATTGGTTTTGGGTTCTAGAGATTCTAAAGATTCTAAAGATTGGTCACCCTTCCCCCTCAATTTTAGTTTAAAGCCCTCCTGATCTAATGGGCCAGTCTTTTTCCAAGTACATTTTTCACTGTTTTTGTGAGGTGCAGCCCATCCCTTGCCAAGAATCCTTTGCGTAGGAAATGCAGTCCATGATCCAAGAAACCAAAGTTTTCTTGGCGACACCAACCCTTTAGCCAATGGTTTATTTCTAAAATTCTTTTGGGTGTTGGCCTTTCATTGGGAGTACTGATGAGAACACTACTTGTGCTCCTAACTTCTTAACTTTATTGCCTAGTTGTTTGTAATCTCTCACTATTGTACTGTACTGTTGTTTGTTGTGTCATTCAACCCAATGTGGAGGAGGAGGAAAGGGTAGTAATCTGTAGGCTTAATTATGTTGGTTAGGTTCTCAGCCACATCTTTGATTTTTGCTCCAGGGAGACAACATACCTCTCTGGATTGTATGTCCAGTCTGCAGATGGATGATTCTGTTCCTTTGAGGATAGAATCTCCTATTACCAACACTTGCCTTCCTTTTGGGGGGGCTGCAGTCTGGCGTATTTATCTCAAGTATGTTTGTTGATGTGACTTTTTAAGGGATATTTGAAGTAACTTTTTTTAGGGATATTTGAAGTTGTTTCTTTGCTAGGTGTCTGCATGTTTTCTTTGAGGGGGAGGTTGTGGGTCTGCGTATTTCCATGTAAGGGGAGAGATCAATTGCTCAGTTTTAATGGGGCTGCTTCTGGTTGGGTTGGATCGTGCAATACAAATTTTCAAAATAAACTAAAATATTGCTGATGTCCTACAGTTCCTATTTCCCAGACAGCCCACATATGGATTATTGATTGAATATTTAAATATCTAATAAATATTTCATAGCAGGTCTTAAATATTTCATATTTAAACAGGGAGTGGCAGTATATGAGTACCTCATAGAATGTAAGTGTTTGAAGGAACCTTAAGAGATTATAAAGTCCAATGCCTGCCCAGTGTGGGATTGTATTACTGCAAAATTCTTAACTGATAGCCATTCAGCCCTATTTAAACAGTTCCGATGAAGGAAAGTCCACCACCTCTCAAGGCAGTTCTTTCTGATGTCCAGTGAAAATTTTGTAATTTAAACCTGTGTATTGCTATTCTATCTTCTGGGAAAACTTTAAACAATTCTGTCCCATAGTCTATTTAACATAATTATTGCATCTTCTTTAGGCTAAATATGCTCATTGCTTCCAACCATTCCTCATGAGCATTTCCTTCCGGGCTCTATAGTGTTCATGGCACACAGATCTTCTGAAGTACCTATATACAGTGTGAATATCTGCAGAGAAAGGTCTTATTCTGGATTGCATATCATAGGAAGCCTTCACACAATAGGTACCAACGCTCCTTCTCTCTAGTACTTATTTCGGCGTGCAAAGATATTAAGAGGGGAATTAAACAGAGACCAAATGAGGTATAGAAGACAGTACCTGTTCATACAATCCTACCCTTGGGTTATAAATTTGAGCACATTCTTCTTAATGACCTCTGAAAAGGGCTGTACTCCAAATACTAAATCAAAGAATATCCAACGAAGTGGAGAATTAATGCGGTAAAATTAATTGAGAAGATTTGGATTTAAACACTCCCAACTTAGACGTGAAACTACTGTGGAAGAATAAATCCATCATTGTCTTTCATCTTAAGTTATTTCACAGACATGTTATGAGTCTCACTCTAGGTGAGGTGGGGGATTGGAGGAAGGGTGATATGCAGGCCTAAGCCCCCAGGAGGATGGTTGCAATTAAAACTATATAGTAATAAATAATTTCTGTCTTTTCAGCTGCTGTTCCTTTTTTCAGAATTTATTCCCAAATGTAGCAATCAGAATTCTAATTTATAATGGCAATTTATAATCTTCAAATCCTTCAAACCTGTATGGGTAGCAAATTAGCTGAAAAGACGTGGCTAGGATTTGGATAGAAGCCTATGCAATTAAATCTGTCGTTTAATTTCAGGCAAGGTGCAACAATAAAAACGTCTTGTGGAGAGAATGTTCAGTGAAAAAAAAAATAAAACAATTACTAATTAATTGAACTTTCTTTTAATGCCAAATTATAGCAAGCCAGTAAAAGTTACAGACACAGATATAGATGTAAAATATGATATATGAAGTTGAAATAAAGCCAACTTTTATTTAATGCTTGCTTTTTTTACATGATTTGCTTGTGGTCCAGTATATCAAAGTTACATAAAACAGCATTCATGATGGAAAATTAATGTTTCTTCCTCAGTACACTGTATTTTCCACAAGAGACTAAACTGTACAAGCCATAGTAGTCTTTAAGAGTTCTTAGGTTTAAGGTTGAAAATTAAGGTATTTCATTTTTGGCATCTCTCCCAAGCACCTGAGATCCATATAATTCTCATTCTGGGTCATGCATTAAATGTGGAAAATGGTTTGGCTATGGCAATTTTATATGGTCCGTTAAAGTGGACAACTAACCCCCCTTTGTTGGACCAAGAAGAGTGGGAAACAGGTGTGATTAATGGTTTGCTAATGTTGAAGATTGATAGACCTTATGTCTTACCTTCTGCCAGATGATGCTCAAGAGGATGAACAAGAAGCACAATGATAACTATATGGTCTGTTTAACTATGCTAATTAATTATTAGCTAATATGTATGCTAACTAATTATAATATATACTAGTTAACTGAAGAGAGCTACTGTAAAACACATCAGGCCCTTTCAAAATATCTAATGGGATGGGATTAAACTAATTTGGGGGGCATGATGTTCCATAAGACAAGCATTATAACAGCTAGGGTTGTACACCCCTAGCTGATGACACCCACAACATGCCCTTTTCTGCAAGATCTAAAGGGTTGGGCTGATTATTATTATTTATTTATGTCACAAGCTTCATTATTAAAATTTTATGCATAGGTATAAGTACAGATGTAAGAACATAGACTTTAAAATATGTAAAATCCTAATTTAGGCAGTACCTGCCCAGAAGCATGCAACGTCAATTTCATTCTGTTGTGAGGTCCTAAGGTCCTCAGGAGTACACTGGACAGGGCACAGAGGGCACATGTACATGTGTGTGGTAGTCTACAGATCTCCACATTCACATAAGCAGAAATCACCAAGTATCCCCATTTATTCAAGGTATCTCTTGATCTTGCTGTACCCGTGCACAGTCCATTTAACAATTTCCAAGCTTCCCAGGAAAGTGCCAGCTCCTCTACAGGTTCCATCCAATGTTGATTTTTTTTGTACCTTTCCATAAGTCCACTCTACTTTAAATTTATCAAAGTCTTATGTCAAGCTATGGAAACTTTCCTAGATTTTAATCTCTGAGGAACTGGTTGGAGGCTGTAGAGAAAGTGCTGTTCAGAAGTTAGTGATTTCTCTCTTTGTATGCTGCTGCTTCTGTACGAATGGGCCGGGGGAGGGTGGGAGAGAAAATACTGGCAAAATGGTGGGCTTGCCTAGGGAAGTATATTTCAGACACCCATTGATTATTCTACTGGTTTCATTTAAGGCAGGGGTGGGGAACTATGGCCCTTTTATGACTTGTAGACTTCAATTCCCAGAATTCCTGAGCCAGCATGGCTGGCTCAGGAATTCTGGGAGTTGAAATCCACAAGTCATAAAGGGGCCATAGTTCCTCATCTCTTTTTTAAAGCAACATCTATTTGCCCAGAGTGTGCCAAATTGTAAGTGGGGAGAAACTGTCCCTCAGATAGCCGAGTCCTATACCATGAAAGACTTGCTCACAAAAGAGTAGCCCACCTAAATAATGATGTTGTCTAATGCTTTCCATATAGCCCATTTATTGCTTCCATACCCAAGTAACTTACTAATAGAATCATTCAGAAATGAAATTAATTGCGGCATGTGTGTCCTTTAAAGTGTGCAGATTGCCCTGTGTAAAACGTGCCAGTGATAGAAGATAGATTTTACTTCTGAACTGTCTAAGAATTAATTCTATTGATTAGCTTACCAATCTGGTCTATAATTAAAGGTGACCAATGAACTGATTTATATCTTGATTTATTCTAACATGAAAGATAAGTGTAAAATGATCCATGGCTATGCTTTATTAATGCTATCATTTGTGGATAAGGACAAAGGGTATATGAATAGAATGGAATGGAATGGAGTGGACTGGAGTGGACTGGAGTGGAGTGGAGTGGAGTGGAATAGAGTAGAGTAGAGTAGAGTAGAGTAGAGTAGAGTAGAGTAGAGTAGAGTAGAGTAGAATATTCTTTATTAGCCAAGTGTGATTGGACACATAAGGAATTTGTGAAATATGAAATATGAAAATAAATATTTTATTGGAAAAATGGTACCGGTAAATAACTAAGTTACTTACTTACTTAATATATTAATACTTAGTAGATTACATTGCTTAGGTTTTTTTCCTGTTTTCTTTTTACATGTTTCTGTTTCAAATAATAAAAGCTCATATGCTAATAGCAGATGTAGATATAAGGTTTGCTTGTGAATCAGAGAAAGTAAAGAGCCCTGTAAGCATAAATTCTTTTCAAGGAATCTAGTTAAATTCAAGTAGACCAGTAAGCAAAACAGGAACCTATCCAGAAAAAAAAAGTTTATATTGTGATGGGAATTATAATGGCAATTCATGTTGTGGTTTCTACTTTGAAAAGTGGCTTGGTGAAAGTTTGTAATTCTGGGATTATAAAGAAGTTGGCATATTGCCTCCAAAGGCTTAATTGTGAAAAATGGTTAAGAAATCATTGTACAATGTGCTACTTGTGATAAATAAGAAATGTCACATCTTTTCTGGAATTTAGTATTTCACATATGTGCGTGGGTATAGACATATGTACACATACATGTATATTTGATAGAAGAAGGAGAAAATAGTTATTTTCCTTACCTTTTTTCCCATAGCAATCTTCAGTAGACCGTTGTTCAATGTTAATGACTTGAATTCAGTTTCTCTGGTGATTTGGCCTGATGCCACATTAGGCCATCTTTCTCTGTGCTATAGCTCAGCTTATTCTACTTCTATTATGGACATGGTTGTTTGAGTATGTGTAAGTTAAAGAAGACCATTAGCCATAAATCTCTTAGATTGATTTGCTTTATATTTAGAATGTATTTCAGCACATTCTTTTCTGAGATAAGCCCTGGTGACAATTTATGTACTGGGGTTGGATATAAATCTGATGGTACTATTTCCTTCCCTTTTTGAGATTGAACATTTTGCTTGCAATAGTGCAGTTGTGCTTAGGTGAGCAGTTAAGCTGAATCAAACTCAACATAACCTTCGGGAGCAAATATATATGGATTACTCTGAAAGGGTATAAAAAGAAAGTAGATCTCTTAGGGTAGGCCAGAGTTCCCCAACCTTTCCAGCTTTGTGGACCAGCAGGGGGTGGGGGGGAGAGGGAATGGTTCTGCATGAGCGGCAGGCAAGCGCATGCACGTGCGCAGCTCCATTTGCACAAGGGGCGGGCAGGTGCACCTGCCACTCACGCAAATGGAGGGCAAGCGTATGCGCTCATCCGCTCTTGCGCAAGTGGATATATGTGTGTGAGTGCTCACCCACAACTTCCATGGCCTGGTTCTTAATGGCTTAAGGCCCAGTAGTGAGCTGTGGTCTGGGGATTGGGGACCCCCGGGGTAGGCAAGTCTGCAAAGAGGTTTTCATTACTGATGATTCATTCATGCTATGGTGTTGGTCACCTCTGAGATAAAAATATGTGTTTTTTCTCTTCCTAGAGGCCCTATGAAACTCAGAGTAACTATTATAGTCATCCATCTTGCCCATCAATATAAGATATGATTTCAAGAAGTAAGAAATGGGCTATATACTGTATATATGTGCCACCGTTTATATATGGACTAAGCAGACTCAGTTCAATATGATCGATGTGTCAAGTGAGCCTTACTGCTTTTTAAAACCAGGAACAGAGGAAGAAGTTTTCATGCCCATCTGGCTGCTGTTGGGCAAGATTTTCAGCTCTCTTATAGCACTTCTTGATTTGACATTGGTTGATTAGCTCACTGATTCTTTGTAACAGCTGCACTAGGTAATGAAAAATTGATTCATAGGCCAGGAAAAGCACTTCAGAGTTTAACTGGCTGCGGGAAATATTATACTAGTCTGCAACATGGAACAGAATGCTATCTCAGTGGCAGCACCTAAATTGGTTTTGGGTAATGCTTTGCACAAGGAATATCTATGTTAGTCAAGTGAACCAGCCTGCTGATCAGAAGGACTAAGAATCAATTCTTCTCATCACAGGACAATTGTTTTGACTTCTCTTTGATATGCTTCAGAATTAATAAGGTGGACATCTACTTTATCTGTGCATGGGGCTACCTCTTTCTTGCCATCCTCCTCATCTTTTCTTGTGTTTGAATTTAAACCTAGCCCATGATTAGAGTACACGGATGGAGACTCTGAAGAAGTCTAGCATGTCTCTAGAGCCTAGACAGTTTCAGTAGCACAGAAGTAGGAAAAGCCATGTTAGCTTCCCCTTGATTTTTTTCTTTTATTCTTATAAAAAAAACCAGTCTTTCCCACTCAGAGTAATGCATTGGGAACAATACAGGGGATTGGTGGGTATACCAATGGGGTGGGGTTTTTTCTAAGTTTAGGATTTCCCAGACTGAAAAACAGCTAGAGAAAGTTAGGGTTGGAATCAGTTTTGGATTCCTATCTTTAAGGTCTGAACCCAGTCTCAGAAGCCAGAGGGTGGTGGTGGTAGTGGTGGTAGTGAAATTTCTATTGCATTATTAAATATTGAGTATGGGAAAGACCAAAGGGATGCAGGGTGAGAAGGGTACATCAAAGATGTCACATGGATTGGAGAAAGCTTGTGTGGGGGGAATGCATTTCAGTGTGGTAGAGATTCTACATGAGTCAGGACACATTGGGGGGTAATGTGGGTCAATAAGGATCTTTGGGGGGATCTTGAGGTTATGTAAGAGGTGCCACATGGGCCATGGAAGGGAGAGGGGGTGTGGTGCAGCTTGATAAGGGTACATGACCATCACAGATAAGTGCGAGAGGTGCCACACCAGTTAGGAAAGCTGTATAGGGGGCAATGTGGGTTGGGAAGGGTGCCTGGGAGTGTTTGGACCTGTGTGAAAGGTGCCATGCAGGTTTTGGATGGTCCACAAGGGGTGATCTGGTCAAGAACGGTATGTGGAGTACACAGGAAGTTCCATGTGGGGTAGGAAAGGCATGTGGGGAGCAGGAAGGATCAGGGAGAATTTATGGAGGTGTTCAGAAGGTACTGCATGGATTGAAGAAGGCACACAGGGGAAGATGTAGGCCAGGAAGCCTGCATGAGACTTACTTCCTCCTGGTCCCTTTGCAGTAGACAGATAATTGGTTGCTGCTGGGTGGGGGAGGGAGCAAGGGATTGTGAGAGTGACTAGGAAAATGTCTTGGAACATTGAAAATGAGGATTATGTGGACCACAGCAGTATACCCACAGCTGAAACAGCCATAACTTTCCAAAATTTCATTCCTTTGAAATTTATGGGTCCTAGATTTTGGACACATTCTGTAAGTTAGGCCATTTAAAGCAGAGGTCCCCAACCTTTCGGGCACCAGGGACCGGTTCCGTGGAAAGAGGTTTTTCCATGGACTATAGGGTGCATGGTTTTGTGTGCTGCCTGCATCTTGCGGACGGGGCTTTGCTTGTTTGTGCGGCCCGGTTGCTGGCATGTCATGACCCGGTACTGGTCCACGGACGAGGGGTTGGGGCCCCTGATTTAAAGTACCTTGGATCAAAATTGTTGCCCCACTGTTTCACCCAGTTAAAGGTCATAGAAATGAGATATTTATTTATTAAATTAGTTTGCTGCCCATCTTACTGCAAGATACAGATTTCATAAGAACAATAGTTGCAAAACATGGTAAATTCCAGTAATATTGTTCATTATCTAAAGAATTTCTGAACATGTATATTGGGGAAAGGATATTATAAGAGATTTAGTAGTTGTATACATGCTTCTGTTGTTTTAAATTCAAAACTTTACAACCTTTACAGGATTTAGAGTGATATTTGCAATCTATAAAATCTTCTCCCAAATCTTCTAGCCAATCCATCCAATTCTAATAAATTGGTTGTTAAACTCGCTGAGAAAGAGATGAAGGTGTAATAGACTCAGGTTGAGAGAAAAAGTCGCCATCTCCAGCAACAATTTCAGAATGCTTATCTCCACCCTTTTGCTGCATGTGCTCTCATCAATTATCTCCTTCAAGATGAAAGTCCAGTGAGTTAGACAAGTCCAGAACAGAACTGGTTGTTGCTGTTGGAAATCTGTTGCCCAATTTAGCTGTCACTGCTGAATTTATGCATAATTGCAGTTCTTAGACTGAAGTGACTAGGGTATATTTGCCTTCTTTATTGGGGGGGGAAACTTCATCGTTGATTCATACACATTTTGTAAAATCAAGATGATTTGGCTCACAAGATCTTTTCATTTTTTCAAGATTGTTTTAAGGACACTTGATTTTTTTTTTTAATTTTCATTAAAACTGCATGGAAAAAAGTAAAACAAAATAATCAACTCAGGTAAGAAGATTGTCTCTGGTGATGGTTTTCCTGGTTTCCTGGGGAAGTTAGAGTTAGAAGGCTCTGGATGAATACTCTTGAGTATTTTCCCAAATAAATGATTTGTCAGGAATGTCAGGAATAAGTAGCAACAACAAAAATACGTCATTTTTAATGAAGTGAGATATTTATTACCTGAATTTTCCTTGGACTGCAATTGAATTTTATGCTTCCAACTATTTTGAGTTTTCTCATGTAATTGGAACTCTTAAGGTTTGACTTTATGGACCCTCTCACAAACAGAGAGTATTAGATAGCTCCTTTGGTTGAAATAATGTATCATTATTGTGGGAAATCTGTATTATTGTATACTGTATACACATTTGAGAAGTAGTTTGCCTCATGTTTCCACATATCCAGTAGTCTTTTGTGGCAGTACAGTAATTAAATGCAAGCTTGGGATCAGTGCAAAGTGCTACATTGTCAATCATGTGGTTTCATATTAACCTTCCAAAATAATACCTTTTCATTTACATTTGGTTATAATTCTAGAAAATGCCAAATTTGTCTTTGTGTGTTACCAAAATCTATAGGTGTGTGAAATTATTGCTTATTCAGCTCAAAAGAAAATTCCAATAGAATGTGTTTGCAATTTTTTTGGAATTTTTATTTGGTGCTATTGCTTGCTTAATACAAATTGAATGGTTTATATAAAGTGTTTCCTGTAAATGAAGTTATGTTATAATAATACAGAGTTATATTTTCAGGTTCGCATTTTCACCTACCTGATAGGAAGAGAAGCTGCCTTTGCAGATAATCTTAAATGGATGGCTTGTGCCAACAAAGGTAGGTTTCATTTCTATGCAAAATATGCTCCCCTGGTTGGCTCTTTTTGGAACTTTAATGACCTGGCAAAATGCTGGAATTGCTGTTGCTAAAGAACATGTTTGTAAAATGCAATGTCACATGATTGCAGCACTTAGCGATAGTAGTTCCAGTTGCCATGGTTATGCAAGAAACGTGGTGGGTTGTTAACCGAGAACCTTGTGTGATTACAATTTCCTGCTGGCTGTCCCACTGACTTTGCTTATGGAATAGTATCAGAACTTGCTATCACATCACCATGACTTGCTGCAATGTCATAATCAGGAGTCAGGCACAAGTGCCTAGGTTGCAATTACATGACCACAGGAATTCTGCAAAGGACAGATTTTCAAGGACTAGTCATAAGTTTCTCTTGTTCAGTGCCATGCAAGTCTGAATGATCACTGGATGAGTGGTTGTAACTCAAGAACCACTTGTAAGCAAGGAACTTTGGGACCAGGTTGTTCATCCCAGGCCAGTTAACTCTGCGGGCACAATATTATGTGGAATCTATATGTCACTGCTTCTTTCTTGATAGGAAGAACGGAACTATTACAAGCATTTTAGTAAAATGCAACTGTTTGTTTTAAAAATGCATTTTATTTCCAAGGGAAATGGAGTTGTTCTATCAACATCATTCAGTTGTCATTACTCCACTAACTGGGTTTTAGCTTGTAATGTATCGTGCCACTTTTGACTCTGCAGCCTAAAAACATAGCCCGTTATGAACGCTGCAAGAATGCCATTTATATATGTTTGCCTGGGAGTAAATCACTCTGCCAGTAAAATTAATCAATATTTTTCAACCTCGGAAGCTTTGAGGTGTCTGGATTTCAAATCCTAGAATTTCTCAGGCAGCATTGTGACTTGGGAATTCTGGAAGTTGAAATCCATACGTTTTAAAATTGCTGAGGTTGACAACCACTGAAATAAACATCCATATGATTATTTGCGGGAGAGGTTCTGCTGATCCCAGATATCAGGAAGCAGAACTGGTATATAGGAGGGAAAAAAAGCAGGAATATCTGTTGTTCTACAGACCATCTTGCCAAATCAGGTCTTCCCTAAGCAGGTTTTAGAGGGAAAGATAGTTGACAAAACCGTTTGTCCTAGGTCATGGGTGTCAAACTCGATCGCATCACGTGATGTATTGTGACGTATCGTAATGTTTTTTGCCTTTGCGGAGCTGGGGTGGGCGTGGCCTGCACGCAATGCATCTGGCCCACGGGCCGCCAGATTGATACCCCTGTCCTAGGTGGTTGAGTGGATAAAACTTGTGTTTAGAACATAATTTATATCTTGATGTTAGTTGATAATTTTGTCTGTATTTTGCCTATATTGAATAATATAAATATTCAATTTTGGCAGCTTTCTTGTTTAAAATTGAGTAATGTAGCATTACGAAATGCAAACAACTCCTGTAATAATTGTGATAACAAGAAAATAACAGACTTTGAGTATCAACTCACTCCTAAATATAAAATGAAAACCATGGTCAGTGTCCTAGTAAGGCATTGTTTGTAACTCTGAACTGCAGGAGAAGAGAGATAAGTAATATAAAATAATTAAATTAAATTTAGCAATAGAGGAAAGAAGGAAGGAAGGAAGGAAGGAAGGAAGGAAGGAAGGAAAGAAAGAAAGAAAGAAAGAAAGAAAGAAAGGAAGAGAAAGAAAGAAAGAAAGAAAGAAAGAAAGAAAGAAAGAAAGAAAGAAAGAAAGAAAGAAAGAAAGAAAGAAAGAAAGAAAGAAAGAAAGAAAGAAAGAAGGAAGTTCTTGATTTACATAGCGAAACCAAGGAATCCTAACAAGGAAAATAGATATTTTTGCATATTAAAGAGAGAAAGCAAGGCCCAAATTCAGAGATGATATTTTTTCTTGGTCTGTCTCCAGTATTTAGATATAGACACACATGCATTATATGATGTACTTAACTCCTCAAATTGGAATGCCTGAATATTTACTGCAAAGAGATAGTAGGTGAAAACTGTCTTGCTTAACATTATTTCATCAGGTTTTACTGCAGCTTTGGGGGGGGGGGGTTAATTGATTTTATAATAATAGGAAATTCTTGACTATGAAGCATCTGTGTTTGGTCTAGTTCATCCTTACGTTTCTAAAGATTGTGGAGCCATAACAAACTCCAGTGTTGCATAGAACTCATCAGGCAACACTAAAGCAAATGTATCTCTTGATAAATAATGACAGAACTGTGATTCCAAAACACATATTACGGTGCCGTGATGTAAAAATAATAAAAA
Source organism: Azemiops feae (assembly GCA_023970755.1). Taxonomy (NCBI): domain Eukaryota; kingdom Metazoa; phylum Chordata; class Lepidosauria; order Squamata; family Viperidae; genus Azemiops; species Azemiops feae. Next base: position 1,050,051 of record JALGBA010000445.1, on the reverse strand, counting down.
TGCTTTGCTTATTCTGCAATTCTGCCTGTCATTACATTTGTACTAAGGTTTTCTCACTTGTGTATGTGTGCACGCCACATGACATTTAAATGACTCATTGGAAGTATATGCATTTAGTTATGCATTACTGCATTAACCAGTCTTGGTGCCCATCTGATGGAAATTATCCTGTTTAAAGATTTGTCTTAATCAGCTAATATTGCACACTAGGATTTAGACTTAGTCATTGTACAAGAATCCTTTGAAGCAAGTTTTTCAAAGGCAGTTTAGTTAATTCCAAAGCATGTTCACTTTTCAGACAGTACATTACCCACGCTTTATAAAGATCTAAGGACATCTGTTCACGAAAAGGCACTTCCTTTCATAATGGTTGATTTCAAGAGTCTTGCCCAATCACTACTCCTACATTATTGGTTATCAAGCCAAAAGATGATATCTTGTTCTGTCCCATATTTTTGTAGTCTTGGAAGGCAGTTTGTCTTTGTGTTCTTATTTTTAATTGTCTCAGTGTAAAAGTGCCATGTAAGGTTTCGAAAATTATGATTTAATAATTATGGGAAGAAATTAGAAATATATCAGGTGGTTACTCACCTGCTTTCTTAGTATTCACACTTTGTGATGACCCAGCAAAATCCTTTAGCTTGCGATTTTGAATACAATGCCTTCTGGGACTTCCTCTCCTTCAGCAGATATCTTTGAGAACCCCCAGATAATTTTTTTCTACCTGGTAGTCCGTGGCATCTATAATAAGCTCCACTATAATCACGACCTCACATACTCATTGCATACTCTGTCCCAAAATTTGATACCAGTATGCAAGTTAAAGCATTTACTTGGTGAAGTCATGCACATTTTGTCACTTGCATGCCTGCTCCCAGTGACTATCTGGTGCTTATCTTGTACCTAGCAGACTGAGTAGCAATTGTGATTTAGAGGCTGCTTCCTATTCATTGTAGTGTGGTAACAACTAAGTGGAGGAGCCAAGTGAGTTGGACCAGAGTGAAATGAAACTTCCCCTTGTCTGATTTGGCCACCCAAAATCTTTTGGTCTGGCCTCCAAAAGATGCTTGAAAATTGATTTTTTTTTTAAGATGACAAAACTAAGTTGGAATATGATAAAATTAACCAAAAACATTGAATTAGGAAGTATATTAACTGTATTTAAATACTGTAATACAGATTAAAATAAATTACACCTCTAACACCTCCATTAGTTTTATGGAAACTAGTCAAGGAGAGAAGCAACCTGGAACTGAGGAGAAACTTCCTGACAGTTAGAACAATTAACCAGTGGAACAACCTGCCTCCAGAAGCGGTGAATGCTCCAACACTGGAAGTTTTTAAGAAGAGACTGGACAGCCATTTGTCCGAAATGGTATAGGGTTTCCTGCCTGAGCAGGGGGTGGACTAGATGACCTCCAAGGTCCCTTCCAACTTTATTATTATTATTATTATTATTATTATTATTATTATTATTATTATTATTATTATTATTGTTGTTGTTGTTGTTGTTGTTGTTGTTGTTGTTGTTGTTGTTGTTGTTACTACTATTACTACTACTATTATTATTATTATTATTATTAAGACATAGCATGTGTAGGTCTCCCAAAAAGTACACATCTCATCTGATTACGTTTTTCTCTTCTACTTTTTTATCTTAAGGAAAAAAAATGATTTTTTTAAATATTTGCCAAATTTAATTTTTCCTTGGTTATTTAAGGAGATCTACACTTTTTTTCCCTGGTGCTATATCCATGTAAATATGAATTACTTATTTTGACACTTTTACAACCAAAGTACACACTTCTAATACTTTGTGCATTTACCTGAAGAAGAAGCTGGCATCCTTCATGAGACATTAATTGAACTGATATCTTCAGATTCTATACAATGTCTTCTCTAGCATATTTTCTTCACTCATGGAATTATATTTTTAAGAGGTTACCCTGATCACTTACAGTATTGCTAGGTTCTGGGGTGTTGGGGGAGTGAAGGATAATGGTTGCAAAAAACACCAGGGCCTGGCAGATTGGACTGCAGAATCTGAGAAGCAATGGAATACATTTTTAATTCCTGCACAGATGGATAAGTCAAACCGTGTAGCTGTCACAGAGGTCATTGACCCCAAAATCAATTTTCCTTGTGGTGATTTTCCCCTTGGAAGCACCTAGCAGAGATGAAAGATTTGTACAAGATTTCCAAGCGAGTGGATTTTAGGGTATGAGGTCTTTTCTCCAGAACTGGATCATTAGAAATTTACACCATGCTGCATGAGACCTCCACCTCCTATCTTGGCTCCAACTTTCTTGTAAAAAAGTAGGCCATATCTTGAGAGAGCGTGAGCTTAATGAGGCAGAGCGACAACCCATTTGAAATACATTAAAACAGTCAAGATCCCAACACTGCTGTAGAATAGCTAATGAATTTACAATGATATCCCCAATAGCCTGGAGGAGAATGAGCCTGAAGGGAGAAGAAATTGCAGATAGTACCAAGATTGTCCAATGTTCAAATAAAGTTTTGCAGAGGTTCAGCATACCAGGTTTGAAGGGCTAGATTAGCAGTCAAATACAACTGAAAGTTTGCCAGCTGTAAAAACAAAGGCAGACTGTAATGTTTTAACTTGACACAAACAAAAGAACCACTGTTAAGTGTATCTTAATAAAAAGTGTACCTCACTACAATCATTTGACAGACCTGTTTTATTTGAAGTTAGTTTGTCTAATTATGAATTATATATCAAACATTTTTGATAACTCAGAAGAAAAGGGCTCAGAAAAATGCATCAGATCACCAGTATGGTGCTTGAAAAAAAAAACTAATCTTGACAAGTGGTCTTTTGAGGTATCATTGAACATCACTATCAGCACACAGACTAACAGCACAGTTCTTATGCTGGTAGTGTCCCACCTTGACCACTATAGCATGTTGTGTATAGGGTGACCTGTGAGTCGAATTTGGGAAGTATGGTAGGAACAAAACTCAACAGTTAAATTTGTCTCTGGAAGAACCCAGAGAAGCTTCATTGTACTTAGAAGCATTGCCTTTGCCAGCTATTTTTTTTCTGGATGAAATATAAAATGTGGGCTATTACCTTTAAACCCTATATAGCTTAGGTTTAAGAAAGAACCTCTCTCCATATGATTTTCTGACTAAACAGGTTCACCTACACTTGCCATGGATTTGTCTTGAAGTGATTCTGAAGTAAGATGCCCCCATTCTTTGCTATGTGCTTCCTGCTGCATTCAGGGTCACTTTGTTGGCTTTTTAAAAGACCTTAAAATGCACTCTGAAAACAGACTGCTAATATTGTTGGCTTTGATAGTTTCTGATTTTATTATTGGTGTTCATATATTCTTCAAAATTGCTGAGAGCCCATGATATTTTAAGTTAATACATTAATTAACATCTTCAGATTAGAAGGGGTTGAATGCCACCTGAGAAAAGGCAGCTATTTGAGTTTTTGATTCTATTTGAAAAATGCAGATAACTTTTAAGCTGCATTATATCTACCCTATGATTCCTAAGCTTGAACTTCAGTTTTTCAGGAAAGTCCAAATGTAGACAATCCATTCTATGGCAGAAAAATAAACTTGGGAAATGAATAAAATGCTTGAATCTGCAAATGACACAGATTCCATGATGATTTTGAATTGGACGTTTTGTCCTTTTGTTTCATACTCAAGCTCTTTCAGTAATGTGAAACATTATTTGTTGAAGCAAATTTCCTTTATTCTTGGTATATCAAGTCATCATAAAATGATTCATGGATTGTTTTCCAATAGTTCATGATGACCTGAGGAATGAAGAGTGTGGTTATGTGGCTGTGTCCATAGGACTTTATGCTGCCTTAGATGAGGTTCCTGCACGGATAACTGGGCTATGTAAGAGATCAATCAATCAGAATAGAACTGGAGGGGACCTTGGAGGTCTTCTAGTCCAGGGCTTTTCAACCTTTTCACAGATTGTACCACTTTTAGGACATGGCAATATTTGAGTACCACCAGTGCTTAGCAAGGTGTCAAAAACTTGATCACTAAAAAAAAGGGGGGATTTTGGGTTTTACTGATTAGATTCATTTGTTGTTATAGAAATGGCTAGTTTATAATATTATGGAAAAGTAAAAAGTTGAGGTTCAGTGTTAATGCTTCCTTCTACTGCAACAGAGGAAGTATGTTCTTTTCCCCTTCTCTCCCTCACTTTCCCCCCCTTTTTCCTCCCCAGTGTCCTATTATTTGCTTTTATATTTTTGTATTTTATTCTATAATAAAATATTACAAACTGTAGAAAAAAAGTAAAAAAAGTACCAGTTTTAATTTCTTTGGTGGCTGTTCCTTTGCTGAATCACTTTCCCTTTGCACTGACAAATGTATGATGAATTTATCCACGTTTATTAATATGCACCACTACCAGCTAGTTCAGGGGTCTTCAAACTTGGCACTTTTAAGACTTGTGGACTTCAACTCCCAGAATTCCTCAGCCCTCATGGCTGGTTGAGGAATTCTGGGAGTTGAAGTCCACAGGTCTTAAAGTTGCTAAGTTTGTAGGCTCCTGAGCTAGCTGGTTGGCCCTTCTGAGCTCTAATAAGAATGCACCCCCCCAATCCCTTCCCTGTATCCTTAAAGACACAAGAATCAAGTGCAAAGCAAGAAAATAAAGAAACACAAACTCACAAACTTTTTTTCTCTTTAAGCTGCCGTAGGCATGTCACGTGTCACAATGTTGCAATTCTAGACTAAAAGGCTCTGACAATTGCAAAAAGCTTTAGCTTTAAATTAAGCCTGTTTACCTTCAAATAAAACTTTCTAAAAGCCACTGACAGACTCAATTAAAGAGGGTAAAACTAATTACATTTGTTTAAACCTTTCCTGTTGTCTTTTTTCCCCTTCCCCCACCCAAACCATGTTCTTTTATAGCCTCTCCTCTCTTCCCCCCCCCTTTTTTTTTCTTCAGTTCACCTCCAGCTCCGAGCTGCTTCTGGAAGCGCCAATCAGCTGGAGCCAATCAGCTGGAGCCCTGCCGGCTCCTGGGGCTTCTGCCGAGCCCAGACAGTCCTGCAGCTGCAGCTGCCTCTCCCTCAGGCTTGGCTCGCTTCGGCTCATTCCCCTCCCCTGCTACACTTGGCTAGCAATCGCGTACCACCTGCCATGTGGCAAAGTACCACAAGTGGTATGCGTACCACCGGTTGAAAAGCCCTGTTCTAGTCCAACCCCCTGCTCAAGTAGAAGACTCTATACCATGTCAGACAAATGACTGTCCAGTTTCTTCTTAAAAACCTCCAGTGATGAAGCACCCACAACTTCTGATGGCAAGCTGTTCCACTGGTTAATTGTCCTCACTGTTAGGAAGTTTCTCCTTAGTTCCAGGTTGCTTCTCTCCTTGATTAGTTTCTAAGCATTGTTTCTTGTCCTGCCTACAGGTGCTTTGGTAAATAAGTTGACCCCCTCCTCTTGTGGCAAACTCTCAAATACTAGAATACTGCTATCATGTCCCCCTAGTCCTTCTTTTCTCTAGACTAGCCATACCCAAATCCTGCAACCATTCTTCATATGTTTTAGTCTCCAGGCTTTTTATCAGTTGCTCTTCTTTGCACTTTTTCCAAAGTCTCAACATCTTTTTTGTAATGTGGTGACCAAAACTGGATGCAGATAGATTAGAACATTTTGGTGGGAAGCACTGAAACTCTGATTTGGGTATAGAATGTTAGAGATAGAATTTGATAAAGCTAAAAATATCACCCTCATATTTGTGATACTTGGCAGTTGCAAAGGTTAGGGAGTAAAAGTTAATAGAACTCTGCCATAAGCATTTATCTTTATCTTTAAGAACAAACTCCCTCCTTTTTTACTTTCTCCTGAGGCTGAAAAAATTGACTTGGAACTGAAGGAAAAAAAAGTCAGGACAGCTGTGCAATGGTGTAGAACACTCAGAGGAATGGAGCCGTTCTGGACTGACATATCATTTCACAGACTACTGCTTTCACAAATTAAAACTTGACAGGGCTTCTTTCTTGGTCAACTTTTTTTCCTCTTCAGGTTTTCCCCCCACATACACCCCGCTCCTTTTAACACCAAGAGAAAATATATTTATAATTTTTATGTGTATTTCTCATTTGATTATGTCTGAATGACCACATTTTTTTCTCTCTCTGCTCAAATTTATCCAGGGTTTTTCACTCAGATCTCAACCCTAGCTGATGTGCAAGAAAATGTTATGGAATATCTCCACGTGCTCAGTCGACCTAAAGTGATTGATCAAGAACATGATATAGTGTGGACTGAAGCCTATGTCGACAGTACTGTAAGTCTGTAAGAGGCAATGTCTGATAAATCCTGTTTATATGTAAAGTATCAAATAATTTTGTTCCAGTGTTGTAATACATTTTCTGTGATTCTGCTTGGTTTTTTTTAAATGTGGGTTATGCAAATGCTGCTAATATTTACCTAAGTTAAATAAGCTTAATTCTGCAGCTGCAGCACTTGATGGAAAGCTTTCATTTTAAATAAATATTAAACCCTCTGTATCAGAGCCTATTAAACCTGCCATGTAGCCCAACAAACACACAGAGGAAGTATGTATGGAATCAACTGGTTTTTCAATTATAAACAATTCTATATTGCAAGTAGCAGGATCATGCTTGTTATGATGTAAAGCAAAAATTGGTGACTGGTTAATTGCTCACAAAGGTACAAGAATCTTCTAATCTACATATTTTATGCAAGAACAAATAATATAACCTGTTCAGAATCAATGCAGACTTGATGAATGTTTGACGGCACCAGAATTGTGTGTAGCCAATAAAAATGAAATTGTTCAAAATGAACTGGACCTTAACTTCCATGTTCCCTAACATAATTAGGTTTGGCCAAGGGAGTAGAAGAGTTGAAATCTTATAAATGAAGAAAGAAAGAGAGAGAAAGAGAGAGAGAGAGAGAGAGAGAGAGCACAAGGCTGTCACTCTGGGGTAGTCACTCCAACCTACCCTCAAAAAGTTGTCTGTGAAAGAAAATGGGAAGACGTACCTTGAGCTCTTGAAGGAAAGCAGCATATAAATAAAATCAATACATAAACAACCAATTCTAACTGAAAATGTTGCATGAATAACAGAAAAATTAATAACTCAAAGAAAAAGCTAAAAGTGCAAAAAAGTTGAGGGAGGGTAAAAGCAAAATAGAAAAGAATGAAAAATAGATACAAGGAAGTAGCTTCCAATCTTCTTTACAGCACTTATAAGTAAGTATAATGTTACCTTTTGCTCTATGGTTACACCACAGCTCTTTTCTTTCTTTAATATATCCTATCTATTCATCAAAACCATATGATTATTTTTTCAATTTCACGCACACAAAAAAACCTCAAGCGGTTTCCAATCAGCAAAAAGTCTATTTAGCCACCTCAGTATGTTTCCTGAATTTCACCAACCATTCCTCCATTGTGGATAGTTCTGAATCTTTTTTTTTTTATGTTTGTGGAATCTAATAGTAATCCTGCTGCAGATATTATGTAGAAAAATGAAGTTCCATGACTTTTTTTATCAAACCTCAGATTTCAATTGCATTAAAATCCTCTGAATTGATGTTATGTATTTAAATCCAGAAATTTATAGGGGTGTTTTTACAACATGTACCAAACATGATAAAATGTTTCTTCTTGTTCACATTTTCAACATAAATTTAAATATGAAATGCTTTTATAAATTCTAAACAATTTCTCTGGTGACATATAATCAACAGTTAATATTTGATAATTTTTTTCTTTACAATTATACCATAATATGCATTCAATATTCAATATTCTCCTTTAAATATAATGTATGTACATGCATACTCCTGTTTTTCCATTTCTGGGATGCAACATTATACATAATGTGAAAAAGAATAATAAAAAAAATGACCAAATTAAATTAAGGGCGTATGATTAACACAAAAGGTATAGAGCTATTACTAATATCACTATAGCTCTACATCCCTTTTTATCTATTTTTTGTATGTGTGGGAAGTATTTACTCCTGATGACTGCTTGGAGTAGCCCCTGTAATTCTGGCAAGATTTCAGAAGTGGTTTGCCATTGCCTGCTTCCCAGGACTGATAGGCCCAAGATCACCCAGCTGGCTTTCAAATATAACTAGATATTCACTACAATATTACTAGAACTAGAATTCACAGTCTCCAATCTGACTCTCTTCTCCTTTTTTTGTTTCCACTATGTCTATGCCTCATCCCTATAATTGTCTTTTGCTCTTTAAACATCTCTGTTTTCCTTTTGTGAAGATCTCATCAACTCTGTTGAACCACATTCTGTTTTGGACATACCCTTTTTTTATCATCTAACTCACTCTTCCTTCAAATAGTATTTTGCAGTTTGATCCTCAATCATTGTTTATATAATGACTAGATCTCAATTAATATATTTTTAACTTGTCATCTACATTTGTTTTTAATCTACATTTATTTAGCACACTTTCACTCCTGACTTTATCTTTACTTTTTTTTTTAACCACAAACACTTCCAACAACATTCCTGATGTACAAAACTTTCACTTCCGTTTAGCAAAATGGAGGGAAAAAACCACTCATTTTCCAAAACCTTTTGTGCTCCTTACATTCATCCTTCACAACAGATCACATAGTACCCATTTTATTTCTATGAGCACTTGTAAGCATCTTACACATTTTCTATATTTTGTCTTACCTTTAGCAAATATTTTACTAAGGGGTTTAATTTGTTTATTTAACATCATTACTTTCTTCTTTACTTTTACTTTCTCTTTTTAGAAGTATAACATTAATACACACAAAATCAAGTTAGATGCCTGAACTTCACACACCTGCACTTTATGCTATAGCACTGTATCAGTTGAGACCATGTTATTCTGATCTACCTGTACAGTGGTAACAAAATAAGTTATCAGAATTTAAGTCTACTAAAATGTGAACAGCGTATAAAATGGATTTTAATTTGCTTCTTAAGTTGTTCAGATTTGGAATTCAGGTCACCCTTCCTTAAGCATCCTTAAAACACCCCAACTCTGTAAACCGCACCATATTGGACTGTGTGAGAAATGGACAATCAGCTGTGTATGTTAATCTAATGCTTTGTTTTAACTATACTAGCCAAACCATTCCAGGTTACACAGTATTGCTTTATAATCTAAGCCTGGATATTAATAGAAGGCCAGACACTTTATTATTATTATTTCTTGTCTGTCTCACCGGAGGATGGAAGATAAATGATTTCTCTGACTCTCTAATGTTTGTCGAACTTTATTGACAGAAAATCTAATCTTTTTCTTGCTGGAGAATTCATCCCAAATTGGTTATTGACTCTGTAGTGGATAATTATTGAGCATTTGGTGAAGACAAAAAGAAAATAATTGTTATCTCTACAGCAGTACATGAACATACGCCATTATGTTTGCTAGGGAGTTTGTAAGAGAGTGAGAAACAAGTCCTTGTAATATATTCTAGGGGAGGTAAGTTTGATATAGCGGCATAATCATTCATTCATTTTCTGTGTGTTGCCAGAAAAAAAATGAAAATATTGGTATCTAACTTGAGGAGGGAAAGCAACAGGTTCATTTCTAGATCGTTGAGAAGAGGCTGGGTGGCCTTTCTGATTTCTTATGATCCTATGCAATACGTTAGGGGGAAACAAATTTTATTTACCATTTGTTATTTTGATTTTCTTAAGAAGTTGACATTCTGCTGCGTTCATACTTTGAACATGCCACCCTCTGGAGCAACATCCCTCGAGTGATAAGGACACTCCCTGTCTCCTGAGGCTCTGAAAAGCCCTTTTAGGCCTTTGTCTCATGACTGCGGTTAATGTGTTGGGAGGGAGGTGCTCACATGCTTAAATGCTTGATTCATTGTATGTTTTTAATTGTTGTTTAATGTTTTTAATTATTTCAATTTCTATTATATTTTGCAAATATTAAATCTAAATATTAACTACTTAGTAAATGTTAAATCTGAATGATGTAGAAATGTGCAACATCATAATGTATAGTCAGTGGTGGGATTCAAATATGTGAACAACCGGTTCTCTGTGTGGATGCCGCTTCCGGAAGTCCATTCTGGGCCTGGGCAACAAAAAATTAGCTACCGGTTCTGCTGAAGTGGTGAGAACTGGCTGAATCCCACCACTGTGTATAGTCCTAACTTTCTTATAGGTCTCTTTCTTTACAATGTAAGTGCTCTAACAATTTTGGTACTTTATTTACCCACCTGAAAAACATATTTTTTTTTGAAGTAGCATTGGAGTTTTGATGAGCTCACTTATCATCTGTTTCGCTGAAATGTTTGCTACCACCATCAATAACTGCTTATTACTTCAATTTTTGTGCAAAGCTGGAAGAAAGCTGATAATTTTTTAAAATTCTCTTTTATTGCGTCTCTCATTCTTACTTGATTTAAAGCACCCCAAGTGCTATTTTCTGGTCTGGGAACTGAGTAGTTAGTTGAGTGAAATGATTATTGCATATCAGCCATCCTGGTTTCTGGCTGTTTATCCTGTGAATAAAGCAACTGGCAGTAGAAGTCTAGCTGGAAGAAGATCCATTTAGCATTTTGAACTCAACTGCTTAAAGAAACTTAAATTGCTTAAAGAAACTATTTTTAACCCCTGGTTGTTTCCAAGTTTTTCTTTTCCATATGAGAAACACTTTGTTATGATGTTTATTAAACATGTGAGCTAGCGTTCACAAAAACGGTAAACAAAATTAAGCACTTTGAAATCCTACTGATCCTAATGAATTAAAAATAAATATTTTGCATTAATACCAGGCAAGATAGAAATTAGTTAATTTTGTCTAAAATATACCTCTGGTATTAACAGGCAATAAACAGACAATTCTCTTTGTGGTAGAATAAGTATGATAAAGAAGTATAAAACTACAACAATTGAGAATCCAAAAATGCAGTATTTTGAACAACCCTCAATGTTGTTTTTGCAAATAAACTGATGCCCGCTACATTTCCAAACTCCATACAAAAAGGACAGGTTTTTTTTTTGCACATTATTGTATTACTTTTCCAGAAGCAACTGCCATTCGCAAACCACAATAACTCTTTTCCATTTCCTCTATCAAATTCTGGTGTACAGCTCCAACTGTTGTTACTTATTTGAAGTATGATGTCTCATAACATGGCTTTAATAACAGATATCTCCTTTTTGCCTCTTTATTTTGATTGGTGGCAATCTCTTGGATACACGACAACGTACAGATCTATATCTTCAGCAAAATAAAAAAAAAGATAACAAGACAGGGTGTGACATTATAAGGATCACCTATCACTTTTCATACCACGCTAATCACCCTCACATAACCATTTCCAGCAGGTACATTCCTTGATAACCCCTAACTGTCTTAACCGCTGTTTTGTATTTGGTAGCTGTGCAAATTAAAAATGCATAAACTTGGTGGAATTCTTTTTTGAAATAGTGATTAAGATAAAAATAGTAATGATATAAAAATTCCAGAGGTAAACTATTTTCAGCCAATATATCTGTGCATACCTTAATGCACAGATTTACCTCCTGGTAAATTTGAGAAGATACAGATACATCTGTAGGTACAAGTCATTTATATAATGATTGTGTCATGGTTCCGATAGATGAAGCCAATTAAAAGAAATTCAAGGCAAAGATTTCTTCCTTAAAGAACATTTTATTCAGGAAACAAAGTATCAGCACTTACATAGTTGAACCCAAGACTAAAGTTCCCTCCCCCCTGATACAATGTAACAAGTTGCAATTCCCACCCAAGAAAGGCTGTCATAAATCACATTCACCAATTAATCGAAAACGCAGGCTCTCCTCCCTACTTTCTAGCTCTCCAAAACTTTATCTAGAATTGACCTTGAAGCTCACCCAGCTGCAATTTGTTTAGGCTAACTGAAAATGCTCAAGCATTCCCCCCTTCCCCTCTTCTACATCTGAGAATCCCAAACAACAGAAAAGCACAAGGAAAGCAAAAGGTAAAATGGCTGCAATTTCTTAATTGTCACAGCGTTGACAGATTGCTCAAATTTCTTAAGAAATTTTCTTCTTTTGCGTCTCCTCCTGTCCATTCTAGCATAAAGTAGGCTGTTTCCTCTTCTCGTGTTTCTTCTGCCTTTTCCTTCAGCCGCATCATTACATACTAACCAGAATTTCTAAGGAATCATAATCTGAGCTCTGCTCTTCCTTTTCTCTCCCAGCATTAAAAAACAACAACAACACACACACACTTGCAATCTCAGCAGCACTTGTTAGCAAAATCTGATGAAAAGAAGGCAGTTAATCTCCTAATCCTAAACCGTTTAGGTCTTGGTACAAATCATATATCAGAACAAAGCTGTCTTAGTCCCAAACCAGATGTGAAGCCAATTGAAAATGGCCATAGAACCACTGGAGATAAAATATTATAACATGTTTGAGGTTGGAAAATTGAAGAACATCATATCCAACACAATGAGATATGGACAAGTCTCCCTTATTAGATATTTTACAATAGTCAACTTAAAGTTAGATGGTTCCTACCTCCAGTGGAACACTGATCATTCTCTGTACTTACTGCACTTGCTTTCCCTGGCTGTCGTAGTCTGGAAAGGTAAGAATCAAACATGCACGTGATTTCTATATTCTTTATTTTAAAGAATCTTATCTTTGTCTTCAGACTATGAACTAATCGAAAATTGAAGAATGAGCAGACATTACAACACATCACAAGCATTTTCCATAACTAAGGGCTCCAATACTTCCTCTGTTCTATTGAAAATGGAGATCCCCAATTAAGAAAGGTTTCCCAAAGAATTGCCATAATTTTAAAACTGTAGTGAGATTTATTAGCTTGAGATAACACTTTTCTCTGGAGATGGCATAATACATTGCACGTCCACCTAAGCTCTAAAGTCCTAAGTAATCATGAACTGTTTGAAAGCTTGGATTTGTTCTAGCCTAAAATTACAGTTTTTGTGATTTGCTAAATTCACCAAAGAGAGACAGCTTGGTGTAGTAGTTAAGACGCCAAGCTAGAAACTAGTAGTCTTGGCTGTGTCATTCTCTCTCAGCTCTAGGAAGGAAGAAATGGCAAACCACTTCTGAAATCTCACCAAGAAAACTGCAGGGACTTGTCCAGGCAGTTGCCAGGAATCAAAAAGTTGTTTGAAGACAGACAGACAGATAGACACATACACACAGAGGCACACAGAGTTTCTTATACAGAAATTAGAGTAATTTTTAATTTCATTTTATAACTTTAAAATTTGAATTATTCTAGTTATAGTTATGAGTTATTGAATAACAGTGATACTAACTAAAAATGTTTGAACATCTTTAAGGTAAAATAAGACATTTTAATATGCGTGTTTATATTAATGTGATTTTTCTTTTTTCCTAATTTTATAATGCCTTTATCTCTCCTTTAAATAGTTTTTTTTCTTTTTCTTTGTTTTCTTTTGATTGTACCTATAAATATTTTTTTTAAATGCTTGAACATCAAATTACCTTGTTTTCCTTGCAAGTTAAAGAAATAATATTTGAATAGAAGTAAACAATGGAATCCCCAGACATTATAAATTGATTTGAACTCATGATTTGCTTTTGCATGGCAGGCATCTGTTCCTTAAATATATAACACAAAACATGGTTAACTTCTGGAGGAAAGATATAAATATAGTTCTGGAGAGAAGAATAATTGTCTATTCATGAGCAGTGATACTTCTATATGCAGATCATGGGACATTCTATTTGCAAAATAAACAGTGTGGATTATAAAGACGTCTCGACCATCAAACAAAATGGGAGGGAGGAACGCACCTAAAGGGGACCATTACAAAAATCTATCTAAGCTTTTAGATTGTGGAATGCCATCTGCATTATATGGCACTGAGAAAACTTATTATGTTAGACCTCTATTTCATAGCAGATGGGTTCATTAAATTTAATAGCCTCTAGAGCTTTTAGAAACAGTGTTAAAAACATGTGGAACATGCTGTGATACTTCACATCTAGCCCCAGAGTCGTTATAATTCTGGCACTGTTATAAATATTACAGTACTTTTGTTCTATTGAAACAAATGACAATTCTAATTATCGCTTTTTGTTGTTGATGTTCATGTACTGTGACTTTAAAAATATTGGAGCCTTTCCTCCTTTTTTTTCCCCCTAGAATGCATTACAGTTTTTAAGATCCACTGCTACTGAACTTCAGATACATTCATCTCCATGTTAAATTGAGTTCTAATTGTTATTTAACTTGCAAGCTCGTATTATAAATTTAAAATGCAACCAAGGAGATTAAGAAAATTAGCCACTTTACCTCCTATGGTGGCAAGGAGACTAGAAGATATGCTGTTTTATCTCAAAAACCACAGCTGAAATATGAAAGGAAGTTAGTTTTGATTATATACCTTTTTTTTCTGTAGAACAATGTAGCATGCTGGGATGCCATTACACATTCTATTACGCATAAAGACCAGTCGGATTTTGATTTTAAGGTTTTACAAAGTTATCTCATAGGGACAGAAATTAGGTTTGAAGAGCACTCCTTTTATTCACAGGGCAGATTTTTTTTCCTCTTATGTTACTCTTTGAACAGGTTATAAAAAGAAAATAAATGGATTGGAAGTTACATCTCTTCCAACTCCACAGCATGTCTTCCATATATAAATCAAAACAGTTGAATGTTAAGAGAACTGGTAGATTTCAGATTAATATCTTTTGAAATACAAAAAAAATGTCCTTAATTACAACATGCTGAGTGTTACATTTGATTGTGCAATTTGATTCTTTCAAATAATCTTTATCTTTTTTGCCATTCACACTTTAAAGTCTGTTTGTCTCTTCTTCCATGTACTCCACTATTTATAGTTTATTACATGGGCACTAGATCTAGTTATTTCATCAAAATCAGCTAAATAAAGAAACCTGAACGTACAGGTAGAATTAAAAGATACATATATCCTCATTTGTTAATAAATGTAGTCTGGATGTGTATTTTTCCTTACCATGTCTATATTTCTGGCATCAGCTCCCAAATTCTCATCTTCCCACATTATTCAGCCATGTGCAGAAATGAAGGAAGTTACAATTATTGATATGTTATTGGCACAGTTTTTTTTAAACAATCTTGACAGCTCCATAATAGCTTCATTTTCTTATACTGAAGCCTGTCACAAACTAATATTTCAAAGTCTCTGATTTTAAAAGATTATTTTGATGTAAGTGAATATCTTCTGTTACTAGAAACTTTGAAGAATGCAATGATCTTAATCCCTTAAAATATTGCCATAAATCATAAACTTCTGGATTGTTCCACCTTTGCTATACTTTAGTTGCTTTTTAGTAAAGTTACTTTATTAAAAAAGGGTAGGGGAAGTATGCAGAACATGGATCCTGAGAAATTTTTAGCCCCATCAATGGTATCTCCACTCTAGGTCAATTCAAGGAAGCAAGCTTGGTCTTGAGTTCTGACTTTTCCAGATTATTCGGTTAGGACCTCTGTTCTATACATGCCTTCTGAATCTATTTTCAGAGATATGGCAAGTTCAAAAATATTTCAGTTTGTCATTGTTATAGAACACCTTTCTCTGAGAAGATGAAAAATGTTTTTTTCTGTGTTGTTTATTCTAGAAACCATCTATCTTTATCATGACAGAGTTTCAGAAATCAAAAGGAAAAAAATTAATTAAAGGAAGATGTTCCTGAATGTTTAATATACATTTAAATTAGATAAAACAAGAACTCATATTTTTTTTTAAAAAAATCTTTAGATAATGCTTGTTTAAAAATGAAATAAAATTAAAATGTAAACATTCCTTAAGGGTTTCTCTCTTTTTTTCCTAGTATCCAATAAATATAAATTTCTAAATATTTTTCTGCATAGAAAAAGAACAAGATGTGTATGTTTGCTTGCAAAGCCATTAAATTTTCTTTCAGCTCAGTACTATAAACTTATAAGCTATAAGTTTAATGTGTTGACTTCCACCTTATTGACCAATAATTTATACAACATCTATTTGTTGTATAAATTGTATAAATAATCAGAAAAGATTATTGGTAGTTCACTTCCTTCGATCTAGGACATAGCATATAAGCGATGCTTGAGCAGGGTCCACAGAATTGTCTGGGATGCTACACATCCTCTTCATGATCTTTTTTCCTTGTTACCTTCTGGGAGGAGGCTTCGTGGTATCCGAAGCAGAACATCTAGATTTAGTCACACTTTTGTTCCATATAGTATCAACCTTATGAATTCTCAAGTTTCCTCTTTCCGCTATGTATTCAAAATGGACAGTGATTACTATATATATATATATACACTATACTATATGTGTGTCATGTATGTATATGGATAGATATATACTTTCTTTTGAGAACAAGCAACAGAATTTCATTTTTAATGTGCATCAGTGTGCTCACAGTAAAAAAAATGACAATAAAGGTTATCTTATCTTACTGCTCACATGATCAACAAATTAATGATACAATCATCATGTGGGTAATAAGAGACACAACAGGTCTTTCCAAAAATAAGTAGAACATAAACTGCAAAAACAAATGGAAAGTTCAGATGTATTTTGGAAGAACAGCCATATAAGTTCTTGTCAGTCAGCTCAAAACTTAATGCCATCGTGTAAATTTGTTTTGTTTTGTAGTATATTGTCTATTTTCCAAACCTGCCATCTTTTCAGCTCTTACATTTTAATGTAAGTCTGCAAAAGAAAGATGTGGGTCAGTTGTGATTAAAAATTCAAAATGTTTCAAAATGTGGTAATGAGCCAAACATTTCTTTTTTTTCAGCTGATGTTTTTAATTTCAATCCCAGTCCAGTTTTTCAAGCCATACTCCTTAAAGTCCATCTAGGGTATGGTCATAAAAGACCCTTACCTACATAAATATGTTAACAACTGTTGTCAGACATAGTCGGCACTATGGTAACAATGAAAAAGCAATCTTCATGTCCATTTCAGGTTATACTGTGCACTCTTGTCAGTTTCAACTCCTATTTCTTCTGGAGCTCTTCACGTTCTGATCCATGTCTTAGATTAATAACTTATTTCTAAACTACAACATTGAGTTGCTCTTATTTGTGCTGGTCTTAAACAATTTATCATTTGTTTATTAGATTTTGAGACTGCCTAACTTTATAAGGTCTTTGGGTGGCTTACAAATTTAGAAAAATGTGCCGTATTAAAAGGAAAACATGAGCTTGGAGAATTAAAGTCAAAATAAACCTCACTCCTACTCTGGAGAATATGTTTCTTTTAAAAAAAAACACGAAACCCTAATACTAGGTTGCTTCCAAATGAAATATTTATTTTTCAGTTGATCTAGTTCTGTTTATTGCAAGGCTGGGCCTTGTTATATATACACCTTACTTGTTTTTTTATTTTTCCCTCTCTGGCAAGAAAAGAAGAGATAGCTGTTCTTTTGTCTTCCTTTCCATGACCAAAGAAAGCAAGTTTGGACCTTTGGATGAAAAGAATTAAAAGCTTTCTGTTAAAAGCAAACTTTGAGAAGATATACCTGCTGATAGACACTGAGAACCAGTAGCCTATACACAGGAGAAACTACACTGAGTTTCCCATGTGGTTCATATGCTTACCAATTAAGATCCCCTGCTCCATTCACATCCTGCTTCTCCTCAAGCTAGAAAACTTGTTATCCCCAAATAGCATCAACTCATGAGTACTTCATTTCATAAAACTTCAATATATTTTTCTTGTTATTGATTGACTGATTATGTGTCATAAGTTGGCATTGATTCTTAGTGACCATGTAAATAGATTTTTTTCTATGGTGATCTGTCCTTAACTTGGTCCTTCATTTCTTCCAATGGTTCCCGCATTGCCACTATAATGGAGTCCATCCATCTTGCTGTTGGTCATCGTCGTCTTCTCTTTTCTTCCATTTCTAATATATTTCCCAATTTGCTGCAAATCACTACATGTGAGTTGTTATAGTGGAAATTAATTGTACTTTTAAATACATAGGGTATTTGTGCATATTTGTGTGTTTCTGTACAAGAATGGAATTAAGAGACTTTCTTTATCATGCCAGCCAACTCCTGTCAGTATAATATGGCTCTGTTGTTCATTTCACTTCCCCATCAATCTTCATAAAAGGCTCATTAAAAATCATTAAAGCTGGCAGTAAGTAAAAGTATACTATTTTTTAGCAAACATCTTGTAGTGAGGCCAATAAATGCTAAGAGTAAGGGTACTAACCAGGAAAAAAGCCACATAGCTTAGGTGGGTAGTTCATTGTAGAACAAGGGTGTCAAACTGCCAGCCCACAGCCGGGTGCATCATGCAGAGGCCACACCCATCCCAGCTCCGGCAATGGGAAAAAAGTTGCGATACGTCACGACACGTCACGTGATGCGGCGAATTTGTAGAAGAATTTTGTAGAAGAATGAGAATGCGTAATTTGGAGTTGGATGTATTTAAGCCCAAATGATTGATAAATTATTTCACTTGCAAGATGTGATAGTGAAATTTGGGTTAATACAGTCAACCCCATGCTGTCTTGAGAGGCGAGTTGAATTCCAAATATCTCTGAGGGATCTTATCTAAAGTCTAATTGAGCGTTCTTTAGTATCTAGTGAAGATATGAAATAAGGTGATATATGTTGTGTTTTATGAGCTGTTCTGTGCAACTAAAGGTATGGTGAAGAATAGAAATTATTGGATCATTTTGTGATTAGTATATTTAACTGGTGTCTGCGCTAATTTTTAATCTTTGTTTCTCTCTTTCTTCTTAAGCCAATTGCACCTCTTCAAGAATGACACTATCTTTGTATAAACACATATTTTTCTTACAGTTCAGACAATACCAATGTTCACAAAAAAGTAGGAGAAAATACTTTTTTTTACATAATCATACCATGAGGGGGAAAATAAAGAATAGTAAAATGAGTAACAAACAGGGCAAAGTTGAAGGAATCTTCCAGAACCTCACAGCCATTAAGCGTAACAAAGTCCTAACTGCTACAATTAACCCTTCCTTGGACATGTAGGTCTTCTTAGTCCAACAAGATAATAGATTCTAAGTATTTATTTCAATTTATATGGTCACCCATTTCAAACAAGTGGTTCTGTATTGTCTTCAGTGTGTCAAAGTCATATTCCATCAGAAAATAGTTCTGATACTGTGATACAAGCTTAGGTGCAAATTTTATTCGACATAGAATATAATAATTTTAAATCCTATGCAAAAATGATTGATTGTGGGAACATTTGCCACCATGTAGAAAAATTTAGAATCTTAGGTTGAAGGAATTATCTAAACTTGTTTTTTCATTTGCAGATATTTTATTAGCTGCCTAGGTAACATCTTCAGTCATGTGATCTTGAAGAAGTTTGTTATTTAGTTGTGGAATATATTTGTCTCTGTGGAATCTTATGTATGATTAGGTGGGCTATATTGTTGGATCTTATTTCTTTTATGATTGGAATACTATTATCTGTTTTTTGTTATACTGATGTTGTTCCATCTCCTTTTCATCTGGATGTTGGTTAGTAATTGTGTGAAAAAGAGAAATGTTTTTGAGATCTGCATTCCCCTCCCCCCATCTGACCTTTAGCTAGTTCTTTTCAATGAACCATTCAAAAGAATCTGTGTCTACTAAGTGCTAATTTTACTAGAATGCCAGGTTTTTAGGTATTAAAGAAAAGGAGTGCCTGTGGATTTTACTCCGCTAGTTGTAATCAACTATAGGGGACAGCACTTATCTCCGTTTCAAGGCCATTGAGCCAGCGGTTCTGTGGTCATGTGGCTAGCATGTTGTCACAGAGCACTGTTTCCTCCCTCCCCACTGAAGTGATACCTATTTATCTACTCACATTTGCATGCTTTTGAACTGCTAACTGGGCAGGAGCTAGGCGAAGACGAACGCTCACCCCATTGCATGATGCTCAGGTCTCAAACCCAGACTGTTGACTTTTCAGCTGACAAGCCCAGCGTCTTAAACACTGAGCTATTATGCTGCTCTTTTAGGTATTAGCATATATTATTTGATTTTTGGCTTAGAATTTCAAAAGTCTCCCAACTGAAACCATGTTTGATCTTGTCTGAGCATAAAATAAAAGAAGTTTAAATATGTCCTCTAACAGTCAGTTGGTACTTATAGATGTGCTGTGTTAACCATTTTGTATGTATGTTCTAAGTCGTATGACCTTTGTAGTTTGTTTACAGTTCAGGTACTTTATTTTGTAAAAAGACTTCTTCTCTTATCTTCCTCGGGTACAAAGTCCTTTGTAGGATTTCACTGGTTTGGTGCTATAGTTATTCCAAATGGTTATAAATAGTCTATTGGTAGATTCAGAAACGTATTGATTGATTGACTGTATTAGCCATTGTTCTTGCTTGTTTGGCGGCTGGTTGACTTATTTAATGTATATGGTTGCCAATTCAACAAGTAACTTTGACAGCTAACATTATTAGATATAGAACAAAATGATAAACTACTAAAATATAATGTACCATGATAAACATCAGACACACATTTCCTATAATTACAACAAGCTGATGTAAAAGCTTGTCCAGGATCTGGGGGAAGAATCAGATCTTCATTCTTAAAGACAGTAAAGTCAGGGCCAAGCAAAATTCAGGGGTTTCAGGTTGTTCTATTTTATTAATTCATTAAATGTTTTCTAGTTTCCATATTAGGTTAATGCTCTGATGTCATTCAGTAATTCTTTGGTTTGGGCGGTAGATCAAAAATAGTTAATCCAAGAAGCAAGCTTAGAATAGAATAGAATAGAATAGAATAGAATAGAATAGCATAGCATAGCATAGCATAGCATAGCATAGCATAGCATAGCATAGCATAGAAGAGAAGAGAAGAGAAGAGAAGAGAAGAGAAGAGAAGAGAAGAGAAGAGAAGAGAACCGAACCTTGGAGGTCTTCTAGTCCAGCCCCCTGCTCAAGCAGGAGGACCTATACCATCTCAGACAGGTGATTGTCCAGTCTCTTTTTAAAAACTTCCAGCGATGGAGCGCCCACGATTTCTGGGGGTAAGCTGTTCCACTGGTTAATAGGTTTGATTAATAATATTAATTTAATTTAAATATTAATAATATTTAAAATACATTTAAAAGAAATAGATAGTTGCAGTACGAGAATTCCAGTTAGACCTCTGTTTCCAATAAGATTCTTTTATAGGCAATTTATAGATCTATAAATCTAGTCATTCCCCCCCCCAATTTTCTGATGTAGAGGACTGGAAACTTCACTTATTTGTGAAGATGTGCTATGCTAAAACTCTTCCATGTTCTCAACTGAAAATTCTGTTAATATGAGAAGTAACTCTCAAATTATGGTTTAGACAAACATTGGTGACAAGGGTGGCTTTTTATTTGATAAACAAGGTACAGCAGTTTCTAAGGAAAGAGATGCGACACTGGGATCACTCTGTCACTTTAAACTATAGATAGCTCAAATCGTGAGATGCAAAGCCCAGAACTAACCCAAGGCCTTGTAGCAACATCATCCCAGGTATGAATTATTTTTAAACTGAGTTTAAATTTTTTTAACCTCCATCCAGAAAAGTGGCAAGATATTGGTTGGGTAGCTGACCACTTTTGCACTTTTGCAAGTTTCATGTAAATATGCAGCTACAGGAGACGATTGAGTGTTATGACACATTTAATTTCAGACTGATATTCTGGTTGCTTTCTGTGGAGTGATGTGCTGCAAGTTAGTCAAATAAATTTGAAACCTCACTTGTGAATACGAAAAGAGAAATAACTTTTCATTACGCTAAATCAGATACTGCAGCTAAAAATTCCAGCAGGACACTGGTGGGAAGGAGATAGAAAGGGAATTCTAGCAAGCTGGATAAAATTTATAAAGGCTAAAGTGTTTCATTAAAAGGTGAAGCCTCATTAAACATAATGATACAAAGGCTCTCAGATTCTGAAGTCTCATTTTAATTCATTGAAATAAAGCTGCTCAGCTAACCAGCTAATTATTTGAGCCTGATGACATCTTTTTGTTGCTTAAGTAGTACAAAATTATTGAACTGTTGCATTCATGATGTTTTATTTTAGCACAAACTCAAAAGCTTATGGGCTAATTTGTTTTAAAATATAGTTCCCAGCACTGTTATAATCCTCCTCCTTCTCCTCCTTAAAGTTTTTTTTTCACATCTGTACCAAACAGGGTGCAGGTAAAGCCAAAGCTGGGTCTTCTGCTAGAAGAAAGGAGGAGAAAGGTGGAAGATCAGAAAAGAGAAGGCAACTGCACCCAGGGTACATTTCTGCCTGTGGAAATGAGGATGGGGAAGTCTTCCTAGGGAGGGAGGGAGGGAGGGAGGGAGGGAGGGAGGGAGGGTCTAATTGCAGCAGAAGTGGCTTGAGTTCTGCTGGATCCCTTTAAGAGGGGCCCAGATTCAAACTTTCAATTGCAAAGGAGACTACATTGAAAAACAAAAGAAATTTCTGGGCTGAAAAACCTGACAAACGTATGTATACATACAAACACACAAGTACCTTCTCTACTACCTTGTAGGAGCCAAATAGCATTGGGAAAAGGATTTTTGTCTTCCTGCAATCACTTTAAGATTGCACTATAATTTGAGTACAATCAGATCATTACTGAGATGAAACAACTCTGTAATTATAAAACTATGAATATGATATAATTTTAGCACCATTTTATTTTTCATGCAGGGAAAATATGGGTGTACTATAATGATACATCTCCCCTCTTGTTCAGTTTGTTTCAAGTTAAATTGCCATATTCTTTCTTATGCTTCCTCCCACCACAAAAAGCAAATTAAAATCTGTGAAATTGTACTCCATAAAAATGCATTTATACTAATATATCCATATGCTTGCAATATTTTATTACAATATTTATATTTTACGTTATTGATCAGATTCAAAGGCTTTCCTTCCTTCCTTCCATCCATCTATCCATCCATCCATCCTTCCATGATATGTTGGTAATAATGGGACACCGGTCTAAAACAAATGCCATGACACTTAGTAGAGACAAAATTTTCATATATATTTTTTTAAAGTCACGCCTTATTTGAAAATCTCAGAGACAGTGCGGTGTAATGGTTAAGATAATTGGTTTACAAGTGGGAAAGACTCAGGTTCTAGTTCATGTTCAATCATAGAAGTTTAATGGGTGACTTTGGGCCAGGCACTTTTTCTCAGTTCAATCTACTTCTACAGGTTTGTTGTTGTGTTATGTATACCACTATGAATTCCTAAATGAAAGGTGAGATATTAAGCAAATAAATAAGCTGCACATACAATACAGCAATAACTGACAAATCAAATAATGGGACACCGGTCTAAAACAAATCCAATGACACTTAGTAGAGAGCTGTGATCAAGATCAGTCAACAGATTATATGCATGTCAATAAACGAGCCACTTTAAAATATTGTTTAAACATGGTTAAAGCAATTTTTTCCAACTGAGATTCACTGCTTTATAATTTAATTTTTTTTAAAAAAGAAACCCTTGACTTTTGCAATAACCCTGAATAATTCTGTCTTTTCTCTTATATGACATCCTGCAAATGTTTGAAGACATTCTCCAGAGCCTTCTCTTCATCAGTCTAAACACCCAGTATCTCAGAGGCTTTTCTGCCTCTCAAAAATTCTTCCTGCTAGACCCCTTATCATTTGTTTTTTTCTCTTTTGAACATCACTTTAGTGTGTCAGTGTCCTTACTAAAAGGCAGAAAGCAACTGAGCACAACTGGGGTTTTATCTTTCCATTATTATATTTTAAACTTCGTTGTATAGTCGAAGTTTATTTCGGAAATAAACCTCCGTTTGGTTATTAATGACAGACACTCGCAGATACAGAACTTTTATTATACACATTAGAAAACTACAACGTTACATTACTTTTCGACATAATCGCCATTCAAATTGAGGCGCTTGTCATAATGTCTTACAAGGTTTGAAATTCCTTAGTAGTAGCCGCTTGGTGCCAAATCTGGGCTATGGGGTGGGGGGGTGATCAAAAACATCCCAATGGAACTGCTTAAAAAAATTCTTGGGTGCATCTAGCAGTGTGCTAGCGATCATTATCATGAACCAACACCACACCGGAATCAGCATGCCCCAACGCTTGTTATGGATGGCTCGTCTGAGTTTTTGTAATGTTTCACAGTAGATTTCTGAATTGATGGTTGAACCATGCTCCACGAATTTCACTAGCAGTACTCCTTTGGCATCTTCACATTTGGCGGGATTTTCTATGGCACCACTTCCGGTGTAGTATTGGTTCACGATAATGCTCGCCTGCACACTGCTAAACCTTTGAAGCAGTTCCATTGGGATGTTTTTGATCACCCCCTCCCCACAGCCCAGATTTAGCGCCAACCAACTACTACTAAGGAATTTCAGTGCTAGCATAAATGAAATGTCTGCAAGAAAACAACCAAGCTCAGAGAGCACCAAGGACTCCTCATTTCAACCCTAAGCTACAAATATTCTCCTTTACTGCTAAGTATAGCCTTGCTAAGCAGTGTATGTGTCAATAATAACAAATTTTCCTGCATGATTACAAAATAATAGCATCATAAATTCAAACATGTTGACAATTGAGAACTATTTTTCTGAAAAACATTGGTTGTCATGCTACACTACAAGTTAAATATGTGGGTTGTCATATTGAATGGCAATATGGCAAACATTTGCTTGGGTGTGTGGTACTTCTCATGTGCTGCTTCTGGATAATGGCAAGATATGAATCCCAGGAGACTATGCAAAATTCCTCTGGAGATAATTATTATCTTTGCCATAAAGTTGGGCATGGAAGAATGCCCTGAAGCCTTTCCCAAGATTTATAAAGCTATGCTGTTTTTCCATATAATTCTGTGCCAAACAAGTTATTTGGGACTGTCAGGGTAAAAACTTGTTAAAAAAGAAACAAGAGACAACACGCCACAAAAGTCTCACTTTAGGATCCAGAGGTTTATTAGAATGTGCTAAAATTTAGAACACACATCTAGTACTTACATTTAATAAACTATTGCAATGAGGACCAATTGGACAAGCGGTCATAAAGCATGACGGCTTGTGGCCAAAGGGCCCTGACTTCATTTCAATGTCCTTCTTTTATACCTTACATTTACATACACACATGACTTCCAGGACTACACAGCTGTTGTCCTACTTCCCTGTTCTTGTTAAACCCACTACCGCATGTTTACTGGAACGTGAACCCACCCAGTTCCTTATTCTTGTCCTGTTGCCTGGGTCACCATGTCAGTTCCCTGTTCTTGCTCTGACCACTTCTTCCCCTACACGTGTCATTGTAACAGGTTTACGCGTGAACAAAGCTCAGTTCCTCAATTCTCATACTTTCTTGTTCCTTATTCCATTAAATGTGTGCTGATCACAATCTTTCACCATCTATTGCAAAGAACACTGTTCTCTCTGTGTTACATATTTCTCAGCCAGGCACAGCCCTTCATTTTTAATTACTTATTGAAAGATATATTTTAAGCATTAAGAAATATTGATATATTTTTTCCTTCCACAGGACAAACAACCCTCCGCCACATTAAATTTAATGACAGTGATTTTCATTGGCTATGCAATAGCCTGGGTTCCTGATTGAATCACTATCTTGATTCTCAGACAGTGTTGTAAGTTATGACCTTTTATTAATACAACAATCCTTAGGGTCTTAGGGCCTCCCCTTTAAATGCGCCTTTCATTTCTAGATAAAACGGCATCATATTTTGTATAAGGAATCAGCAGTTATAGCCTGCAGCTGAAAATTAGGTATATCATATCTGCTCTGCAAAACTCTGCATCTTCTTACTGCTATCACTGATGATCTTACCTAGCCAAGTAATGAAACATCTGCAAGCTAACAGCCAAGCTTAGAGAATCAAAGATTCCACAATTCAATCCTGAGCTAAATATATTCTCTTCTATTGGGATGTATTTTAGCATTCTCTTTACTACTCCAAGATCCTTTGTTACAAGAAGCAATATATACAAAAATAAACATCAGTAAATAAATAAGCTGAATTCCAATTTATTTAGAAAGTTGTAAGTTGAAGAAAAGCCAACTTAGCGTTGAAAATAAATGGACAGCTTTCTGGTTTTTGGCTGTAATCCAATGCATACTTATTAGATTTGATTGATTTCTTAATAGAGCATGATTGATAGATCCTACTTCTGAGAATTCATGAATATGGCTGAGCTTTATGAGAATGGTGTATAAGCAAATACATTATACATATCTGTAACATGATTATTCCCTTTTTATCTTCTAAGGACTTCCACTAGTTTAAGAATAATAAATATTTTAAAAATAAAGAAAGAAGGTTTGAAGGAAGGTATTTATTACAGTAAAATGCTTCTGTAATTTTACAATGTTGTATAACTATAGAAATGATCAATTTATAAAGGGAAAAGTATAACAAAGTATTAGAATACTCATGTGTATCTTCTGTATTCTTTTTAAAGACTAGGCAAAAAAAGCCAATTTTATAAGCCTGCCTAATGTGTTGCCTTTTTCATGCAAATTCCTATCATTTATGTTATATTTAAGTGTAATTTCCATTAGAATTTTTGTTAAAGCCTAATTGGTCTCCCAGTCAATCTTTCATACATTTCCTCAGTGTAAGGTCTTCAGACCTGCTTTAGGCAGCCATTAGAAGCATATGCCCAAAAGCCTAAGATACTCGTATCCAAATCTGATTCAAAAATTAAAAAAGAAGAGACAAAACTTTGAAGTTGTTCTTCAGCATTCTCCTTTTCGATAAAATTCAATTATTTCTAAATATGGTTCTATAAATTATCAAAAGTAAATTTGATGAAATGTTTTTCTTTAACGGCAAGCCTGTAAATTTTATTTCAGAAATAAATGAACTACTGATTAAGGTCGCTAAAGAATAGGAGCGGAATCTTGTATAGGTACAGTCATTATGAAATATCCAGTCATGAAAAAGAACTTTCTATGATAATGTCTCTGAGTTCATTTTAACTCTCCAGAACTTAAAATATCCCAGCTATTCAGTTTTCCTTAAGTGTTTATCTTGCAATTATTTGGGAGAGGGTGAGGGATTATCCCAAATACTGTTCTCAATGTATCTCATTGAAATCTATGTAACTTCCAAGATATTTTTTAACTTCAGCCCTATAAATCACTTTTGGTGAATATTTATGTAATTTAATAATGGTAATGATCAAAGAAAGTATTTAAAAACAATGATTATAACAGATGGAGAAATGACCTGAGTGGCATTATGTTAATGTGAACTGCAGAATATCCTTTAAGTAAGATAATAAAATCTGAGTCACAAATGATGCAGACAAGAGCAGTAGATGACTTAAAATACTTTTGGCTCTGTAAAAATATGTAAAGTAATTTTCATTACATAGAAAGGAAGGAAAAAATGGATCATTTACGGCTTTGATTATTTAATTTGCAGCTACTTATATCCTGGGGATAGTTAATGAATAAATCAGCACTGTAACAGGATATAAAAACATTTGTGTGATATCACCAATTGTACATATAGTCATTATGATGACATTTGATATGACAGTTATTTCCTGTAATAGTATTTCAAGACTAAATAGTGAATATATGAGCCCTGGTGGCGCAGTGGTTGGAATGCAGTATTGCAGGATAACTCTGCCCACAGCTTAGAGTTTGATCCTGATAGGGCTCAATGTTGATTCAGCCTTCCATCCTTCCAAGGTCGATAAAATGAGGACCCAGATTGTTGGGAACAATATGTTGACATTGTAAACTCTCAGAGAGTGCTATAAAGCAGGGGTCCCCAACTCCGGTCCCTGGACCAGCACTGGGCCATGACATGTTAGCAACCGGGTGGATGCAGGCAGCACATGAAACCACACACCCCCTCTGGTCCACAGAAAAACCTCTCTCCACCTCCTTTTGGGTGCCTGGTGCCCAAAAGGTTGGAGGCCACTGCTGTAAAGCACTATGGAGTGGTAAATAAGTCTAAGTGCTATCTCTTTTCTATTGCTATATGTGTTTTATTTATTGTAATTACTATGTTGTAAATAACCCTTAATTTTAAAGCAAAATTTATAAAAGCCCATTCAGTTCAATAAAATATATTTCATTTCTAAGAAAGGCCTATAGAGAGATGTGCATATCCCTTTTTTCATCTGGTGAGTGACCTTTGGATAGAGACAAAGTATTAGTAATACTAGTAGGTAGTGATAGTAAAGAGGAAGACAATAAATACAGAGATGGTCCTGATGAATCTCTGGTGATATCGAAAGCTATAGAGAGTCATAGAGATGAACTTGAAGAAGCTATACAGTAACAGGTTATATTGTACACTACTCAGAGCCCTTCTGAGAAACATAGGCAGTTAAGGTTGGAATATAAGAAATATCAAAGATAGATAGATAGATAGATAGATAGATAGATAGATAGATAGATAGATAGATAGATAGATAGATAGATAGATAGATAGATACATGGAAATGAAGAAAACATGAAAAAGAAGCTCAAACTGGTTCCACCTGAACTATTTGAGGTATAAAAGGGGGGAAAAACAGGTTTTAAATGTTCTGTTATCACAGCTTACATCATTATTTCCAACCTTAACCACTTGAAGATGCGTGGACTTCAATGCCCAGTGTTCATGGAGTTGAAGTCCATGCATCTTCAAGTGGCCAAGGATGAGAAATGCTAACTTTCGTCACCCCAGCTCCACAGTCAACGATTCCTGACCTAGATTACCTCCAAGGGCTGACAAAATCTTTACAGGTTTTCTTTTTTGCATTCAATTTAAAGGCTAAATTCTTGTTACAATTTACAGACCCTCCACGTTGTGAGTTCTAGGAGTGAATAACGGCAGAGAAATTCATGTTCTCAAATGAAAAACTAAGCACTGGATATGAATCACAGCTAAAATGTGTACAAAAGTCGCAATTGCTTTTTTCAAGGAGACTTTGTGGTCAGATTTGGAAGTTGAATATTCCAGAATGTCTTTTCAAAGAAAATCTTAGGTCTTTCCTGCTGCACATCTAAATGGGGACTAAATTGTCCTCAGTCTTTGTCAGGACCCATCTAACATTATTAAAATATTTTAAAGAAATTGATGTCTTAAATCTTGTTTGCTAGTATCATTGGAAAGGAAAGGAAATCATGAAGCAAATCTGCTGCCCCATATTGTGCAGAGGGACTTAAATCCTGTGAAATAGAAAAGATCCCTCACTGATTCTTACAGAAGGTTACTAGCTGAGCTTTAAAACTCAAAAGTTTTTCCCTTGGTATCTTCCATTAAGAAAACTGATTATTTTCTATTATGGCTTTTTAGGCCAGGATTAAGGAAGGTATCCACCAGTTTAGATTCCAAACTATATTATCATATTTCCACAAAATATCCAAGGAGCAGCATGTTTGTACATGTAGTCCAACATAGGCAGATGATTGACCGCTTTACGGACTCTGAAGCAGGATGTGTACACCTTTTTGGGGGGAGGGGCAAATGTATTCCCTTATACTAGTTTTCAAATGGCTATTCTTACTTTGTTGTTGTTGTTTTGTTTTTAATTAGAAAGACATTTTAGACTGTCAGACTTTCTAGGCCTCATGCCAAGGTGAAGCTGTAAACTTAGCCTTTAGTCAGATCAATGTTGTAACTCTAGATAGACCTCCAAATTTAATTTTATTTAATTTACTTTGCTTTATATATTACTCTGAACCCTGATATATTAAATAGCTTACAACAAACTTAGCAATTAAAACTAGTTATATGATGGCTAATAACACTCAATCTGATGTGCCATATCTCGGGGATAGGGTGGTCTTTACTCACCCTTGAATGACTTTCACAGCTCTTTGAAAGCTTAGAAAAAAGAGGTTAGTCCAAATATCTGAGGATCGGCAGTTTTAAAAGAGAGAACGGTTCCTTTATGCTTCACACAATGTATCACATATTTTACTACTGTTCTAAAATGAGGTTACATTCCACTACTATTGTTACTACTACTACTACTACTGCTTTTACTCTATACCAAATTGCAATGGAGAGAATTTTTCAAAAAATCATAACTACAATGCAGTGCAGAAGTTCAGTAGTTTCTTTTTCTTTTTTTCTTTAGGTAAATGTATATTTCTAGTGATTGGTAATTGAACACAATGAAATTGTATGTACAATATTGTACATTTCTTATTCTATCCATGATATAGCAGCTATTTCATGGTTGGAAACTGAGTTCTAAACAGAAGCTGGGAGCAGGGAATAGTAGATTATTGCTTTATGTAGTCAACTCTGTTGAAGATTGAGAAATGCCATTTTTTCATAGG
Source organism: Azemiops feae (assembly GCA_023970755.1). Taxonomy (NCBI): domain Eukaryota; kingdom Metazoa; phylum Chordata; class Lepidosauria; order Squamata; family Viperidae; genus Azemiops; species Azemiops feae. The sequence goes on along the minus strand of JALGBA010000445.1, from coordinate 1,019,780 downwards.
TATTATGAAATGTAATATGACTTTTTTTAGGTAATAGTAAGTATGTACTCTTAATGTTCCATTTATATATATATATATATATTTAGAGTTCCTGATACAGTGAAAATGCCTGGTGGAATCCATTTTTCAGTTATGTATATATTTTAACAAAATGATCTAGCTAAAGTTAAACATTTCAAAGGGATTCAGTGGTTTCAACAGAAAAGTCAGATATAATAGGATGCCAAGTGTGCACTGCTTCCACTGACAAAACCATTCTTGTGTCACACATATGCAGCACATACTCACAGACCATTATACCTAAGCAAATTAAAAGTTACATTGATCAGAATGAATTTTCCTAAGGATTTTATAAGAGACTGGCTTCAGGGGATCTGAACTGGATTGTTTGTCTGAATGTACATTTCCCCATTCTTTAGGGAAATTTCTTCCTTATAGCATGAAAGCATTTTCACAAACAGCATGACTGGTATTTCACAGAGAAAGGTCACCTTGACTTCCTGTAATCCCACTATCATGCATTGAACTAATGTAGAAATATTTCTCATGTTAGCTCCTTTTCTCATTATTACCTTGGTGTTTTCTTTTAATTAAGCAGCTAAAATGGCTTAACTATATTATAATCATTATATAATGATGGCTTCTTCTATTCTGTTCTTGTTCCCTCCACCCCCAGCTTCCTCAGGCTCAAAAGGTAAACTATTTTCAGTCAATAATTGAAGAAATCACCAACTCCTCACGCTTCTACAGTATCATCATGAAATTACTTTACAATGATGATCAGTGAAATGCTTAACAATGTCACCACTAATGAACTGGAGAGCATGACATTGTTTAAATTAGAGCAGGACTCTATGTATAGGCTTATCACCCACTGAGTTACAATTGAGACACAACATGAGAGTAATTTAAACCAAATGGAGATAGGGTGGACTACTGCTTTGTGCAAATAAAGGATGCATTTTGTTTTGATTTAGAAAAAAATGGGTAGCCTTAATCATTACAGAGAAGTCATTCAAAGGTATTTATTCTAGAGAAACAATTGAACTCATGACACAGCTATATTCTTTCACTGGTCCCCATTGTATTGTCTTCTCAACAGCCTCTGAGTGCATCTAACATACATTTTGTGCAGAAAAGTTTCCATGCAATGTGCTGGTATTATTAGTGTACAGCTTCTGCTTTGATATGGTCTGTTCCAAAGCTATTTCATAGCATTTCATGATCTCACAAATAATAATGTCGGCTGCTACAACATATCACTTGATGCCCATTGCAATTTTATGTATAATTTACAAATGTAATTGAGTTAAAAGTATAATAACAAATGCCTCAAAGTGGAATGCCATCATATAATTAGGGAACAATTTTTAGCTCTCAAGGATCTTCAGTAATACGGTAATACAGTAATCTCTATTTTTAAACTTATTCTTGAAGGATATGATTTCAGTTGTTGGAGTCTGAAGGCCTTTCAGTCTATTTGCCTAGTTTGATTTCTTTTTTCTCTATTTTTGAACTACACCCTCCCATCCCACCCATTCTTCTCTCCTGATCTTGCAATTTCTTTTCCATGAATGTGGACAATAAAACACACACACTGTCTGGATGGATAGATTTAGCAATAACATTTTCTATGTTTAACCTAGAAAGAAGCAAGAATGGTTTTATCTGGGTATTATTATTTCCTTAAAGCATTTATAGTAGGGAAGAGTCTTGATTTGATGGGGATTGTGTTTAATAATGTTTAATATTTTCTTTACTGGCTATATTTCTTACAAATAGTTCCTGACTATTCTTCTCATTGTACAAAAAAGAAAATTTCTACTTTTTTACTGAGGAAATAGCCATGGCTGAGGAAATTTTAATGAAAAAATCCTATGTTACAGAGAATTAATTATTCAGCATCTTATCCTTTTTTTAAAAAAATCACAGTCTCTTGAAAATTTTAATCGTCTTTTAAACGAGCCTCATTCACAGTGATTTACTATGAAACTGAATAGTGACAAAGCAAAAGTTTGTTAAATATTCTCTTTCATGTTGCAAGTAAGATGTCTTTCATGGTTACAATTTTGAAATAGCTATGGTGGTAGACTTGAAAGGTTAATGTTCTTAAAGTTATTCTGGTATTAAATCTTACTACATGTGATAGATACAACATTGTCCATTGTAATATTTGCACAAGAGTTTTATAATTTTTAAACATACTATCACAGGTTCAGGAATTCTGGCTTAGAATTCTAAAACTAAAGAGATACACCCATTTCCTACCTGAATCCCTTATGTTCAGTTTCTTAATGACCCAGCTAAATGCCAGGATCACCACTCAAAAATCTGAAATACATTTTAAGCATGTATATGAACTCTTTTTCAAAATATTAGGAAAATATAACTATGCCTTGTAGGTAGGGATATTCCTCACTTTTGATAAGAAAATAAAGGGCAGTGTGAAAAATGAAATAAATTACATGTTTGGCTGTAAACAGCAGCATAGGCTTCCTTGCAATATTACAAAATGTTCAGGTTTAACACATTTTCCTCATCAGTCAGGTTTCTTTTCTTGGACTTGGTACAGTCTTTACACTTTTAAAGAATTTTCCTCAATTATTTTCCATATTAATTTTTTGTTTTTGCAGCAGTCATTTTTAATTTTCAGCACATTCTTTGGGCTTAAAATATAATATTGATTCCAATCATTCCTAAGCTAGCTGCCACTCTTCCCTATGCTACAATCAAGAGCAGGTACTAATGAGTTTCAGCTCCCCACACCTCTCATCCAGGCCATTGGTAGAAGAGTTAATGGAACCATATTTGAAGGGTCTGAGGCTTCTTTCTCTGCATTAACTAAACAAACAAAATGATTTGTTAGTATTAATGTATGCATATTTTTCAAAGCACTAATATTTCCTCAGTGCATTAGCAAAAATATATTTCTTAATTAAGAATATACTTCTATGCATAACACTTAGAACTGCATCTAACTTCCATGTCTTTTACAATACTTCCTAAAAAATGTCCATGCTGAATATATCTCTGACAGTAGAGCCATTTGATGCAAGATTCCTACAAATATTCTTTGCGCAATATAAAAACCTGCTAGGACTAATCAAATACTGTACAAATGAAATATACACTTAGTGTGGGCAAGGGAAACAGCTTCTTTGGATCATGGAGTTACAAGATAGTCCTCAGAAAGAAAGACTTGATTGAACTACATTATCACCATCAGATCTATTATCAAGGAAAAGTAACTGCTGGGTAGCTGAGATGAACATGATACAAAACCATGAGTGGAAATGGTTGGTTGGATAAGACTGCATTTTCTTCATTTTTAATCCTACAAATATAACATTCAGATTTTTGCCCAACCAAGTGGAGTTTGATGAGAAGCTTTCAAATCCATCTGGCATTTTGAAGAAGTTCACTGCACAGGTTGATGCATTCTTTATGAATGACTGAGTCAACACAAGTGTATGTTTTCCCATATGGTGGCTGAATATGTGCTATATTTTGTTTGAATCTATATAGCGGTGTTTCTCAATCTTGGCAACTATGTGGACTTTAGCTCCCAGAATTCCCCAGCCAGCCATGCTGTGATTCTCTTTGCATATAAATAGTCATTATTGCAACAAGCAGTATTCTTTCTCTATTACTATTAGCCGTAGTCTCTGAAAATATCAGGCTTACAGTTAAAGAGAATAGTGTTTTAAATAACTTATATTTTCCGACCTTTAATTGCTGCATATTCATTCTGAAGAATATATTTAAATTTGCCATATTGAACTTTTCTTGTGGTTACATACATACAACATGCAATGATGAAATATTAGTGCTTCTCAGAGGAAAGCAAGGCAAATTAGAAATACTGTATGATAAATTCAAATATAAAACCTGCAGCAAAAATAACTTTAAAGCTATGAAAATACTGAAAATTAGCAATGTACAAATCATCCAAGATCTGATTTTAATTAGTGAATTGATTCAAAGGGTTGATTCAATTTGAAGAGCCATGTCTATAGTATTTGATTTGAATTAATGGTAAGAAAAATATGTGTGTACATGTGCAAAAGTCCATTAAATCTTCTAATGGGTTCCAAGCCACCTGATTTGATATAATGCATCCAACTGATTCAGCTGTTTGATCTAAAGGTTTGATTCAAAGCAGCAATTCAGTCCCTTTGCCTTTGAACAATTTTTCACAATCCTACTAAAATGATTTCTCCTTTTTTTCAGTTTACAGTTTTTATTAGTTTATAATATAAAATACAAAAATACAAAAGCAAATAATAGGAAAAATAAAAGAGGGAAAGGGGAAAGGAGAAGTGTAGGGGAAAAAAAGAAAAGAAAAAAAAGGCATTGACTTCCGGCTCCCTCCGACGCAGTAGAATCAAACCTCAACTTTTTGCTTTTATATAATAGTATAAACTAGCCATTTCTATAACAATAGATCCATCTAATGCACGCTGAAACCACGCCCACCCCATTGCCGGCAATGGAGAAAAAGTCGCGATACGTCGCGCGACATGATGTCGTGAGTTTGACATGCCTGATCTAATCAGTAAAACCCAAAATCAAAGTTTCATTTTTTTCCACCTCAAGCACAAAGTCCACAAGCGGGTTTCCAAATAGAAATAAAAGTACTTATGTTTTTTTTTTCTTTGATCAAAGCAGTCAATTTAGCCATCTCTGCCTATTCCATCAACTTTTGCAGCCATTCATTCATTGTGGGGGTTAAAATGTCCTTCCATTTTTGTGCATAAAGTAGTCTTGCTGCCATCAACAT